>CAWUFW010002443.1:1800000-2215640 GCA_963921515.1 Calotriton arnoldi
TCGAACTGTGGGTTCCATCACCCAGTGGCGTATCTGAGTGTAGTGCCACCGCTCGCTTTCGGGGGGTCATGGTCTTGACGGAGGGAGTCAAATGGAATGGGGCCTTCCGAATCAAACAGGTGTCCCACCGATCTGCATCCCGTTTGAGTTCAGCAGGAGAAACCAGGGTCCGAGAGAGCCGGAGTGAAGTCAGGGTTTCCTACTATGGGGGTTATGGGAAAGGGGAAGGCCGTACGATGTCTGTGGGTTGCCACCTTGTCCCATGCCACTAAGGCCAGCCTGATGATGGACGAAAGGTAGAGGTTGGGAGGGCGTGCTTTCTTTGGGAGGAAGGGGATCCTCCACAAAGGTTGGCCTGCTAGAGCCCTTTTCATGAATAACCAATGTTTTTTGGACTCAGCATGTGACCATTCAACAAAGGCTCTTATCTGCAAAGCCTGATAATACGAACAAGGTCCGGGACCCTCAACCCACCCTCCGAGGGCAGCTTGTAGACCAATTACCTGTTAAGTCTTGGACGTTTATTGGCCCAGAAGTAGTGGTTTAGATTGTTTTGAAGTGCTCGGATGGAACCCGAGGGAGGGTCTAGTGGCAGAGTTTGAAAAAGGTATAAGATTTCGGGAAGGATTGCCATTTTTATCGCGGCTGTCCTCCCTAACCAGGAGAGAGTGAGTTGCCACGATATTTGATATTTACAGTCTTGGATGTCGTAGAAGCGATTTGTATCCCCAGGTATCAAATATGAGCAGTAGCCCATTGAAGGGGGAAGGCTTGCTGAAGTGTGGTTAACGCCTTTTGCGGCATTGTTAGGTTTAGGGCTTGCGACTTATGGATGTTCATTTTAAACCCCGCAACCCTTCCAAATGCCCTCAACTCGTTGAGGAAGGTGGGAAAGGATGTTGCTGCGTTGTCTAGTGTGGCTAGGATGTTATCGGCGTACAGACTAATAGTATGAGATTCGCCGCCAGATTGGATTCCTTTGATATCTGGGTGGGAGCGCACTCTATGGGCCATGGGCTCCATGTACAAAGCAAAACGTAACGGTGACAGGGGACACCCTTGTCTGGTGCCTCTAATTATTGTGAATGGGGTGGAAGAGTGGCCATTAACTTGAATCACCGCTGTGGTACCATCATGTATACTAGTGATCCACCATCTAAATCTTTCCCCCATGCCGAAGTGCCCTAAAGTGGCCTTTAGATAAGGCCAGTGTACTCGGTCGAACACTTTCTCAGCGTCGACCGATAGGAGGATGCGTTCTTGGCCATGTCTCTGGGCCTTATCTATCAGATGAAGGATCCTTTGTGTGTTATCCCACATTGTTGCTGGGGGATGAACCCTGCCTGATCTGGGTCAATCAGTCCCGGAAGTAAGGGATTAAGACGCGCCGCTAAAATACCAGTGAATATTTTTAAATCAATATTCAGGAGCGAGATCGGCCTGTATGATGAGCATTGGGTTTTATCTTTCCATAGCTTAGGGCTCACGGTGATGGAGGCCGTTTTCATCGATGGAGGAAGAGTCAATGAAGTTCCGAGGGCGTTGAATAGCCGCGTAAGGAGGGGTGCTAAAATCTGGCAGAACTTTTCATAAAAAATAGCGGAAAAAACGTATGGCAAAGGGGATTTAGAAATCTTTATCCTAGCTATACAGGAGATGACTTCCTCAATTTTGATCGGGCTATCCAATTCTTCTTTCTGATATGGGGAAAGGGTGTAAGTTTGCGCATCCCGGAGATACATCTGAATTTCCTCCGGTTGTAAATTCTGCGCCGTGTATAGTTGACGATAGTAATCTCTGAAACCTTTTGCAATGAGGGGGTCTTCTGTCTGTATTTGGCCCTCAGAATCCACCACCTCCTGAACCCTGTGTTCCTGCCTCCGTATTCGCAGCCTATTTGCCAGGAGACGCCCTGCCCTATCGCCCCTATGTGTAATTGATGCTTTAGGCAGAGTGCAGCGTATTCTGCCCTGCCTATGTCAACACCGGCTAATTGGACCCTGGCAGCTTCCAACTGCCTCCATACCCGGGGGGCTCCTGTCCGTTTATAAATACGCTCAAGTTCTGCCACTTTTTGGGAGAAGTCCTCACTTTTATCCCTGAGCTCTTTATTTTCGGCCGATGATATGGCAATCAGTTCTCCCCTTACCACCCTTCAGCGCGTCCCTCACAGTAGAGACTGCGGTTTCTGGGTTATCGTTAATAGCCAGATAGTCGGTGATTGTTCTATTGATTTGCTCCACATTAGCAGGTCACTGGAGGAGGCTGTCTCGCAGACGCCACATTTTAGGGCCATACCTTTGTTTGGGGAGGTCTATAGTGACGGTCACTGCCGAGTGGTCAGACAAAGAGCTGGGTTCTATAGCAACATCTTGTACCCTAGAGACCAATTCTCGTGAACCCAGGAAGTAGTCCAGCCTGGCGTATCTTTTCCTCACAAAGGAATAATAAGTGTAATCACGAGTCTGCTCATGAGTGTTCCTCCAAATATCTATGAGGCCCATGCTGGTGAGCCAGGAAAGACCCTCCTCGGAGAGTGCACCCGTCTGTCCTTGTCGTTGTGCAGATCTGCCCATGTTATGAATAAAAACAAGATTTAAATCGCCCCTATTAAAATCAGTAGACCTGGTGCCCCCATAATCTCTGTGATGGCTTGTTTTAAAAAAGAAACTCTTGTCTCTCATTAGGCGAATATATGGAGGCTATTGTGATTGTTTCTGTACCTGTTTGTAGGGAATATGCAAGGAGTCTACCCCTAATTTCGGCGTCCTTGGAGATGACCTTGCCTTTAAAGTGTCGGGAGATTAAAATGGCCACCCCTGCTGTTTTATTCACGAGTGAGAAGTATTGATATGGGAAGTGTCTGGAGCGGAACCTCTGTTCATCTTTAGGAAGGAGATGAGTCTCCTGTAGTAGACATATCTCTGCTCCCGATTGTTCAAGATATGACAGAATAGAGCTTCATTTCAGGGAGTGGTTAAGGCCTTTAACATTTAGAGTAAGTGTATTCAATTTGTTCGACATCGGGTTTGAAAAAAGCGTACTATGTGATGGCTATATGTGTAAATGAAAGGGAGCATACATGCTGCGTAGGCGTGGTGAGCTCTATTAGGGAGTATGTGAGTCAAAGGCATATAGCTGCGGTTCCCAGGTCCGGACCCAAAAAATAAGAAATCTAAACAAATCAAAATCCTACTAAACTGTAACAGTAAAATTTTAAAACGAAAATAACAGTGGTTAGAGTCCATGTCAGGTATGTCCATTAGACACTAGTGGGGTCGTGGGTGCAGCCCCCCGTCTGCTCAGGCCTAGCCGATCATCGTTCGATGATGCATCTAACACATGTAGTGAGTGAAGAGAAATGATGACAGAGAGGACTGTGCAGGAGTACCAAAGAGCAGATCTCGTCAAGGTGATGCTGGCCGTGAGGAGGTGCCAGCCAGCGAGTTGATGACTGCCTGATTCTCTCTGGCTATTGTTTCTGGGTCTGGGTGGAGGCAGCCAGGGGAGGCGCTAGAGCCCTTTTGTGCAGAAGCGCTGGTACCCTCTGGGTCCCCTCCTTTATGATGTAGGGAGTCAGTAGCGTCCCCTTCCAGGGCCAACACCCGGCGTGCTTCTTCCAAGAATCTAATTTGATGAAGCCATCTGGCAAGGTGAAAGATGATACGGAAAGGGTGACCCCAGGAATAGCGCATGCCTGCTTTACGTAAATGTGCAGTGATGGGGTGGAAGTCCTTCCATTTTTGAAGAGTTATTGCTGCGAGATCTTGATATAGAAGCAGGTGGGCCCCTTGATACACCACTAGGGTTTTGTCTCTAGCTTTCTGAAGGATGCGTTCTTTCAGAGAGAAGTCCTGGACACACGTAAGGATGTCCGGTGGTGAAGCCTTAGGTGAGCGTCTATGCCCCACTCTGTGCATTCTGTCAAGTTGGATGGCCACCTCGGGACCCCCCTCCAATATAGCTCTAAATAGGCCCTGCACGTACGAAGTGATGTCAGATCCTTTGGCTCTGGATGGTGCGCCACGGATCCGGATATTGTTCCGGCGGGATCTTTTCTCTAAGTCTTCTGTTTGGGCCTGGAGGTCCAGGTTTTGGTCTTTAAGTTGAAGGATCTCCTGCTGAAGTTGTTCGATTTCTTCGTCCCTGGTTGCTTCATGGTCTTCCAGCGTGGAGACCCTTTCCAAGTCCACCTAGGTCTTTCTGCGTATCTTTTAGTTCCTGCGCGACCTCTGTCCTGAAAGAATCAATCAATCAGGGAATTGTAAGCGTGCTACTCACCCGTGAGGGTCTCAAGGCACTGAGGGGGGGGGTCCGCAGATCTGTTTAGTCGAAGAGCCAGGTCTTGAGGGTCTTCCTGAAGGTGTTCAGGGAGGGGGCGCGTCTGATGTCTGCCGGTAGCTCGTTCCAGGTCTTGGCTGCAATGTGAGAGAAGGATCTTCCGCCTGCTCTGGCTCTGTGGATGCGCGAGGTTTCGGCCAGTGCGAGGTTGGAAGATCGGAGGTTTCTTTTGGGTACGTGGAAGTTGATTCTGTCATTGAGGTATTTGGGTCCGTTGTTGTGTAGGCATTTGTAGGCGTGAGTGAGAATTTTGAAAGTGACTCTTTTCTCCACGGGGAGCCAGTGGAGACTTCGTAGGTGTTGGCTGATGTGTTCGTGTCGGGGATGCCGAGGACGAGTCTGGCGGCGGTGTTTTGTACTGTCTGGAGTTTGCGGAGTAGGGACTTGTTGATGCCGGCGTAGAGTGCGTTTCCATAGTCCAGTCTGCTGGTGATGAGTGCGTGGGTGACTGTCTTCCTTGACTCAGGGGGGATCCACTTGAAGGTCTTGCGGAGGATGCGGAGGGTGTTGAAGCAGCTGGAGGTGACGGCGTTGACCTGTCGGTTCATGGAGAGTGATGAGTCGAGTACGATGCTGAGGTTCTTGGCGTGGTCTGAGGGGGTAGGTGGGCTTCCCTAGGGCGGTCGGCCACCAGGTGCTGTCCCATGCAGTAGGGGTGGTACAGAGGACGAGGACTTCTGTCTTCTCGGCGTTGAGCTTCAGGCAGCTGTTGGTCATCCAGACTGCGACGTCTTGCATTCCTTTCTGGAAGTTGAGTTTGGCAGTGGTGGGGTCTTTGGTGAGGGAGAGGATGAGCTGGGTGTCGTCGGCGTAGGATACGATGTTGAGGCCGTGTTGTCGGACGATGGCTGCGAGGGGGGCCATGTAAATGTTGAAGAGGGTGGGGCTCAGTGATGAACCCTGTGGGACTCTGCAGGTGATTTTCGTGGGGTCGGAGAGGAAGGGTGGGAGTCTGATCCTTTGGCTTCTTCCGGTGAGGAATGATCGGATCCAGTCCAGGGCTGTTCCTTGTATGCCTGCGTCATGTAGTCTGACGACTAGTGTGCGATGGGAGACGGTGTCGAAGGCCGCCGATAGGTCGAGTAGGATGAGGGCTGCGGAGTGGCCTTGGTCCAGGAGGGTGCGGATGTCGTCTGTGGCGGCGAGTAGGGCGGTCTCTGTGCTGTGGTTGCTTCGGAATCCGGATTGGGACGGGTTGAGGACGGCGTTCTCTTCAATGAATCGTGTCAGTTTCCTGTTGACTGTTTTCTCTGCAACTTTGGCTGCGAAGGAGAGGAGCGAGATGGGCCGATAGATCTTGAGGTCGGTGGAGTCAGCTGTGGGCTTCTTGAGTATGGGTCTGACTTCTGCGCGCTTCCAGTCATCTGGGAAGGTGCCTGTTTTGAAGGTGGTGTTGATGGTGCGTTGTAGTTTGGGTGCAATGGCGGCCACGGCTCTGTGGTAGATGTGAGGGGGGCAGGGGTCGGTGGGGGCCCCCGAGTGGATGCTTTTCATGGTCGAGGCGGTGTCTTCAGCCGTGATCGGCGTCCAGTTGGAGATGGTGGGCTGGCTGGTGTTTCTGGAGGGCGGGGGGCCGTCTGTGGCGCCTGGTGGATAGTCGATGAAGCTGTCGTAGAGGTTTTTGATCTTGAGGTGGAAATAGGTTCCAAGCTTGTCGCAGAGGTCTTGCAATGGGGTGATGTCTGTGGCTTCGCTGCGTGTGTTGGGGAATTCTTGAATGACACTGAAAAGTTCCTTGGAGTTGGTGGAGTTGGCCAGGATTTTGTTGTGGATGAAGTTCCTTTTGGTGGCTCTGATCTGGTTGTGGTAGTCCGTCATGGCGTCCTTGTAGGTGGTGTGGTTTTCGGTTGTCTTGGTGTTTCTCCAGTTCTTCTCCAGGCATCTGCAGGTGCGTCTGGCTTCTTGGAACCAGGCGGCTTTCCTGGGGCGTTGTCTGTCGTGGTTGTGCAGCGGGGCGAGCTCATCTGCGCAGGTGGAGATCCAGGTGTGGAGTTCTCTGGCTGCGTCGTTTGCGCTGTTTGCGTCGGGTGCCCAGGTGTGGTTGTCTCGGGTGAGGGTGGAGTTAAGTTGCTCATCGGTAACCTTGCTCCAGTTCCTTCGTGGTGGGCGTGGGGCTGGTTTGGGTGCCTTGGGTTTGTTGATGGCGAAGTGTACGCAGTGGTGGTAGGTCCATGGCGGCTGCGTTGTGTGGCTGAAATGGACGCTGTTTCCTGCCGCGAAGATGGGGTCGAGGGTGTGTCCTGCTCTGTGGGTCGGTGTGTTGACGAGTTGTTTAAGTCCGATGCTGGCGAGGTTGTCACGAAGGATAGTGGAGTAGGGGTCGCTGGGGTTGTCGAGGTGGAAGTTCAGGTCTCCAATGAGTATGTAGTTTGTTGAGGCGATCGCGTGGGGAGCGATAAAGTCGGTGATGGTGGTGGCGAAGGGTGGTCGGGGCCGGGGTGTCTGTAGACGAGGGTTGTGCAGCGAGGCGAAGATCGATTCCAAATAGGGGCGGGTGATCGGTTCCTCCGTGGCCTCAGGTGTCCCCTTGGTCTCCCTGGAAGGTGCATCCCCCATGGGGGCCCCCGCAGGTTTCAGCAGCATCTCCTTTAAGTTGTGGTCTTTTTCCCTCTTGCCGTTGCCATTGTGAAGGCTGAAGGAGTCCCCAGATGATCCCCCCTCCTGACTCCCAGGGGCAGCAGTCCACCCCTTAGAAGAAGGCTCCACATAGAGGTCGTAGCTTTCCGGCCACCGCCCCCAGCCCGGGCCGGGCTGCCTTAGGTAAGGCACAGGGGGTATTCAACACAGTCTGAGTGGGGGTCACCACCATCTTCCGGTTTCCTGCTGTGTATCCCTAGGCCTCTAGGGATGAGTGTGCAAGAGTCAGTATTCCTTTCGTGATGAATGTTCTCAGACACCTGGCTCTGGTATGTTCTTTTGACTGGGCACTGGTGTTGCAAAAGCCATGTGGCTGTAAGGGGAGCTTCGCAGCCAGTAGCCCCCCGGGTCTGACAGGAGACCCCAGGAAAGCGTCAGCAGACAGGGGCGTGGTGGGGGGGGGGTGGCCAGATAAGCTGAGTCCCGGCGGGGTCCGGTGGCAGGCTGTGACATAGGAGCAGGCCTCCGGGTCGCATGCAACTTGTGGGGCCCCTTCCTTTTGCTCTTGCTGGTTGTGTGGCCCCTTTTGGGTCCGCCCCCCGTAGGCACCATGGGGGGTCCCTCCAGGCTCTTTAGGGCCGGTCGGCGTAAAGGCTAAGTCCCTTGCTGCCCCGAGCGCAGGCCCTCCTCCAGGACTCCTCACCTTATCGGCCAATCGCCAGCAGCCAGGCCGTCTCCCCCGCTGTCCCAGCCCTCCACCACCACTTCAGGCTGCCACACACCCTCGTTCTCACGGTCTGTGGAGGCATGCTCCTGGTCCAGGAAGGGCCACCAGGGAATGCCGTGTCAGGCAGGCTTCGGCCGCGGCCTTGTGCTCTTCACAGTCGTCCTGCCTCATGGGCCCCGGGGCACAGGACACCGCCCCACCCTGATCGCCGGGCTGAGGGGCAGCTTCAGGCAGGTCCGTCGCTCCCGTCAGGGAGTTGTAGTGTTGGTGCAGGGCGCCTCAGCAGACTCCTGTTCCGCCCCCCTCCAGGAGTCGCAGGGGGCAGGATTGCTTTACGCTGCGGCTGCCCATAAGTGCAGGCCCCTCGGCTGCAGCTGCTCACAAGTTCTGTTGTTGGGCAGAGAGGGATCCCCAGGCGATCCAGGCAGCTTGTTTCTTTCCTCACTGCTCCGGCTCTCTCACCAGATCGATCTGCTGACTCAGTTACTGCTGTACGCTGTGCAAAGTGGCCAGGCCCGGCAGCGAGGAGCGGAGAGACACTAAAGCACGTCTCCCCCATCCGCCATCTTGGCCACACCCCCCGTGAAATTCTTTTTAAAGAAATAATTTCTGGTTTATAGTAAACCAATGTTTTTTAATTGGATTTTTGTTTTCGGCTTTGCTGGAGCATTTCATTTTTTGAATACACTTCTTTATGGTACCTATATACTATGGATTGCTTTGACAGATTTTTAATGGATTGATTTAAACATTTGCATTTTTTGGGGGGACTTTTTGGACAGAGTTCTATTTTTTAATACTTGTATACAGAAGGATACATAAATATCTGCAACTACAGAACAGTAAGTATTTTTTATTTTATTTCCTTTTGGTTGCGATTGTTATTTTGAATTATTGAGTTTCTGTGTTGTAATTATTTTATGTGATATATTGAATTTATTTTTTAATTATTAGTTGGTGAATGTTACTTTTTATTTTAAATATTTTAAATATTTGATATATGGCTTTATTATATCAGTCTTCAACAATATTGATATTTTAATCACTTTTTTGACTGATGCAATAAAATGTTATATTTATTATTTAAAATAAAAAATGTTTGGTTTGTTGGTTTAGAATTTATAATAGTGCATTTTGGTAGGTTACTATTTATTTTATAATATGCTTTTAGCAATCTACTCCTTTGTTAATTATGAATAGTTTGACTCTAACTTGTAGCATACTGTAAATTCTGTTAGCTAAGTTTAGAGGCAATTTAGGTAACGGATTACTCCATTCTTAGTTGCTGGTAGCTTTTCTCCTTTTGCAATTCTTCTATACATTTTCAAGTGTAGGTTGGGTTCTGCCTAGTGTGGATTGGAAGACATTGTGCCATCCTTCTACTGCATTGTTTGTTTTGGCTTCCTGTGCCAAGGTGCTGCCACAGACATTTCACCATGGCATTTGGTATTTGGGTTGGCATCTGTGTCCTGAGCAATGCAATTTGACAAACCAAGTGTCTTCGAAGTAGTCCATTAGGGGGCTAAGTTTGTCTTCATATTGTTAGTAGAAAGTGCTTTCTCTTGGTAAATTGTAGTGGTTGTCTACCTCTGTGACAGGGGCATAGGCTAGTGCTATCATTTTTTTGGTTTCAAAGGCAAGTTGGCTTTCTGTAAAATATTGTACACTTAGTGCAGATTTTTAAAGGTGTCTCCCAATACTCTGATTGAAGTGATAGTAACAGCCTTGTATGGCTGTGTGGGGGTAAAGTTTCAGAATGGTCTGAATCATGGATTGATCAAGGTCTATGATTTTCTTTAGGGGTAGTAATTATTTGTTTTGTGTTTGATATGGTTTAGGAGCTTGCAGTAAGTGCTGCTTTGTTTATTTGATAGTAGAGCATATATAAAAGATTTTTTGTGTTTTGATATTCACCCTGTATGGTGTATATCTGAGTGGATGGTTTTGACAATTTTTAAAAGTCCCATCCATCCTCCACGGGTCACATTGTCTCAGTTTTAGTAGGGTATCTGCTGTAGAGAATTTTAGGATTTGTTTTTCCTTATTTTGGTTGTCATGTAAAAGGAAAGGCTCTTCATTATGTGCCATTGTAAGTGTTCAGGTAAGTGTATGTCTTGGTATCTTCTAGGGGCAGGTGAAGTTTCATTGGTGACTCTTTTAGTTAATGCAATTTAACGTTTTAAAGTGGGGATAGATGGTAGTTGGCCTGTTATGTTTTTGGAGACTTTAGGTAGTATATCTTTTGCTAATGGGTTCCTGGGAGCTAGTACTTTCCTCTTATATCTTGCCATATCTCTCTTACTTCTATTTCTGCTACATTTAGGTGTGGTTGTGCTTGCTCACATGAATTACATCGCTTTTGGTAGTTGCCCTCCCATAGCATGCATTAGAATAATATTTAGTACATTTTCAGTTTATAGTTTCTGTTGATGCAGTTTCTTGGCTGTAGGTGTGGCCCATATGATTTAGTAACTGTTTTTCTTTCTGCGACGTGATATACTTTGCAGCTTCTGTCATTGTAATAGTATAAATATATAGAATATTTTAATGATTGTATATTTAATATTTACATTTAAAATTATGCCATCACTTCTATTTTGTATACTTGAATGTATGGTGTGTTGAATGTGTTTCATGATTTTGCAGCGTTTCTGTTGGGGGTGTTCTTATACGCAGGTGATGCTTTGCTTCTGTTGGATGAAAAAAAAATCATTAGTCACTTTAAATGTTGATTTGTTGTTAGTTTCTAGACATTGAGGGGCTTATTAGCAAGACCCACGTTAAAATTATCGTCCTTTTAGCGACAGAAAACTGCTGCTAAAACGGCGATAATGGGCTTGCTAATATGTGTTATAGAATTCCAATAGAAGCCCAGGTTAGATGTGCAGGACATCTAACCTGGGCTTCTATTGAATTCCATAACGCATATTAGCAAGCCCATTATCGCCGTTTTAGCGGCAGTTTCCTGCCGCTAAAACGGCGATAATTTTAACGTGGGTCTTGCTAATATGCCCCTGAGTTCGTTAGGCTTATTTTTGCTCACTGTTTGGGTGAGTTTATACTTTTGGATTCTTTTATTATACTTACTTTCGTATTTTTTTATGCTTTTTTGATAGTTGTTATTTACAGGCAGTTTATCTATGTTTCCAGGTGTGGGTTTTTCTTTTATTCTCTATTGGTGTAGAGAAGATGTCTCTACCTTTCCATCATTCACTTCCTCCTATTTTCCCCTTTTTCTGTCTGTCTTTCTCTCTCTTGTTCTCCTTCAAAGACTATTGATGAAAAATATGAGTGCCAGTGGGCCACACCCCCAACCACTGACTCAAATTGAGCAATGGTTATGTGTATCAAAATTATTCAGCATGAGCAATCAAATTATGCCTCACCACACAGAACAGTCTCTTGGGGTATTATTTTTCCCCTCAAAACCACGGAATAGATCTCCCACAATGAGCATTTATCACATAGTTTGACGTGCACTGCTTATTAAAATACCCCAGTTTTAATATGATCTGAAATTGATAATAATGACCTGTCTTCCCATGGTACAAAAGTCTAGTTAAAGGTGACATTTCCCAACTTTCCGACATTTCCATCTATATTTCGTTTGCAATCAGATAAAGGTATGTCTTGTTGGTTTCTCAATAGGCTGTAAAACTTAACTTAATCTGATTAACCCTCACAGAAGTGTTGAACATAAAGAGGTAAGATTTCATCATACCTCTAGGCCAGTGGATGTTTGTGTGTTACTGGACCACACAACAGAGTAACATTCTGACCCTGGGCAAAAATGTCGCTGAAGTGTATGTTGGCCTGTGGGTGCGCAGAATTTGCTGCCTCGTCTTACACATGCTATTCATTTTCTGTTGTACATTTCTTAAAGTAGAACTGTGATTATAGCATTAGATAGGTCTGTCTATAAACAGAGACTCACTCATTTGATTATGGTGCCGAACAGTAGTAAATATTTGTCTTGGTAAATGAATTAGGTGAGGAACATTCAGACACAGGTCTCTGTTCTCAGCAGAGGCCTCCAAATACGATGCAGACATAGAAAAAATATAGGCCTACATAATGCAATCATGCAAACATGCAATTTCTCTATATGTAAGGTAAGATTGGAAATATATTCATGCATATGAATGATTGTCCAGTTGTAATATTCATAACATGTCACTATAGTCTTCAGGTGCTCTGGGAGTGTGAAAATATTTATTCTTTTAAAGAACAATCACAGCCATAAGCTTTCATGCAGTTAATGGTTGTCAAAGATTGCAAGATTTGCATCTCAATGGAAGAGAGAGTTTATTCCAGACTTTGGCTTTAGGAGAAAACAGAGCTTTCGTTTCCCCTGCCTTTAAGCACATGGCTTGAATATAAGTAATGTGAATCCATTCAGTTAGATGTGAAATGTACATTTTCATAAAAATTGCCCTGATTTTAAACTACATATTACGCCACAGAGTCTATCCGAAAATACATTCCCGAGTAGATCAGAAGCCAACGGAAAGATTTTAAGTTTGTGAAATGTGACAAAGCTGCTGTAAATCCACCAATAATTTATCTGCCTTGTTCTGAACCAATCTCAGTCTGAGAATGAGCTTCATGGCAGGTTTAAATGATCAGAATTACAATACATATTATATATTGTTTGCATTTTAGGCTTTGGAAGACCTATCATGGAATGAGGCTCTAGGATGAAGATTCGTAAAATACTTTGTAATGATCATAAATAAAAAAAATAGCCTTTAAGAAAACATGCCTATCTTCCATATCAGGTTTCAAATATTCCACTTATCTTCTCATATTTCACAGTGTAGATTGGTAGTTACCTTAAAATATCATACACTTTCCAAACAGCCATAAAAATAAGGTGGAAGCAGAAATGAACGTTTCCTAAACATTAGATCTTAGACCTCAAACCCTAGGGAGGTCTTCCCCCAGACATTTTGTCTGCTTGCCTCATATTTGGCTGATTCCTTTTTGTTGGCTTTACGACTCTGAGCACTTTACCACTACTAACCAGTGCTAAAGTGCATGTACTCTTTCCCTTAAACATGGTTTGATGTATCGGCAATTGGCACATTTAATGTACTTATAAGTCCCTAGTAAAGTGTACTACAAGTGCCCAGGGCCTATAAATAAAATGCTACTAGTGGGATCTCAGCACTGCTTGTGAGACCCACTCAAGTAGCCCTTAAACATGTCTCAGGCCTGCCATTGCAGAGCCTGTGTGTGCAGATTACACTGTTGTGTCGACTTGGCATTGAAAACCCATTGCCAAGCCTTAAATTCCCTTTTATTACATATATGTCACCTGTAAGGTAGACAACAGGGCAGGGTGCAATGTAATCTAAAGGTATGACATGCACTTTCAAGTTTTACATCTCCTGGTAGTGAAAAATGCCCACATTTATTTTTCACTACTGTGAGGCCTACCCCTCTCATAGGATAACATTGGGGATTCCTTATTAAACTTAGTAAGCTGTAATTCCTGATTATTCTTTGGGGGGTTATATAGTGCACACTCGACCCAAAGGTATCAGAGCACTTTACATGAGCACCAATTGTGTTACAGACTGACACATTCATTTTGTTAGGCACAGGGAGATTAAGTGATTTGCCCAGAATTACAGGATGTTGAGCGTCCCTGTCGAGACTCGAAACCGGTTCCCCAGCTTTGGGGTCGACCGCTCTAGCCGTTAGGCTACATCCTCTCTTTTGAGGGAGTACATCTGTCATGTGTTATACTTTAATGATAAAGTCGTATTTATCATTACAACTTTAAAAATGCCACTTTTAGAAAGTTGGAAAAAGAACAATTGATGGACACAATGCAGAACAATGTCATCCATTCACCCCAGTACAGAGATCTGGGCCTAAATCCATCATTTTTTTGCTCCCCATGCCATTCCAGTTTGAACCCAGCCATATGCAAATCAGTCTTGACCCTGCGCCCAATGGGAACAGTCCAGCCCGAACTGCCAGACCAGGTCCTCCATGGACTGGAAACAAGCATCCTGGGACCGGTTTCGGGGTTTCACCCCTCATCAGCCAGGATAGCTTGACTCCAGTGGCATGGAGAGCACGGGACCCACATCTGGGCATACCCGTACAACTCAGGGTGACAAAGGCAAAAAGAACAATTTATGGGCAGAATGCAGAACAATACAGTGAGCTAAAGAACGATGATAGATTCAACCCAGTTCTATGACTGAGGGTGAGTGTCTGAAAAGTTTCAGCACTCCGTTCATCATCTCCTTGTGTTTGCTTTGTTTGCCATAAGTTGGCAGGGTATGCCCAGACCTGGGTCCCTTGCTCACTTTTCCACTGGATTCAAGCTAGCCTGACTGATGACGGGTGTTACCCCGAAACCGGTCCCAGGATGCTTGTTTCCGGTCCAGGGAAGACCTGGCTTGGCGGTTCGGGCTGGACTGTTTCTATGATGCACAGGGCCAAGACTTAATTGCATATGGCTGGGTCTGAACTGGGGTGGTGAAGTGAGCTAAAGAACAATGATAGATTCACCCAGATCTGTGACTGGGGTTGAGTGTCTGAAAAGTTTCAGTGCTCTGTCCATCATCTCCATGTATTTACTTTTAGAAAATGGCATTTTCCTGCTCTTAGCCCTTTTTGTGTCTGCAGCCTGTCTCTGACCAGTCTGCGGTGGGTTACAGCTGGACTTTGTGTATTTCTTCTAGACAGCCACACAAAGGGACATTAGGTGTGATGGGATGGATCTTCCTGGGAGGATGGGAGGGAGGAGATGGGCACAACTTCACACTGATACTTGAATAGGCTGTGTCCTGTCCACACACAAACAGCTGCATATGCACTTGTAGTGAGTCTGGAGCCTGTGCTGGAAAGGAGGACCACTGTGCACTTCAAAGACCCTTCTTTGAAAACATTTCTACTTTAAAGGTACAACTGGGTATAAGTTTCTATATAGGAAGCAATGTCCATGAGATCCTTAACCTGGATGGTATTGCCAATTTGTTGTAGATAAGGGGAGGATGTTGACTCGAGGTACCTGACCTTTCTAACCTCTTTTTATAATAGTAGGGAAACTAATGAGTACATACTCCTCCTTAGTTAATGTTGAGATTCTTTTGATCAAGAAACCACATGATTCCTGTTTGATGTTTTGTCTTTGTATTTATCATTTATTTTTTTGTTTGTTCTTTTATCTTGTGCTTTTGAACTTCATCATTGTTTCATGATACATGAGTTGTCATGGTTTTCCAAGGTGGTCCAGAAAGTTATTGCAGCGGCCGACACGTGTTACTCCCTTTAGTGGTCAGTTGGACCAGGGCTTTCTCAAAGCTGCAATAAATATATTCAACATCATGAATTTAAGTGAATTGCAAAAGTAATTGCAATCACCCCCGATGCTGTGTTTTACAATTAGAGTGCTTAAGCAAGACAAACCGAAAAATGGAATAAATTAGTGTAAAGGCATTAAAGTTTCATGTGGAAGAAATAAAAAATAAATAGAGCAGTTTACTACAGTGCTGGCAAGAGAATTACACTCAGAATAAGGTCTAATATAAAATGTGCATAATAGTCACTGCATGCAATGAATCAAGTTAATGATATGTGTGAACCCCTTGTTTTTTCTTTTGTGCATCATGCCTTTTTATTATGGTGCAAGCATAATATTCCTCAAAGGCTAGAGAAAACTGAGATAGGGAGAAGAAAAGATAAGAGAAAGAAACTGTGCCTTTATAAAGTTAGATTGTGTCATTAGTTGCTAATAGTTATTTCCTGTGTCAAGAAATATAGACGTTAAATTAAGCCAGAATTATTATAAATACCTTATATGATCTGAACTGGCAGAATTTGTCTTGTGGCATAATATTTGACAAAATGTTTACATCAAACGACACACGCAGAAACAGATATCTGAATAAAGGAAACAGACGAATGGGGCATTCAATATCTACACAAATGCTTAAGAAATGGCAAGTCTAATTTTGGACTCTGGTAGTCAGTGTGTGGAATTCAAACATTGGAGATTGCACTTAATTGAGTCACAGTTCACGGCAAGTTGCAAAAATTCTGCACTATTATAGTAACTGTTAAAAGAAGCACTTGAGGCAGGAGTGGTTTTCTTGTAGATTTATTCAGGAACTCCTACACCCACGACCGGAGCCGTCCAGCTGCTGGGAATCCAACGCCGACAGTGGCGTTACTAAGGAACCCTCAACAGCTGAGCAGCAATGCTCGTAAACACAGGCAAAACATAAAAGGGAAGCTGTGAGTCACGTGAGAGGGCCACGCGACTCACAGAGCAAAGCAAAGTGAAACAAGTTAAACAAGCATTACATTACATTACAACACCTCCCTCCTTTTAAACAAAAAGAAAAAAATGCAGGGGGGAAATATGACAGTACTAAAGGACCATAATAACAGGAGAATCAAGGGAAAGTACAAGGGAAGAGAGGTGAGGCTGAGAAGAATCACTGTAAAACGTAGTCCTTAAATTTGCAAGGAATCTGCTTAACACGTGTAACTCTTTTGCAAGAGGCTTCCAAAAAATCATTAGAATCATGTTGAACAGGTTGTGCGGTAATTGCCTCTGGAGAACAACTAGAAACAGACTTTTCTTCCTGATGTAAATCAACCCAGTCACAATGTTCAGTTTCAGAATCAGTATGCTTAACAATAACATTTGCCTGTTCAGAAGAAACCTTGACCAGAGCTCTCTTGTTCCATCAACCCTTATTTTCCAAAAGAGCTGAACTTCTCCTTACTTGTAGAACAAGAGCAGGAGACGAGAACTTAGAGCTCCCTTTGGAAACTTTTTGGGGATTTTTGATCAGTACCCAGTCCCCCTTTTTCAAAGGTTGATCATAGGCATGTTTGCCAGCATCAAAACGTGTTTTCATAGACAACTGTTTGCTCTTCACAAGTTCCTTAAAAGAACTAGACCCATTATATGTAGTGACAGCATTTTTTGTACAGCTCTCTCATGCAACCAGCTGGTATTTAAGAGAGTGTGTACTTTCCTTTTTCTGAGAAGTGTGAAGGGTGCAACACCTGTTGTCGAATGTGGGGTGGTGTTATATGCCCACACTTTATCATGCACAAACAGAAAAGGGTCTTGTCTGGAAGAAATTGCAGTTTGTATGCCCTCCTTGATGATCCAATTTCCCCTCTCAACCAGACCATTGGAGGAGGGAGAGAACAAAGAGACTTTAAAATGAGAGCTGTCATGCATTTCGATAAAGGAAAACATTGTCTGAGAGACAAAATGTGTGCCATTGTCGGTTACAATAATTCTAGGAAAACCTTCGATATCAAACACATTTTGTAAAAATGTGATTGCAATTTCAGTTGTGGGTCCCTTGCAAAAGCAATAATATAGCCATTTGGTGTGATAGTCAATTAGTAAGATTAAATACTTGTTCTAACTGGGTAAAATCTCATACGGGCCTGAAAAATCTAAACCTACCTTATCCCAGGGATTCTCTGGAAGAGGAACAGGTTGTAGGGGGTAGCAAGGGTTTTCCAATGTTTATCCGAAAGAAGACACTCAGTACAAGAATCAACCATCTTCTTGACCTATGCATTCATGGAAGGCCACCAATAAAATTCTTTAATTCTCTGACACGTTTTAGTCACACCTAAATGACCTTGATGAGCCATTTGAATAATGGTGTTGCATAAAATCTCTGGTGGAACAAACAAGTTGTGACACATAACCATGTTATGAACCACAGATAACTCATCAGCTATGTTTGCAAAGGACCTCAACTCAGGAGATAAAATCCTGTGATCAGGCCATTTGTTGGAAATGAATTCTTTAACTTTAGAAAGAGTAGTGTCATTATCATAGGCAGTGTTCCATTCGCTTTCAGAAATGAGTGGACAAACAGAAACTGCATCAATAGCTGCAACCACACACTCAACATCATCAGTTTCCTCAGGAACCTCATTTAAAGACATCCTTGATAAACAGTCAGCCCTGAAGTTTTTCCCACCAGGGATATGTTTGATGACAAAGTGGAACTCTTGCAGCTTAGAAAGTAGCCGAACTAGTCTGGCCGATGCTCTGTTGGAGGTGCTACTGGAGAGCATATGCATAAGTGGCTTATGATCAGTATAGATCTCAAACTCACAACCCAAATGTAAGATTTGAATTTCTGAATGGCCCAGACACAGGCCAGAGCTTCATGCTCAATGGTACTGTACCTGGTCTCAGCTAATTGTAGTGCCCTTGAGGCAAAAGCAACGGTATGTTCTTTGCCTGACACCCATTGTCCCAACACAACTCCCAAGCCAGTAAGGCTGGCATCAACAGTGAGAAAACATTTATGGCCGTCCGAAAATGGACGTAAAGCTGGAGAATTCTCAATGAGTTTCTTAATTTATTCAAAAAGTTTCTGTAATTCCTCAGACCATGTAAATGTTACCCCTTTCCTTAGAAGGGCTCTCAGAGGTTCCACGATTTGTGCATAACCTTGCATGAACCTAGCATAGTATCCTGCTAGTCCGAGGAATGAACGCAAGGCATTTCTGTCCTTAGGGGGTGTGGCATCTCTGATAGCCTTTATAAGAGAGAACTTGGGTTTGATGCCATCCGGTGAGAGAGTATGACCTAAATACTCTAGCTCTTGAACAACAAATTTACACTTATTTTGCCTAACGGTCATTCCAGCTTTCTCAAGAGCCTGCAAAACTCTGACCAGGGTTACATCATGTTCCTTGGCATCAGCAGCATACACTAGAATATCGTCCTGATAGGCCTGTACCCCAGGAATGTCACATAATAAGGTGTCCATTAATTTTTTTAATACGCTGGCCGCAGAGGTCAGGCCAAAGGGTAACCTAAGATATTTATAGGCACCAAAAGGTGTGATGAATGTGGTCAGCTCTTGAGAATTTAGTGAAAGTGGAATTTGGTGGTATGCCGATTTGAGGTCAAGTAGGGAGAAATACCTTGCGCCACCCAAGTTAGCCAATAAATCGTGGATCTTGGGTAGTGGATGGCAATCCACGATGATATTGTTATTAAGGGAGCGCATGTCGGCGCATAATCTGACCTCACCTGAACTTTTACGAACTAAAACTATTGGAGAAACCCATTCAGAGGAATTACAGGGTGAAATTATCTTTTCATCACACAAGTTTTTTAGTACTTCCTTCAATTCATCCCTTGCACTCAAAGGAAGTGGGCGAACCTTATGGATTACAGGTTGAGCGTTAGATTTGAGACGAATTTCATGCTCAAAGCCTAAAACATTACCAACCTTGTTCTCAAAGACAGAAGGAAATTGTTTAAGAATAGCATCAACATTTGAGTGAGATACAGACAGATTTGAAACGTTGACATTCTCACATTCACAGTAACTGTAATAGTTAGATGGAACATCTCCTAAACTGACAGGTTGGTCAGAACCAGGTTTAAGGTACAAACCCATTTTGGCTAGATCAAGCCAACCAAGAATGTTTCGACCTTTGAGAGCAACATACACTTTGGTGAAAGTGCGTCTACCAAGACATACCACCATAGAATGAAAGTAGCCTAACATGCCTATCTCCTTTTCACAATAAGCCTTGGGATTCACATCTGATTTAGTTAGAGTAATGCGACTGCCCCAATTTATGTGAAACGTGGAGCCTGACAATATTGTAATGGGCGATTCTGAATCAGCTTTGACCTGCAAAGAAATTTCACCAATTAGGAGTTCACACCATGATCCTTTGACTTCGGAAAGACCAACAGAGTCACACTCAATGGATAAGAGTACATTGTTGAGTTTTTCAGAACACATGTCTAAATTTTCATTGACTTCAATGCTGTTGATCCTTGAATCTTTTACCACTTCTACATACAGCTTGAAAATGACCAACTTTTTTGCAAGAAAAACATCTTTTGCCTGAGGCAGGGCAACCGGGAAAATTGCCCACATGGTTCTTTGAGCCACATCTGTAGCATATCGTAGGTTTCCTTGCCAACTGCCTAGCAGGTTTGTTGACAAGATTGACAGAGCAAGTGGAGGATGAGCATTCATCAATCATGTGAACACTTTGTTGAAATTTACTATCTTGTAAAATTTTTGAAGAAATGGGTGTACGTTCTATGCCCTTGGCAATATCAATTGTTTCGGAAAGAGAGGGATTTTTGCAAGTCAACAGGCGTTCTTGAATTTTTTTTGAGAAGCAAGAAAGAATAAATTGATCCCTGATGCACATGTCTGTACTTTCACCAAATTCACAAGTGGAGGCTAGAATTCTGAGTCCAGCAATGCAATCCTCAATACTTTCTTCTATGTCCTGTTTGCATATAAAGAAGTTGTGACGTTCCAAGACAATGCTGGGCTCATCAGAATACTGTTTGCTTAAACGAGTGAGAGCTTCTTGATACGTGTTCCAATTATCACCCGAACCAGTGGGGGCTGGAATAACAGGAAGATTCTCAAATACCTGTTGTGCTGCTACACCTAGGCAACCATATAAAATAGCTACTTTGCGTGCAGGATTATATTTAACAGCACCAATAGCAACAAGGTAGTTCTCAAAACCCTTCACCCATTGTCGCCATTTAAGTGTTGGTTTGCCAGGGTTTTGCAAAAAAGGAAGAGGTGCTTGGAATTGTTGAGAAGAAGCCATGAGTGTGGTGAATTAAAGTACAGGAATAAGGAATATGAGTTAAGCGAGCTTATCACTGATGAAAGAAAGCAATGAGCTATGTGAACTATTCAGGGTACACTAAGGGTGTGATGCAAAACAAGCGTGCCTGACGCTGGGGTTCTTGAATGCAACAGGCTTATGATAATAAAATGAGAAGCGTGCCTATCGCTGATTAAACTGATGCACAATAAAAGCGTGCCTATCGCTGACGAAATTGAAGCGCAATATGCAAAATGTAGATGAAAATAGAAGCGTGCCTATCGCTGAAGTAGAAGTGACTGGCAAGACATACAGTGTAATTGACGAAGAGCACGATAGGCTTGTTTGTCACTGTAATCACAAGTTGATTGCCTGATCGTGTAGTCTTTGGATAAAGTTGTATGCGCTTTGAATAAAAAGTTGCGTGTTCTTCTTTAAAAATGGCCGTCGGGCGTGCTAGTGCGTGGTAACTAGGCAACGGTGAAGCCGTGTTTCTACACTTGATCGGCTTTCTTTTTTATTGATGGGCGTTAGATTCTGAGCTTATGTAATAGTGGATGCTGCGCGCGCATGCAGAGATTTGAAGTATGTGCTGGAGCTCGAGCGAAACAAACTGCCACACAAACCAAGCAAACGCAGTAAGGTAAAAATTAATTTTCCAACCGTAATGTAAAGTCCTCCCTCTGTTGATTCACTTGGCGGGAACTCATGTAGTGGATCATAAATGGCGCAGGAAGTGAAAAATAACGTGTGCGCTTCTTCTCGTGAAACAAGAAAATAAATCTGACGGCAGGATCTTGGCGGTGGGTGTTGAGTGAATCCCACTCGTCGCCAAGTTGTTAAAAGAAGCACTCGAGGCAGGAGTGGTTTTCTTGTAGATTTATTCAGGAACTCCTACACCCACGACCGGAGCCGTCCAGCTGCTGCAAATCCAACGCCGACAGTTGCGTTACTAAGGAACCCTCAACAGCTGAGCAGCATAACTCGAGAACACAGGCAAGACATAACAGGGAAGCTGTGAGTCGCGTGAGCGGGGCCACGCGACTCACAGAGCAAAGCAAAGTGAAACAAGCATTACATTACATTACAAGAGTAACCTAAGCACGTTAGTGCACTCTAATCTTGTTGTAGATCATCGGGTTACATATGTATACCAAAATCTGTTGATATCGAAAATAAAAGAAACGAGGGAGATAGGAGGACTAACAGACCCGAGCGTGTGATTTCATCGGGAGTCTGAGCTGGCTATACTGAAGTGCTAACAAACTCGTAAGTTCGGCATTAGTGTCTTCTACGAGCATCCCAGTTTTCATTCAAATTAGCGGGAAGGAGGAATTCTTGGTCCCGTCTACTTATATTTTACTGTCAAAAGGCAGCAGGTCCTGGGGAAAAATCCCTTGATCAGTTGAAAAGAAAATGTCACGGCGAGTTATCCGGACGCCATTTTATATCAAAAAAGGACTACCCTTGTAAGAATGTTGTCATCTTAGCAGACATCCGCCATCTTGTAGTTGGCCAGACAGATCTATATGTTAACGTGGTGGCAATGGATTTAGTTTATGTATTCTATCTTATATTTCATTATTTTGAAAAGACAGTACCATGAAGAGATGTTTATAACCAGTCTTAGTCGGCAGATCTTATCAACATATTGTGGCAACACCGTTTGAAATAAATAAGGGGCTAACCTATTGGAAATGTTATCATCTTTGAAAACAGCCGCAAACTTTTAATAGTGAGAAAAGTTTATGTGTCAGCGTGATAACAGTCGATTAATTGATTTGTTCATTCTTATAATTCATTTATCGATTATTTCAGGAGACCATTGCAGTAAAAGGATTTATACCAGTCTTGGATAATAGATCTTATCAACATATTATCGCTCATGGTTAAAGTTTATAATGTAGTTAATTTGTCAAGTCTGGATGCCATAATAGTTTAGGAACAATCCAGACAGATACTAAGGTATAAAGTTGAAGTCATAGGGAAGACAACAAGGTGATGCTTGTGGGCGAAAGAACAATTGGGTAAAATTGGCATATTGGATACTTTGCTGTGGCTCTTGGATACGTGAGGAGTGCACATATGTATTATATCAGCTAGAATGGTGGTTCACAACACAAATATGTGTAAAAGACCAAGTTCATCGCAATGAGTTCTGGAGGTGAGGGGATGCGACAATAACTGATTTTCCAAAACATTTATAAAACAAGTGGGCACAGATGGTTAAAGGAACAAGATGGTCATCTGGTCTCATGGTATTGACCTCAGATAACTCCAACTTAAATAATATCATTTTATAGGGGTTATCTATATGATGTGTCCAACCTTCTGCAAAGAAAGAAGAAAAAAGGAAAAACATAATTGTACATTTTTCTGTGCTAAATTATCCAATGAATGAGATAGTCATTTATCAACATGATTAGTCAGGTGTGTATTACAGGCAATAGTGCCACTCGTGACCCTTATTTTGACCTTTGGGCACAGTATCAAAACGAATAATTAAAGTACTTTCTTGTTGGTGTAATTTATGTTTGAGATTCCCTCTTCTCACATGTTGTTTCAGATGTATTAGGCCACAGAAAGTAAAGCTGCGGTGGTGTTAATGATGTTTTTGAAAATGCGAGAGGAGGGAGTCTCAAACATAAATTATGCCAACAAAAAGTACTTTAATTATTCGTTTCGATACTGTGGCCAAAGGTCTAAATAAAGGTTGGCGCTTTATGCTTCTATGCGCTATTTTCACATTCATATCTCAACTTCTACTTGTTTTATTTTTGTTGTTTTGGTATTAGTTTATTTATAAAATAAAGCTCTATTTTTCTAACCTGGTGTGAAGTATTTTTTTGTGTTTTCACGGTGTTACTGTTTGAAGTGTTGTGCAAATACTTTACACATTACCTTCCTAAATTAAGCCTGACTGCTCTGTGCCAAGCTACCAGAGGATGAGCACAGGTTAATTAGGGGTATGTTGGGACTTACGCTGATGATTGTGGTTCCTGCTTCAACAGGGTGCATACCTCCTCCAACCAGAAACCTAATTTCTAAGAGTATACATTTTGAAATGTTGCTCTGTTTTGTGTGCCAGAACATTCATGGCTGTCTGTCCAAGTTCTGTTTCACTCACTTGCTGTCAGTCCTTCATTTTATACCCGTAAGATAAGGGTTTGCATCCATTGTATGCCAGTGACACATTTGGGCTGATTCACGAAGTTTAATTTACTTGAGTAGATATAATCATACATCTAGGTGTATCTCCACTTTTTGGCTATTTTCCAAGAGGATATTTGCTCTTATGGGTAGACTCAAGAGCTTCCATGCCCTCAAATGATGGGGTGGTGCCTCTTACAACCCATTTTATAACATTGAAGTTACTATCAGAAACTTCCAAGCTGTTTGTGGAGATCAACGTATAGGAAACTATAGGGAATATGATTACAGTTTATTATTTTTCAAATAAAAATAAATGAAAATATTTTAATGTAAGACATAAATATCCTAGGACAAAATTATACATTACAGCACATCATCCTCAAATTAAATGTGCATTACATTCTACAATATTTTAAATATTAATTTTTAAACAGCACTTTCAAAATAAAATCACCCATCCTCACTAACAATGTTTTTTATGTAATTTGTAATAAGCATGGCCAAAATTATGCTTTTAATAAAGTTAAAAAATATGAGTGTGTGTTGCTGTGATTGGACATGCGTGGTGCTTGACTTATTCCAAGGCTGGTCTGGATTACTTTAATCCTATTTTGACACTGTTAAAACTTTACTACATTTAGAAATGTATTTTGGGACTTACTGCCACATTACTCTTTTGTAGTTTGTGTTTTGTGTTAATATATCTCTTCATTGACCCATGCATAAGTTTTCTTCAACCTCTTCCATTTAGTAGTGATTATTCCTCATTTTCCTGCCATGGCAACATGTCCTTCCCAAATTAAATACTAAAACGCATTCTTGTGAGTACAGAGATCTTTACCAGTAGGGCAGAGATTTTAACACAGAAAATATAGGACAGCCAGAACTGTAGATATCTATCCATAAGTTTGTGAAATGCATTTTGTAGGATTGTCTGCATCAATTTCACTGAGTAGTTCCTCACTTACAAAGCCTCATTCTAGCAAATGACATTTTTTTCTGTCAGACAAATGAAGAACTCTGAAAAGGTAAAGGTGATAGGAAGAAAAGCATGGATGTGTTTAAAATGGAAAACTAATGGGTTTTTTGGGGGATAAATTAAGAAGCAACCACTCAGTTAGACAGTGATGAGTAGGCAGGAGTGAGTTAAACAAAGCCCTCCAGTTTGAGTGAAAGTTTGTTCACGGTTGTAATAGTTGCAATTAATAGGCATGGGCTTCTGTTGGAAGTTGGTTAATTAGTAGGTGCAGATAGGTAACTACAGCTAGTAATAACACCACAATCACAAATAAGGTCCAGTCAAGTCTCAATAAATTAGCCCTTGCAATCAAGCTTAACGTGTAAAGTGTTTTAAAACGCCAATAGAGTAAACAGGTAAGACACAACACAAAATAAAAATCCAACACCAATTTCTAAAAATAGGAACTAGTTGTATGATTAAAATGACACCAAAATGATAAAAATCCAATGTAGAGAACCGGAGATATGAATGTTTAAAGATTAAAAGTAAAATTAGCACTAAGAAGGAAATAGCACTCAAAGAGTTAAAAAGGTCACATTGGACCAAGTCAAAGTCAAGAGTTCAGGCCGCTTGCAATGTAACACTTGTACACTTACTTCCAGAAGTGTTTCTTGATGCAGGAAAGTCATCCACAGCCCCAGACAATTGTTTAGAAGCTCTGGTTTGCCTCTTGGGGTCTCGGACTACAACTCTAACAATGCACCTGGTCAATCCAAGTAAAATCCAGGTGCAGCTTGTCAACTGGAGTTGTCCTTGTTGTTGATGTTGAATCTAGCCCTTCCAGTACTTTTTACCTGTTGCTGATTAGGGAATCCATTCCTTATCCTTTAAGACAGGCAAAGCCTTTTTGCTGTGAGGCGTTGTGAGTGCAGCAGGTACAGTCCTTATAAGTGCAGTCCTCTCTTGTGCAGTCCAAGGGTCCATCAAGGCAGTCCTTCTTCTCCAGATGTTTCTGCTCTTTGCTCTGCAGCTGCAGTTCTCCTCCCACCAGATGTCTCTTTGTTTCCCTGCAGGCCATTTCACACCTCATCAGAGCAGTTTGGCTCAGCCTGTCAAAGGCTTGACAATCAGGAAAGGCTGCTCCAGAGCTGGATTCAGGCACATCAGAAAAGCAAGTTCCATAACTTATTTTCTGTCATAGTTATAATAAATCCAACCCTTGCAAAATGTTGGATTCATTGTATTATTTTAACACTTTTAATGCCAATAGTTAGACTTTATTAATGGAGATAATGCACTACAATGTGGAAAACGAAATTGGAAGTTTTCCCTCACCAAGGATTATAAACAAGCTTTCATAATGTCCCTGCTTATTTTAACATGGCACCCTACCCTTGGGACACATAGGGGGACCTTATGGGTGACCTTTATGTAAAAATAAGGCAGTTTAAGACTTTGGAAGTACCTTTAATCCAAAAGTCGATATTGTTTTACTTTAAAAGCAGCCTGACAGGCTGGTACTAAAGACATCAGTGATGACATCATCCAATGACTGTGAGGGTTTGTAAAAAGATTATGAGTGTTAAATATATATAAGAAAGGTGTATTGGTGAATCAGTGGGTGTATGAGTGCCTATATGGATGATTCAGTGGCTGCGTGACTGACTGTATATGTGATTGATTAGGTGTCTCAGTGAATGAGGGGTGAGTGACTAGGTTGTGTGAATGTCTGTATCAGTCTGTCAGTTGGTGTCTAAGTGGCTGTATGGGTTGGTGAGTGAGTATGTGAGTGGCTGTATGGGTGATTGATTGGTTCTCTGAGTACCTGTATGGGTGTTTGAGTGTGTCTGTGGGTGGGTAAGGGGGGTGACTGCTTGCATGGATGAGTGAGTGGGTTAGTTAGTGGCTGTATGGGTTAGTGAGTATGTGTGTGAGGGGCTGTATGGTTGAGGGAGTTTGTGTATGGCTGTGTAGGTGAGTGGATGTGTTGGTGGTATATGGGTGAGTAACTGGGTATGTAAAAGGCAGTATAGGTGAGTGATGGGGTACGTGAGTGACTGTATGGGTGAGGGAGTGAATGTGAGAGTGGCTGTATGGGTGAGTGCATACTTCTGTCAGTGACAGTATAGGTGAGTGAGTATGTGTTACTATCTGTATGAGTAAATAAGTGGGTGTGTGTGTGTTACTGTATAGGAGAGAAAGTGGATGTGTGATTGACTGTATGGGTGAGTGACTAGGTGTATGAGTTGCTCTATGGGTGACTGACTCATTGTGCGAGTGGCTGTATGGGTGTATGAGTGGATATGTTAATGGCTGTATTAGTGAGTGAGTGGGTGTATGAGTGGCTGTATGGGTGAGTGAGTGGTTGTGTGTGCTGATCTATGAATCATTGAGTAGCTGTGTAAGTACTGGTATGGGTGTGTGAATGGGTTTGAGAATGATAGTGTAGAAGTTGCAGTGGGTGTATGAAAGGGTATATGCAGATGTGATTGGGTGTGTCAGAGATTCTGTGGATGATGTCATCTGTGATGTTATCAATGTCATTTGAAATGTCATAAGAGATGTCAGTGACCATGTCATGAGTGATGTAATATGTGAGGTCATAAGCAGTGCATTCAGGGTAGTGAGTTATAGTTATCTCAGCTGACTATAATGGCTGAATTTCGCTGGTTTTGTATGAGCAAAATTTGACCCTAGCTATAACATCCCTGTAACCTTTGGTTTTTTTCAGTAAATTTCTAAGGATTTTTTATTTCCATTTGCTAACTATAACGTCCCTGTAACCTTTTGTTTTTTAGTGAATTTCTAAGGTTTTTTAACCACTATGGGTATTTGCAGAGTGGTGGAGAAAGGGGCTGGACCTCCGACCAGCTCTTAGGAATCCCACTGTGTAGGACTTACAGCAGGTACCAGGAGGGCTTCTTGGCCCCCAAGGTCTCACAGGAATAAAGTGGACTTCATCCCCCGACCAGTAGTGCACCATGAGCTATGTATGCAGAGTTGTGGAGAAAGGGGTTGTGGCCTCCGAAGACCTCTTAGCAATCCCACTGTGTGGGACTTACTGGAGATAACAGGAGGGGTAGATGGCCCCAAAGGATGTCCTTGACATGCAGCTCCCTGTGTGTAAAAACAAAGTGTTCTCTGCTTTGAGCAAGCAAGAGCAAAATGCTCTTGCTTGCTTAAAGTGGAGCACTGATTGCTATGGCATGGCGAGAGCGGTGCTCCCTCCATGCCAAAGCAAACTGCAATGTCCCAGGGATGGGCACCCCAGGACATTGCTGGAGCCGGCCCTGGGAGGTGGCGGTCCCCTAGGCTATGTACGGTTCCAAGAGAGGGGCTGCACTGCCCCCCTCCAATGTAAAATAAGCCCTGGGGAGGTGGTGGT
Source organism: Calotriton arnoldi (assembly GCA_963921515.1). Taxonomy (NCBI): domain Eukaryota; kingdom Metazoa; phylum Chordata; class Amphibia; order Caudata; family Salamandridae; genus Calotriton; species Calotriton arnoldi. The sequence continues at coordinate 1,827,760 of CAWUFW010002443.1, forward strand.
CCCTGGGGCTGTGGGGGCCATGTGGCCACTGTATGTAAATATATAGAGTTGCTCCAGGGAGGTGGTAGTACCCGGGGCTGCTTGGGGGGCCAAAGTCCCCCCAGACATTTTTATTTAATTTAGCCTCAGGTAGGCGGCAGTCCTTGGGGCTGTGGGTAGGCATAAGGGTCTCCCCTGCATTCATTTAATTAAATAGCCCTGGGGAGGTGGTGGTCCCCAGGGCTGGGGGGTCCATGTAGGCCCTCGCATCAATTTTCATATCTTTGCCCCAGGGAGGTGGTGGTCCCTGGGGGAACGGGGGAGGCCGTCGGGCATCCCCCGCATTATTTTTTAGTAACATCTCAGCCCTGGGGAGGTCCCCCTCATATAATAATGTGACTGCCCCAGGGAGGTGGCAGTCCCTTTGAATAGCCCAAGGAGGGGGGACGTGCTCCCCCCGCCTATATTTACACATGCCCCCGGGACCTGGCCCACCTGGGGGAAGATTTCAAACAAAGCTCGGGAGTCGACGCTTCATTTTTTAAAAATAATTTCACAGAAGTCGCAAATCCATCGTGACTCCCACCAAAATCTTTAAAAGAAAAAAAAAAAGATTTTATGGCCCTTGGGAGTCCCTGTGGGACTACCCCCAAGAGGCCTAGGGGTCAGAGTGTTTCTACCATGCCCCCTTTTCTTTTTTCTGTGACTCGGTTTACCGAGTCACAAGATGGCTTTCAACACTTCCTGGGTTGAAATGATGGCAGCCAATCTCAGCATGAGATCGGAAGGGGTCGCGGATCCATCGTGTCGCTATATATGGAAATGTATTTACACTTCTCAGTAAGTACTGAACGGATTTACACCAGATCACAAAAAGTCACTTTGTTGACCCAATATCTATGTTCCTGTCAAATTTGGTGTAATTCCATTCAGCAGTTCGGGCTGTAGCCATCTCTAAAGGTTCTATGGGAATTAACATGGGGAAAACGCGTTTTTAAGCACCCCCTGGTTCTCGGCCCCTGCTTGACGGATCACCCCAAAAGATAGCAGCTTAAGTGGGCATCATATTAGTTTTGAAACTTTCATGAAGATTCATCAAGTGGCACCAAAGTTATTGGCAAAACAAAAAATATTTTCCTATGGAAACTAGGCCCTAACTATAACTACCTACTGGCGACTGCCAGTAGGTAATATAAATTGACAGGGTCAAGACTGATTTGCATATGGCTGGGTCCAAATTGGGGTGGCATAGTGAGCAAAAGAAGTATGGATTTAACCCAGATCTCTTGACTGGGGGAGAATGTTCGATTTATTCAGCATTCACTCCATCATTTGTTGCTGCAGCATCTTTCTAAAAGTGGCATTTTTAAAAGGGCTTTACCAGTAAAGAGAATTTATCATTTCCAATCCAGTGATATGAAACATGACATATCTACTCTTTCTCAAACAGGAATAGCAGCTTATAAAGTGTAATTTGGAATTCCCAATGTTACCCTATGAGAGGGGTAGGCCTCACAGTGGTGAAAAATGAATCAGAGTGTTTTTCACTACCAGGACATGCAAAACATACAAGTATATGTCCTACCCTTTGATTACACAACATCCTGCCCTATGGGCCACCTAGGGACTGCCCTAGGGGTGACTTATATAAAAAAAGGGAAGTTGTAGTTTTAGCAAGGGATTTTAATTGCCAAGTCGATATGGCAGTGTAAACTGCACACACAGGCAGGCGTAAGACATGTTTAAAGTGCTACTTGTGTGGGTGGCACAATCAGTGCTGCAGGCCCACTAGTAGCAGTTAATTTACAGGCCCTAGGCACATGCAGTGCACTCTACTAGGGAAGTATAGATAAATTAAATATGCCAATTGTGGCTAAGTCAATCAAACAATGTTTTAGGAGAGAAGCACATGCACTTTAGCACTGGTTGGCAGTGGCAAAGTGCTCACAGTCCTAAGGCTAACAAAAATGATTCAGCAAAATTGGGGGCAAGCAGAAAGATGGTTGGGGGAAGAGGTGTGCCGCAGCGGCCAGGGTGCCTGACTCCGGACCATGAGGTTCACGGTTCGATCCCCGGCGCCGGCGGCAGGTTAGCCCAGCACCATGTGACTCTGGGTAATAGCTCGCTTAATCTTCCTGACGGCCCCCAGCTCCGGGACACCTCTCCGGAGGTAGCTGTGTGCTTTACAAATGCTGGTATTTCATTTCATATTTCAAGACCACCCTAAGAACGACAGGCCTAACACTAATCTTATGTATGAGCATTCTATTAAGTGCAAACAAGATCAAAGGCCTAGCTGTTAGATAATGCTCCACTGCACTCAACCCATCACTATGTTTGATACTTGTGTACAGATATTGCACAACTAATGTTACCAATATATAGGTTGACTCCTAGGGGAGATAATTGATCTTTTTCAAAAAGTCCATACTGCCATGAAGGAATGATGGCAAAGTTTAAGCAAATGTGAATAGGAAATGATCTAGAGTTAGATATTATTTCTGAAACTATTGACCGACCAGGTGGTTTTTCTTTGTTTTTGTGTACGTTCAGAAGTAGGAGGAAAGTAGGGCCATCTGTCCGGTTCTTTATGAGAAATTGATACTCCTCAAGTTCAAGGATCCCCTTGTTCTTCCAGGTTGCCAGCATACAAGGATACTTTGTAATAAGAACTCCGTGAAGTGACAGAAAAATGAATTTTTAGCCCAGGTGTTTGTTCCGGGCTGGAAAATCAGCACTAACGGCACCATGCACAGATGCCTCTTTCTGCTGCTCGAGTGGATTTCCTACTCAAGCGGCAGCTTCCTCAATGCAAACCGATGATTTCTTAACGCGAGCGGTTGCGACCATCTGCAACCACCTGCGTTAAGAAATATCACTGGGAGGTGGTCTAGCATTGGATTTTCCTTGCTCATGCTCACCAACTGAATGTTAGCGAGCATGAGTGAGGAAAAAACTCTGCTCTGCGGAGCGGACTTTTTCGCAACCCTGCGTGCTCCTCGGATCACAGAGTGCAGAAAACTCTGCAAACTGTTGACTGTTACTTCACTAGAAACTATATGTGCCTTTGTATATAACTGTAGATATTGTATTTTATGTATGTTTAAGCAATATATAATAAAAATAAATGAATTGGTACGGCTGAACTGGAGCGGCATATTAGTACATTTTGGGCCATGAATTTATTTATTTAATTAAATTAACTTGATAGTTGGATATTGTTCCATGATTTGAAGAAAGTGTTCTCTCTTCTCTTTTCTTTGATTTAATCTCACACAGAAAAAAGAAATTCTGTACAAGTAAGATATATAACTTCAAAAATGAGTTCCATGCGGACAATTGTTAGAAGGTAATACTTCATACCCAGTTCGCATGGACATATGGGTGGCTCTTGTGTGTTTATAGGTGCAAAAATAACCAAAGCACAAATCAGAGGGTACACCACTCAAAGGGTGGTGTTTACAACAGTCCATGAGTATTTTACAAATAATATGTGATTGCATTCTAAGGAAAGAAGGGGCCAGAGGTACCAGGCAATCTTGCAGTCGCAAACTTTATGATTTGCAATGCCACAGGGTTTGAAACTAGGCCCGGGCAGAATTTCATTCACACTGGAGTTATCGGAGTAATTTACCTAATTCTGTGTTACTCTTTGCTGTGGAATTACCAATTAATTACACAACTACTTCACCTAGTATACTTAAGAGTAATTTGCGAGGTAAAATCGTACCATAAGAACACATTTAGTGGTGCGATTGGCTGCCCGCACTCGCTATATTTGTTCTGCTGCCTTTAATGCAGCCTTGCAATTTGTTCTGCTGCCTTAGTTCAAAATTCATCCTCACGTGCATTTTGGACCCAAAAGTGCCTTTTGTTCTAAGAAAATAGTGCTAATGTCAACAGAAAGGTGAGGGAAATTTCTACCCCAAAAGCACATTTTTCCAATGTGAGAAGCGGTTTCACTTGCTATATGTGTGCTGCTGAATTTAGTGCTATTTCCTAGCCAAAATGCATTCACATTTCCATTTTGAATGTGAGGGGGCAGTTTTGCATTAGGAAATACAATTAGATGCAGAATTACTCTTCTTGCGTAATTCTGCATAATCTCGTGGAATACCTGGGTAATTGCGTGTGATTATTAAGCTACACGGAATTATGCAAGTTACGCCCACCCCAATTAAAAACAAAAAAATCCCTTTTTCCAATGTACTATCCCATTTATTGATTTGTAATTTGGGAGGGGCATGCTTTGGATGTCCCTTCCGAATTGCGAGTCAGTAAGGTATGTACCAATGCTTTGGAACCGCATTTCAGATCACAAATCATTGAATGGTTTTAGACTCCCAAGTTGGAGCTATAAATTATTTGCTAAGGAACAGAGGTCCCCTTTGAAACCCTTGCTTCGGGAATCATGATGGAAACTTCAGAGGGGAATAGGCAGTGTTCTAGTGGACCACGGCAAACTCTCACAGATTTTCTTTTTTTGAATGGAAAAGTTCTGAAATGCAGTTACAGGGAAGGTGGTATCCAGTACTTTGCAGACCCCATCCCTGTGATTGTAGTCAATTTCAAGGGGGTCACAAATTGTGACTACATAATGATAATTATGTGTTAAGCATCAATGGGTTGACCCTGTTTTCTTCAGAACCTGGGCATCGTTTGGTACACAAGCATAAATAGTTCTGTCAGAGAGAGCCTTTAGAACATAACCATGTCTAAAGAATGCATTTGAGGAAATACATCAAAAGACAAAAAAATTAAAAAACAAACAAACCAAAAACACAAGGGCCTGTATAACTAAATGTGTCCGATACAGTCAATAAAAATCCAATTACAGTAATTAATTTAAAAAGGTGCTCCATATGTTTGAAGTGAAAAAGTGTATCAGATAAATAAGAGTGACTGTACATAGAAACAGAAATCCTGATGCTTTAATGGGCCTGTTAACGTTTCGATCCTCTTGTGCAGCATGTGCATTCAATGCATTTAAATGGGTCTTCATCAGGACTGTATATGGAACAACCTGTGTATTGGAATATATGCTATCAGACCTCATGTGTTTGAAAAATAAATGGGAAATTATCTCTTTGGGATGTAAAGACTCACCTGGAGTTCAAGACAGTGAATGGCCTGTAGTACAGAGTTTAGAATTTTCCACTTTAATGGTGATGTCCAGAAAATTGTCTGCTGCAGAAAAAAATAATTTTATGTTGGTGAACCTATGGTTTAGCCACTTAAAAAAGTCATCACGGCTCATCTCGCCACCCCCATCCAAATCATCGAAATTTCATCACTTTTTCCATGAGGTATCATTTTTCTGAAAAAGATTGCTATCTGAGGAAATGTGAGTACACATTTATCCAAAAAGAGATTTTCCATGTCTGGAGCACAGCCTGCTCCCATCACTCTCCCCTTGTTTGATAGTAGCAGCCTCCTTAAAATACAAACATTTTTTGGTCATTGCTATATCTAATGATCCCACTATGAATTTTGTGGCCACCAGCGTGGGTTTATCTCTTTGAATTAGTACTTCTCTAACCACTTCTAGTGCAGCCCCTTGTGGGATATTTGTTTACAATGAATTGATGTCCATGGTGACTAGAAGTTGGTTGCATGGCTTGAATGCATAGTTCTCTATTAGTTTGATCGCATCCATCGTGTTTCTAATGTAGAGCCTAGTGGTGCTCACCCACAGTTTTAAGAATAGCACAAGGGCTCTAAAATGGAGCCACATTGATACACATTGGATCTACCAGAGAGTTTCTCCAATATCTTGTGTATTTTAGGGAGGGTATAAATAGTGGGCATACATAGATGTTTTTTATTAAGGAAATCAAACCCAGGGTCACTTAAGTAAACTTTCATCAATCGCTTGGGAGTCAATTGCGTTATCTGATTAGTCACTGCACCTGTAGGATCTGTCCTCAACTTATGATAATTTTCTTGGGACCCTAATTTGGATAGTATTTCCACCTTGTAATCTTCTACAATTGCCCCATACTTGACAGCCAGCTTGATTACAATAGTGTTATTATTTGTGAGTATATTCAAGCTCATGTACTCTTCCTTACTGATGTTGTACTTCACATACCCCTTCTTGGTAAGGAGCTGCATATCATCACATAGAACAAACTGGCTCACAAGCCAACACTCACTTTGTGGGACATGAAATGTGCAGGGGGTTCAAAAGTAGAGGATGGCCTGTGTTCTAGAGCTAGTCCCTAGTTGTTCACTCTCACTGTCAGATCTACGGGCTCCAGATGAATCAGAGAAGGAGGTATACTTCTTAGTTAATGGCCTGCCTCTCTTTGCATATCTTCCTTGGTTATTCTGTTTGTAATAATCATCCTGTGGGTAGGGGTAAGTCACTTTCTTGTCATAATATCTGATATCTTTAGCTAAGTTGTCCAGTTTTTTGGACTGAGTTACAGTATTGAAATCTTGTATCATTTTCTCAAGTCTTTCAAGTGCCTTCTTAGCATTTATTATTGACTTGTCTTCAAGGGTTTCTTCTTTGAGGTCAGCTATCTCTTTTTATAATTTGTGGTCACAATCTGTGCCTGTGTCCTCTCCATGCACCATCCAGTACCTGGAGCAATTGTATAACACAAAACTGATGCTTATTCAAAATTTGTGATCTTCTAAAATAATGCAGGTTCATTCTTTACTTGTAGTCTTAACGCTATAATGTTTGATCAGAGATATTTTGCCAATAAATGTCCATGTAACCTAGCCCTTACTAATTTATTTTCCAGTTTTTCTAGTTTGATCATTTTCCCATTCAATGTACTATTGACTGTGGTAATAGCTGTGTTTAAGAAACAAGCTGCCTAGCCCTATATTCATTTATTAATGCAGCCTTCACTTTATGAGAGGGTTTCCTTCTCAGACATGCCTTTTAATGGGGCAACTAAAATATATTAGGGTAAGTGTCACTACTGTCTTGCTATCATTACTACTGTTACAGTTCCAAATAAGAAACATCACAGGCATCCACCTTCCCACACCATGCGTTAAGCATCAATGGGGCGACCCTGTAATCCTCAGAACCTGGGTATCGTTTGGTACACAAACACAAATGGCTCTCTCAGAAAGAGCTTGTAGCACATACACTTGTCTAATTAATTACTATGAGGAAATAAATCAAAAGACATAAAACACAAAAAAGCAGAAAACACAAGTGCCTGTGTAACTAAATTCATCATATATATTCAATGAAAATCCAATTACAATAATTCAATCAAAAAGGTGCTCCATATGTGTCAAGTGAAAAAGTGCTTGATAACAAGGAGTGACTGTATATATAAACAGAAAGCAAATTCAGATGCTTTAATGGGCCTGTCCAAACTTTACAAATTTAGAGTCTCTCATAGATGGGCTACTTTCATCTCTCCTATGATGCTCAAAATGTGGAAATACAGTATAGGCAGTATATATATATATATATATATATATATATATATTTCATCAACTATTCGACCCTCTTGTGAAACGTGTGCTTTCTGTACATCTTCATGTGTCTTTTGCTTTGTTTTTTTTTGTCTTTTGATTTATTTCGTCATATCAATTAATTAGACAAGCGTATGTGTTCAAAGCTTTTTTAGACAGACCATTTGTGTTTGTGATAATTAGGCAGTCACTGTTTGTGACCCCAGAGATCTCCTGAATTCCCCTATTTTGTGAACCAGCCTATAAGTACGTGCGTTAGTTTACAAAATTAGATTTGAGTCATAGAATGTTGGTGTGTTATTTGCAACGGCTTTTTTGCTAATTCAATCATAGAACATCTGGCCTGATATGAGCTTCAGTTTGACTATGTGTTGAGCCTGAATATATTTTGCATAGTCAGTTTAGCATTTATGTTGCAGTCTGCTGACCTGGTATCCACTTGATGCTGGCTTTGAGTCTTGAGTATGTCATTATGAGCAAAACAGCCACAAATATTTTAGCTAGGGCTTCCTTAGTAGGCCCCTCTTTGCCTCTGACTCACAATTTTATACTGGGTACCTCTCTTGCCAAATGTATTTTCCTTTTGTCATAAGCTGCTGAAAGACCTGTGACAAAATGACCAACCAGTATTCCAGCTCTGTCTCTGAGGATTATTTTCATTTACATAGTAAGCATATACACCTGTGTGTTTTAAAAAGGAAAGACACCATTAATAATACTAGTTATACTCTCCCTAGCTCCTACTATTGCATATATGTCCAGTCCATAGATATGTTTAGATAATATCAGTAACAGCAATTGCGAGTAAGGAATAAACAGATCCTTAATATGACTGTGTGTGGCTCTTCAGTGATTTCCCCCACCTGCTCTTTAGTATTGATATTGTAAACTCTGACTCTTTATGTCATCTTGAGCATCTATCACTTGGCAATATTGTTTTCTTTTGTTTGTTTTTTTACTGAAACTTACCAAAGTAATAAAACAGAGCAGCTGAGGGAAAGGAGAGCCAAGGGATGACAAACAGGTAGGCACGGATGACACACCCACAGTGCACCAGACAAGGAGGAAGTCAATGATTTAGAAAAGGCTGTTGAGAGGGAATATAAAGCTTGCAGAGCAATGGAAGCACATGGGATGTGTCACAGAATGAAAAGCAAAGAAATATACAGAAATGGTATCTGGATCCTTGTTTGAGGTTCAGGAGCTTATCAGGAAATTGTATGATCCCTGAGTTGAGATCTCCAATGAACTCTGATGGAACAATTTAAACACTTGCAGAATGGGCATTTAGGCATTTAGTCAAAGCCAGTTGAATTGCTGCATTAAATTTCCCTTCTGCCTGATTAAGAGTGGGGAGGTATTTTAACACTGTTTTTTCCGCCTAAGGGAGAACCAAAGCCGATTTTTACTGTCAGGTAATTCAACTCTATAAGTCAAGCCTTATTCTACCTGTTTTGTTATGAAGGAGAAGCTTACAATGGTCCCCCACCATATATTGCCTTCTTGTTCTCTCCCTTACTCTCCCAAACCCTCTCCGTCACTCCTACCATACCTAAAGGTCACCACATACATTTACAAATTATTATTTATTTTCCCAAGCCATTTATTTTCCCCCATACGCACAGAGTGCCGCATTCATTTATTAGTCCTTTAATGGGCGGGGCCACCACAGAGCTGTATAATCATAGCTGTGTGATTGAGACAAACAGTTCGGGCTCTTTAACTGAACTGCGCATGCCATCTTGGCTGGTATTTTGCTTGTGGCCAGCCTGACATGCGCAGTTCAAGCTTCTTCCAGTAGGCGCTGTCAGGAGACTGGGGAATTAGAGAGAGAGACCTATCAGTCTCAGATGGAGCACTGGGTTCGCCTGTCCCAGCCAATCCTCACACTGCTCTAATGCTGTTTACTATTATAAACAGCAAGAGAACAGCTTGTATTGGCTGTGAATCGTAGCGCCTAGTTTCCAGGATGCTGCCTTTCAAAACTTTCAAGCAAAAGACACACAATTGATGGACGTAATGAAGAACAAATCAAAACATTCACCCTCAGTCAAGAGATCTGAGTTAAATCCATCATTCTTTTGCTCACCATGCCACCACAGTTTAGACCTGGCCATATGCAAATCAGTCTTCACCCTGTGCCTCATGGGAACAGTCCAGCCCGAACTGCCAAGCCAGGTCCTCCCTGGACCGGAAACAAGCATCCGAGGACCGGTTTCTGGTTTCACCCCTCATCAGCCAGGATAGCTTGAATCCAGTGCCACAGTGAGCCCGGGACCCACGTCTGGGAATACCCGGCGCACTTAATGCGAGGAAGCAAAAGACACACAATTGATGGACGGAATGCAGAACAAATCAAAACATTCAGCACCAGTCAAGAGATCTGGGTTAAATCCATCATTCTTTTGCTCACCATATCACCTCAGTTTAGACATGGCCATATGCAAATCAGTCTTGACCCTGTGCCTCATGGGAACAGTCCAGCCCGAACTGCCAGGCCAGGTCCTCCCTGGACCGGAAACAAGCATCCTAGGACCGGTTTCGGGGTTTTACCCCTCATCAGACGGGATAGCTTGAATACAGTGGCACAGTGAGCCCAGGACCCACGTCTGGGCATACCTGGCGCACTTAGGGTGAGGAAGCAAAAGACACACAATTGATGGATGGAATGCAGAACAAATCAAAACATTGGCAGTTCGTGCTGGACTTTTCCCATGAGGCACAGGATCAAGACTGGTTTCCATATAGCTGGGTCTGAACTGAGATGGTGAAGTGAGCTAAAGAATGATGATGGATTCAACCAAGATCTGTGACTGGGAATGAGTGTTTGAAATTTTTCGGCGCTCCGTCCATCATCTCCTTGTGTTTGCTTTGTTCGCCCTAAGTTGGCAGGGTATGCCCAGACGTGGGTCCCTTGCTGACTTTGCCACTGGATTCAAGATAGCTTGGCTTATGAGGGGTGTTTCCACGAAACCGGTCCCAGGATGCTTGTTTCCGGTTCAGGGAAGACCTGGCTTGGCAGTTCGAGCGGGACTTATCCAAAGTAGCACAGAGTCAAGATGGATTTGCATATAGCTGCGTCTGAACTGAGGTGGCGAAGTGAGCTAAAGAATGATGATGGATTCAACCCATATCTGTGACTGGGGGTGAGCGTCTGAAAAGATTCAGTGCTCCGTCCATCATCTCCTTGTGTTTGCTTTGTTCGCCTTAGGTTGGCAGGGTATGCCCAAACATGGGTCCCTTGCTCACTTTGCCACTGGATTCAATCTAGCCTGGCTGATGAGGGGTGTTACCCCGATACCGGTCCCAGGTTGCTTGTTTCCAGTTCAGGGAAGACCTGGCTTGGCAGTTCGGGGTGGACTGTTCCCATGAGGCACAGGGTCAAGGCTGATTTGCATATAGCTGGGTCTGAACTGAGGTGGCAAAGAGAGCTAAAGAATGATGATGGATTCAACACAGATCTGTGACTGGGGGAGAGTGTCTGAAAAGTTTCAATGCTCCGTCCATCATCTCCTTGTGTTTGCTTTGTTCACACTAAGTTGGCAGGGTACTAGCCCAGATCTGGGTCCCTTGCTGACTTTGCCACTGGATTCAAGCTAGCCTGGCTGATGAGGGGGGTTACCCCGAAACCGGTCCCAGGATGCTTGTTTCCGGTTCAGGGAAGACCTGGCTTAGCAGCTCGGGCTGGACTGTTCCAAAGTGGCACAGGGTCAAGACGGATTTGCATATAGCTGGGTCTGAACTGAGGTGGCGAAGTGAGCTAAAGAAGGATGATGGATTCAACCCAGATCTGTGACTGGGGGTGAGTGTCTGAAAAGTTTCAGCGCTCCGTCCATTATCTCTTTGTGTTTGCTTTGTTCGCCCTCAGTTGGCAGGGCATGCCCTGACCTGGGTCCCTTGCTGACTTTGCCACTGGAATCAAGCTAGCCTGGCTGATGAGGGGTGTTACCCCGAAACTGGTCCCAGGATGCTTGTTTTTGGTTCAGGGAAGACCTGGCATAGCAGTTCAGGCTGGACTGTTCCCATGAGGCACAGGGTCAAGACTGATTTATATATAGCTGGGTCTGAACTAAGGTGGCGAAGTGAGCTAAAGAATCATGATGGATTCAACCCAGATCTGTGACTGGGGGTGAGTGTCTGAAAAGTTTCAGCGCTCCGTCCATCATCTCCTTGTGTTTGCTTTGTTCGCCCTAAGTTGGCAGGGTATGCCCACACCTGGGTCCCTTGCTCATGTTGCTACTGGATTCAAGCTAGCCTGGCTGATGAGGGTTGTTACCCTGAAACCGGTCCCAGGATGCTTGTTTCCGGTTCAGGGAAGACCTGGCTTGGTAGTTCGGGCTGGACTGTTCCAAAGAGGTACAGGGTCAAGACTGATTTGCATATAGCTGGGTCTGAACCGAGTTGATGAAGTGAGCTAAAGAATGATGATGGATTCAACCAAGATCTGAGACTGGGGGTGAGTGTCTGAAAAGTTTCATCGCTCCGTCCATCATCTCCTTGTGCTTGCTTTTTTCGCCCTAAGTTGGCAGGGTATGCCCAGACGTGGGTCCTTTGCTCACTTTGCCACTGGATTCAAACTAGCCTGGCTGATTAGGGGTGTTACCCAAAACTGGTCCCAGGATGCTTTTTTCCGTTTCAGGGAAGACCTTGCTTGGCAGTTTGGGCTGGACTGTTCCCATGAGGCACAGGATCAAGACTGATTTGCATATAGGTGGGTCTGAACTGAGGTGGCGAAGTGAGCTAAAGAATGATGATGGATTCAACCCAAATCTGTGACTGGGGTTGAGTGTCTGAAAAGTTTCAGCGCTCCGTCCATCATCTCCTTGCGTTTGCTTTGTTCGCCCTAAGTAGGCAGGGTATGCCCAGACGTGGGTCCCTTCTCACTTTGCCACTGGATTCAAGCTAGCCTGGCTGATGAGGGGTGTTACCCCGGATCCGGTCCCAGGATGCTTGTTTCCAGTTCAGTGAAGAACTTGCTTGGCAGTTCGGGCTGGACTGTTCCCATGAGGCACAGGGTCAAGACTGATTTGCAAATAGCTGGGTCTGAACTGAGGTGGTGAAGTGAGCTAAAGAATGATGATGGATTCAACGCAGATCTGTGACTGGGGGTGAGTGTCTGAAAGGTTTCAGCGCCCCGTCCATCATCTCCTTGTGTTTGCTTTTTACAAAACTTTCATGCAGCGCAGTGCTGTAGTGAAAAGGTTCTCTAATATAAAGAGGAAACACATGTTAAGTAAGCAATTCAGATTAGAAAACCATGTCTGCACAGTTTGTGGAAAACGTTCATGAGTTTTTTCCCTCATTGGGCCCACAGTGCAGTCTGGGAATGTATCCTTCAGTGTAAGGCAAGTTGCTCAGCTTGTTCCTGAATATAATGCCATAAAGATAACAGTAACACAGATTTTTATGGAGCGCAGCCGAAGGTGTTAATTAAATCAGTAACGCTTCTGGATGGAGTCAAGATAGTGTGCTGCTTCTAGATAACTAACTGGAAATATAAGGCTACTCCAAAGCCAATGTAGGTTGGAACTATATTGGCCTTGGATGGAGTTTAAATCGTCGGCCCTTGGCTGTGTAAAGAAGATCGTCAAGGTAAGATGATTATTTATATTATATTAAGTTAACCATGCACCATTAGGTATGGTATGCATGCTCACCGTTTTCGAAAATCACCACGCGCCACTACAAAACAGTGATACATGTATGCATTAAACCTGATGAAATTGAGAATTCTGTGACGTTTTAAGACTGGAAATAATCTATCCCACATAGTATTTCTCCATTCAATGGTGTTTAGCATAACTGCACAGTACTGGGGTAAATTTACTGCACAATAGCACTAAATGTGCATGCCACTAATGCCGTGCAACTCAAAATGAGGGCTTGATGTCGGTCAGTCACTGATGATGACATTCATATATAGTGAATTATTGACTTGTGGATGGGGTTAAAAAGAGCTCAGAACTTCTTTTTCCTAATGACTGTTCCTGGTGGCAGAGCTCTAGAATTCTTCTAAATTGCCAACCATAGCCTCTTATTTACTATTTTCATTGATTTCTGATGTGAAACACATCAGCGTGTCTTAGGTTTTCAGCTCAATATGATCCCTGTGTTGAGCTTGTGTATCGGGAACATGGTTTGCACATGATACTGTGCAATTTCACACCTTAACCCCTTCGCTGCTAGGCCTTTTCCCCCCTGAGCTAAGCCTTTTTTTGGCTATTTGGGGTAGTGCGGGCTTAGGCCCCTGTAACTTTTTGACCACATAAGGTATCCATGCCAAATTTGCGTCCTTTTTTTCTAACATCATGGGGATTGTAAAGGTACCCAGGGTTTGTGGATTCCCCTGGAGGGCACCCAGAAATTAGCCAAAATACAGCAAAATTTTGTTTTTTTTTGGGAAAAAAGCCGAAAAAAGGGCTACAGATGAAAGCGTCTTGTTTTTTCCCTGCAAATGACATCAAAAAAGGGGTTGTGGTGCTGAAATCACCTTCTTCCCAGATTTCAGGGACAAGCAGACTTTTGTCAGAATACCAACTTTTTTTTACACAGTTTTGGCATTTTTCTGGGACATAGCCTATTTTTGCTATTTTTTGTGCTTTCAACCTCCTTCCAGTTAATGGTAGAAATGGGTATGAAACCAATAATGGATCCTGAAAAGCTATACATTTCTGAAAAGTAGACAAAATTCTGAATTCAGCAAGGGGTCATTTGTGTAGATCCTTATAGTTTTCCTTATAGAAACTAACAGTTAAATGAAGAAAAATTGAAAATTAGTTGAAAAAACAGCCATTTGTGTCAACGTTTTCACCTGTAACTTCTTCTAATTATGACAGCTATTTGAAAGCAATATACCGTTATATCCGCTGGACCTTTCTGGTTGTGGGGATATATAGGACTTGTAGGTTCACCAAGAACCCGACGAACCCAGAGCCAATAACTGAGCAGCATCTTGCAATGGTTTTTTATTATGTACCGGGTATATAGCAATTATTTTGGGAAAATGTATACATGGAAAAATTGTTATGAAAGACACCTATGTATTTCTGAAATGGGAACAAAATTTAGATTTTAGAAACAGTAGATATTTGCACATTTCCGAAATTGGGAGTACCCATACTAGCATGAGAATTATAGGTCATTTTTCAAAATGACTTATTTTTTACACATTGTCTTTCATTTGGAAGGCAGAAATGCATCGAAAGTCAATAGGTAATAACAGTTGCCCTACAATTCTGTATTACCCTAAGTCTCCCGATAAAAATGGTACCTCACTTGTGTGGGTAGCCCTTGTGCCCACAACAGGAAATGGCTCAAAATGCAACGTGGACGTACCACATTTTCACAATGAAAATTACCCTTTTTTTGCAAAGTGCCTAGGTGTAGTTTTTGAACCCTAGCTCTGCCGGAACCTAGGGAAACCTAGCAAACCTATACATATTTGAAAACTAGACACCCAGGGGAATCCAGGATGGGGTGACTTGACTGCTCTCCCACCAGGTTCTGTTACCCAGAATCCCTTGCAAACCTAAATAATTGTAAAAAAACACATTTTCCCCACATTTCTGTGATGGAAAGTTCTGGAATCTGCGTGGATCCACAAATTTCCACACACCCCACGTTCCCCAAAGTCTTACGAGAAAAATGGTACCTCACTTGTGTGGGTCGGCCTAGTGCCTGCGACAGGAAACGGCACAAAACGCAACATGGTCACACCTCAATTTCGCAGTGAAAAATGACCCTTTTTGGCAAAGTGCCTAGCTGTAGTTTTTGAACCCTACCTCTGCCGGCACCTAGGGAAACCTAGCAAACCTATACATTTTTGTAAACTAGACACTCAGGGGAATCAAGGATGGGGTGACTGCCTCCCACCAGGTTCTGTTACCCAGAATCCCTTGCAAACCTAAAAAATTGTCAAAAAAAACACATTTTCCCCACATTTCTGTGGTGGAAAGTTCTGGAATCTGCGTGGATCCACAAATTTCCACCCACCCCGCGTTCCCCAAAGTCTTATGAGAAAAATGGTACCTCACTTGTGTGGGTCGGCCTAGTGCCTGCGACAGGAAACGGCGCAAAACGCAACGTGGTCACACCTCAATTTCGCAGTGAAAAATGACCCTTTTTGGCAAAGTGCCTAGCTGTAGTTTTTGAACCCTAGCTCTGCCGGCACCTAGGGAAACCTAGCAAACCTATACATTTTTGAAAACTAGACACCCAGGGGAATCCAGGATGGGGTGACTTGACTGCCTCCCCACCAGGTTCTGTTACCCAGAATCCCTTGCAAACCTAAAAAATTGTCAAAAATACCACATTTTCCCCACATTTCTGTGGTGGAAAGTTCTGGAATCTGCGTGGATCCACAAATTTCCACCCACCCCGCGTTCCCCAAAGTCTTACCAGAAAAATGGTACCTCACTTGTGTGGGTCGGCCTAGTGCCTGCGACAGGAAACGGCGCAAAACGCAACGTGGTCATACCTCAATTTCGCAGTGAAAAATTACCCTTTTTGGCAAAGTGCCTAGCTGTAGTTTTTGAACCCTAGCTCTGCCGGCACCTAGGGAAACCTAGCAAACCTATACATTTTTGAAAACTAGACACCCAGGGGAATCCAGGATGGGGTGACTGGACTGCCTCCCACCAGGTTCTGTTACCCAGAATCCCTTGCAAACCTAAAGAATTGTCAAAAAACCACATTTTCCCCACATTTCTGTGGTGGAAAGTTCTGGAATCTGCGTGGATCCACAAATTTCCACCCACCCCGCGTCTCCCAAAGTCTTCCGAGAAAAATGGTACCTCACTTGTGTGGGTCGGCCTAGTGCCCGCGACAGGAAACGGCGCAAAACGCAACGTGGTCACACCTCAATTTCGCAGTGAAAAATTACCCTTTTTTTGCAAAGTGCCTAGTTGTAGTTTTTGAACCCTACCTCTGCCGGCATCTAGGGAAACCTAGCAAACCTATACATTTTTGAAAACTAGACACCCAGGGGAATACAGTATGGGGTGACTTGACTGCCTCCCACCAGGTTCTGTTACCCAGAATCCCTTGCAAACCTAAAACATTGTAAAAGAAAACACATTTTCCCCACATTTCTGTGGTGGAAAGTTCTGGAATCTGCGTGGATCCACAAATTTCCGCCCACCCCGCGTTCCCCAAAGTCTTACGAGAAAAATGGTACCTCACTTGTGTGGGTCGGCCTAGTGCCTGCGACAGGAAATGGCGCAAAACGCAACGTGGTCACACCTCAATTTCGCAGTGAAAAATGAACCTTTTTTGGCAAAGTGCCTAGCTGTAGTTTTTTAACCCTACCTCTGCCGGCACCTAGGGAAACCTAGTAAACCTATACATTTTTGAAAACTAGACACCCAGGGGAATCCAGGATGGGGTGACTTGACTGCCTCCCACCAGGTTCTGTTACCAAGAATCCCTTGCAAACCTAACAAATTGTCCAAAAAACACATTTTCCCCACATTTCTGTGGTGGAAAGTTCTGGAATCTGTGTGGATCCACAAATTTCCACCCACCCGCGTTCCCCAAAGTCTTACGAGAAAAATGGTACCTCACTTGTGTGGGTCGGCCTAGTGTCCGCGACAGGAAACGGCGCAAAACGCAACATGGTCACACCTCAATTTCGCAGTGAAAAATGACCCTTTTTTGGCAAAGTGCCTAGCTGTAGTTTTTGAACCCTACCTCTGCCGGCACCTAGGAAAACCTAGCAAACCTATACATTTTTGAAAACTAGACACCCGGGGGCTTCCAGGGAGGTATGGCTTGCATGGATCCCCCAACCTTCCTTACCCAGAATCCCCTGCAAACCTCAATTTTAGCTGAAAAAATCACTTTTTTCACACATTTTTGTGTGGGAAAGTGTGGCATCACTGGCCTCACACAAATTTCCTACCACCCAGCGTTCCCCCAGGTCTCCCAATAAAAATGGTGCCTCACTTGTGTGGGAGGCCCAAGTACCCGCGACAGGCAAGGGCCCAAAACGTAGTGAAGGGACATCAAAATTGCCTATCTCAAAACCACCTGAGTTTTGCAAGGGTCACCTGTTTTGGTCCGTGCTCGGTGGCCATCTAGGGAAACCTACCAAACCCACACATTTATGAAAACTAGACACCTGGGAGCTTCCAGGGAGGTATGGCTAGTGGATCCCCAACGTTTCTTACCCAGAATCCCCTGCAAACCTCAATTTTAGCTTAAAATCACTTTTTCACACATTTTGTGTGGGAAAGTGTGGCATCACTGGCCTCACACAATTTCCACTACCCAGCGTTCCCCAGGTCTCCCCGATAGAAATGGTGCCTCACTTGTGTGGAGGCTCAGTACCGCGACATGCAAGGACACAAAACGCTTTGAGGCAACATCAACATTGCCTATCAAAAAATGTTTTGGGCCCTTGCCTGTCGCGGGTACTTGGGCCTCCCACACAAGTGTGGCACCATTTTGATCGGGAGACCTGGGGGAACGCTGGGTGGTAGGAAATTTGTGTGAGGCCAGTGATGCCACACTTTCCCACACAAAAATGTGTGAAAAAAGTGATTTTTTCAGCTAAAATTGAGGTTTGCAGGGGATTCTGGCAGGAAACGTTGGGGATCCATGCAAGCCATACCTCCCTGGAAGCCCCGGGTGTCTACTTTTCAGAAATGTGTGGGTTTGGTAGGTTTCCTAGATGGCCGCCGAGCACAGGGCCAAAACCCAGGTGACCCCTTGCAAAACCAGGTCATTTTGAGATAATGTGTTGTTTATTTCTGCAGCGTGAAAATTTTGGCACAATATTGCAAGGAAAATGTGACCGACATTTTGAGGTTTGCAGGACATTGTGGGTACCATAACTTGTTGGGATCCACAAGAGAGATATCACCATGTACTCCCATGGGTGTTTCTGTTTACGACAATATCTACAGTTGGTAGGTTATTCTTAGACGGAATGTACACCTTGGCAGACAGACTAAAAAGACAAAGATTACTGCACAGCCATCTATTCCTCATGCACACACACATACTGGTTGGATTTGGCACGAGGGAAAGTGATGGTTCAGTATATACAATTTTATTAACAAGAGATTTCACAAAAATGAAATGCACTGTCAATAATTGAAAGGACAAAAACTGAACCAGTGACTCGCAGCTCGTGGAGCTGTAAAGCCACGTCAAGGCCCCAACCGCTTTACAGGCCATTCACACACCTTTCATACGTGATACACACAAGACCATTCACACCACCAGGCACGAAACAAACACATTACAACATTCACAAAAAGGGACAAGGTACACCCTGCTTGAGAAAGACAAAAAAAAATATTACTGCACAGCCATCTAATCCTCAAGCACACACACATACTGGTTGGATTTGGCACGAGGGTGAGTGATGGTTCAGTATATACAATTGTATTAACAAGTGATTTCACAAAAATGAAATGCTCTGTTAATAATTGAAAGAACGAGAAACTGAACCATTGACTCACAGCTCGTGAGCTGTAAAGCCACGACAAGGCACCAACCTCTTTACAGGCCATTCATACACCTTTCATATGTGTGACAAATACAAAACCATTCACACCACCAGCCGCGGGCCCATCACATTACAACACTCACACCAGCAGACAGCGCCATTCAAGGGCCCATCACTTTCACACGCCCACATTCCTAACACAGCAACCACACAAGCTGATGGATTGCGTGGAGTGTCGCTCGGCTAGCAGTGTGTGTAGTGACCAGCAGCAAGTCACTACTCACACACTGCCAGCCGAGCGCCAGTCCACGCACACTGCCAGCCAAGCACCACTCCACGCACACCTCCAGCCAAGCGCCACTCCACGCACACCGCCAGCCAAGCGCCACTCCACGCACACCGCCAGCCAAGCGCCACTCCACGCACACCGCCAGCCAAGTGCCACTCCACGCACACCGCCAGCCAAGAGCCACTCCACGCTCACCGCCAGCCAAGCGCCACTCCACGCACACCGCCAGCCAAGCACCAGCCTACACACACCACCATCACATTTAGGATTTTTTTATACAAAAAAGAAAACACAAACAAATTGCAAATAGATACAAATCTACTAACACAAAATCAGAAACTAAATACATTGCACTAATGCCAACCTTGAAACAGAACAAAAATTCTTAAACATTACAGACCAGGCAGTTCACTTTACCAATCATTGTTGCTCCCAATAATTCTTTTGCTTGTGGTACGCTCTATAACAAGCAGGCACACACAGCCCAGGGTTAGAAGGACACTCAGGGCAGTACATACGAGTCTCCTTCCGCATACCTCTTCGCCAACAGACTCTACATCTCCTAGTGGGAAAGTCTTTTGAGGGTGTAGGAGGAATGTGATCAGGAAAGTGGCGATCTTTCAATCGAGCCACATCCTCCACCACTCCAACTCTAGGAACACTTGCCTGTTCCACAACAACAAGGCTGCCTATGACAGACTGCTGAAACTGAACAAAAGTCAACTTTGACGCAGGAGAACACTCCTTGAACACAACAAAAGCATTGAAAGTTGCTAAATTGAAGAGATGGATGGCCAACTTCTTATACCAAATGTAAGCCTTACGAATAGCAGTGTAAGGTTCCAACCTCTGATCTACTCTATCAACACCACCCATGTGCTTATTGTAGTCTAAAATGCACACAGGTTTGCGCACTTCAGCAATCTGACCCCAAACAGCCACAGGTGAAGTACTCTCATCATGGATGGGAGTCAGCATGTACACATCCCTCCTGTCCACAAATTTCACAGCTAGCAGTTCCTCACTACGCAAGGCACTGCACTGTCCCCTCTGAAGTTTTTTGCAAACAAGCTCTTTTGGATAACCTTTACGGTTAGAGCGGATTGTGCCACAAGCACAAGTGTCCACTTTGAACAATTCCTTAAACAATTGCACAGCAGTGTAGAAGTTATCAAGGTACAAATGGTGGCCTCTGTTAAACAGTCCTCTTGCAAGATCCCACACAATTTTCTCTGAAACTCCAAAAGTGGACGGACAACCAGGGGGTCAATAGTGGAATCCCTACCAGTGTACACACGCAAATTAAAAACATATCCTGTCCTACTCTCAGACAACATATACAGCTTAATTCCATAGCGTGCCCTCTTGCTAGGAATGTACTGCCTAAAACCAAACGGCCCTTGAACAGGACCAAAGACTCATCAATAGATATTTCTTTCCCTGGAGTATAGATCTCTGAAAATCGATCTACAAAGTGATCAAGAACAGGCCGAATCTTAAAAAGACGGTCACATTCAGGGTGATCTCATGGCAACGCCAAACCATTATCAACAAAATGCAGCATCCGAAGCAAAAGTAAATACCGATCACGAGTCATAACTGCAGGAAATATGGCCGTTGCCATCAAGGGACTGGTAGACCAATATGAACCCATGGACGGCTTCCTTATCAAACCCATCAAAAAGTCAAACCCAAAAACTTCTTCATCTCTTCCAGATTTGTGGGACTCTACCGGGTAGCTCTAGAATGGGGCCTAAGTCTGGCACTGTTGTCCCTCAAAAACTGTTCAGCATACAAATTAGTCTGCTCAACAATCTCACCCAAAAATACATCATCCATAAACAACTGAAAATACTGTATAGGCAAATAATGTTCACAATCCACTCTACACCCTGCATAACCACTAAAGGCAGGCAACACCGGCTGCACCATGTTTGGATCAACCCAGAGTCCAGCACTTCCAGTAGGAAGCCTAGCAGCCCCAGGCTGCAATCCAGATGCCTCTTGCACCATCGGCACAGTAGTATCCTCCTCTAAATCAGGCACTTCATCTGCACTGAGAGTACCTTCATCATCCGATGATTCCATGTGGAGAGAAAACTCACTGCCTGAATCTTCCCTCCCTCCTCTCCCTCAGACGCACTGTCAGTCTCATAATCCTGCTCAGAGGAAGATTCAAGAAGCAAACCAACCACCTGCTGAGCAGTAATTCTACGGCTAGCCATAATGCTTACTAATAAAGGTTACTTGTCAAACAAGTCAACAACAACAAACCCTTTGTAAAAAAAGAAATAAACAAAATGTAGCTTTATCACAAAGACCTATATACTCCAACACTATACCACTCACGTGACAGAAGCAGCTAGATTCACCACCACCTACTCTGCACAGACACAGTAAGGATCAACAATATCCCACTAAAAAAGAAGAAAAAAAATTACACATAAGACAATGCAAAACATCGCAAAGAATTTCATGCTCTGAACACTAACAAATATGCTGCCATTATGACACCACTTACAAAAAAATTCATTCATGCATGACAATAATACTCATTTGGAGTACACACAACAAAAATATTTTTCTTACCAAATAAATGCAATTACGCAAAACTGCAGAACAACCACTGCCGAAACCGCAAACAGGAATCCAAAGCTTTACACTAGAATAAAAAGGAGAAAAAAACATTACAATCACATATGCAAATAATGCACCAGTCCACACACAATCCACCAGCCAAGCTAAGGGGTAGGTGGGCCAAAGAGTATAAATAAAATATTCACCCCCGTAAAAGGGGAGCAACCCTTGCCCTTTTGGCCACTCCCCAACACAAAAATTAAAAAAACCTGGTGTCTAGTGGCTTCTGCCCTCCTTGGGGGCAGATGGGCCTAAAAACATACTGCTATTCTGCCACCCAAGGGGTCACTCTCCACAAATAAATGCCTGGTGGACTAGTGGGAAGATACCTTTATCTTCCGCACACGATCTCTCACTACTCAATTCTACTCTCAACTCTATTCACAACTGGATGTTAGCTCACCAACTCATTCTGAATCCCGCCAAAACTGAATTCCTCCTCCTCTCTACCTCTCTCTCACCTCCTCCTGTTCAATCTTGGATGGATCAGCTGAACCTACTCAACAACAAACCCATCATTGTTGACAGCGCTAAATCCCTAGGTGTCATTCTTGACAAAAGACTCAACCTAATCTCCCACATCAACTCTATTGCTAAGAACGCACGTTACCAGTTGCGCCTTCTATGAGGATCCGTCGGTTCTTCCCGGAGAAAGACTTAAAAACCTTGGTACAATCTCTGGTTCTCTCAAGACTGGATTATTGCAATTCTCTTCTGACGGGCCTACCCAAATCTCACCTCTCCCCTCTCAAATCCATCCTCCATTCAGCAGCTTGCTTCATTTCAGGGTCTAAACGAAGCGACCACGTCACTCCTATCCTGTCCTCTCTTCGATGGCTTCCGATCGAGGCAAGATCTATTTACAAAACTGCCTGCATCACACACAAAGCCTTACACACGTCCTCCCCTCGTTACCTGGCGAATAAATTGAAATTGTCCGGTGGCTCGCAATGCGGAAAAGCTTCTGCTTGCGCACCCCCAGTCTTCAAAAGGGAAAGATCGATGGCGCAATCCGGTGAGAATCGCTTCCCCATTTCTCCGTGCCACCTCCTCTACCCGGATCTTCAAAGCTGACCTCAAATCTCTTCTCTTCCAAAGACACTATACTTTCACTCTCAGCCCCCTCTAGTTCGCTCTTCATTGGGTACTGAGTGCCACTTATTGCAGTATACCTCTAGATCATGCACATGTGTGTGTGCCCGGAAGCTGTTTCAGCCCGGGCTGCCACACACGGGGGGTGGTGTATGCACTGCCAGCAACCTGCCAGGCCAGTGCACAACACTTGCCATCACCCTGCCATATTGCGCTCCATGGGTAACCCGATTCAAGGCCCCATTCTCCAAAAACATATGGCCCCCAAAAGGGGAGAGACCCTTGCCCAAGGGGCCGCTCCCCAAAACAGTATTTTCACGTTTAAAAAAAAAAAAAAAAATCCCTGGTGTCTAGTGGGCATTCCTGCTGCACGATCGCATGATCGTGCAGCAGGAATGCACAAAAGAGGCATCGGGGGGAAAGGAAAACCCTTTCCTTTCCCTCGATGCCTCTTTTGTTTCAAACCCCCTTCCCCGGAGCCAAAACTCACCTTATTCCCCGACGCGCTGGAAGCAAATGGCTTCCAGCGCGTCGGGGAACAAAGGGAAACCCCCAATGACGCCAGCGCGCCTCGCGCGCTGACGTCACTGAGGGGGGCGTGGGGAGGCAGGGAAGCCCTTCCCCTGCCTTCCCCCCAAAAAAAGCAACAATCGGATTCCCACGGGGCGAGCGCCAGCGCTTCCCCCTTGGGTGGGTCTTATGACGAGCTGGACTCGTCATGAGCACACGACCACTGTGTGCCATGACGAGTCCAGCTCGTCATAAGCATCGAAGGGGTTAAACAAAGTCACAGGTATTGCCCTTCATTGAAAAATCATATGTGGAAAGTGATACTGTATACCAAAATTAGTTTTGGTGCCCAGTTATTTGTACTTAGTTGTACATAAATTTCACTCTTAAAAAAAGTATTACCTTCCATAAACAAATTCTAGTATGCGCTTACTCATCTAGTTAAAAGTCCTATCACTTATATTTTACAGTTTGCTGAAATTTTCAAGAAGGCAACCCAACATAGATAGAAAATAAATTCCCAGTTTAGAGTGTCATGACATGTCTGTGCTGTCGATCGCTTAGAATCCATGCTAAATTGCACATTCATAAACACCTGGGATCCTGAAAAATATGTGTGAATGAGGGAATTGTTTATTACTGATATGAACATGATAGAATAGTAATAACATATAAGCCCTAATCTTAGTTTATATTGCCTGAAACATGACAATAATATGCTCACAAATAGGGCAGATAGAACTCATTACATCAACTTTGGTTAATACATAAATAACTGATTTTGCAGCAGTTCAGAAAGCTGAATTTTGTACTGGGGAGAGCTTAATTTTTAATTTGTGTATTTGAACACAGTTATGAAAAAAGTGTGATTTACAGTGTTAAGAAATGTGTGCATATTGACTATAATTTGCAGTTAGCCTATTATTAATGCCATTTTGAATATTGACATTTATACGTTTATAAGGCTAAGAGGCCGGCACAATACTTTTTCTGTTGTTTTGCATGTTATGTTTTCTTCCCACTGAAGGTGCTGTGTTTTTCCCCAAGCCTTTTTCTAGCTAGTGAATAGGCATTTTGTTAGATCTGGCGGTCTCTAGTTGGCAATGGTTTGCACCTTTGTCCAAATAGGGACCCTTGCGTCTAGTCAGGGTAAGGGGCTACACTCCTAAAATAACCCCTGCTCACCCCCTTGGTAGCTTGGCACGAGCAGGCAGGCTTATCTCAGAAGCAGTGTGTAAAGCATTTGTGAACACATACAGTAATACAGTGAAAACACTACAAATGGACACTACGCCAGTTTAGAAAAATAAGTCATCTTTATTAGACTTAACACAAGGTCAAACGACAAAAATACACAATACTGTAATCAAAAATGAGTCTTTAAAATGGTAGAAGTAGCTTAGTTCAATGTAGATGATAAATGCGACACTTTACTCTCAAAGTACCTTGGATGCGTCACGCAATACAAACAAAAGGGTCGCAGGGAAGGTGATGCGCTGTTCCTTACACTCAGGGGAGTGGATGCGTCGGTTCCTTACTGCTGCGCAGGGGAGTTGAGGCTCGCTTCCTTACTGTGTGGGGAGTTGATGTGTCGGTTTCTTACTGTGATCCGGTGCGATGCGACAAGATGGAGCCTCGATGCAATGACGATCCGGTGCGATGCGACAAAATGGCGTCTTGGTTATGGTGCGACAACGTAGATGCGATGCGTGCAAGCCCGACGGCCGTGCGGCGACTCAGTGAACTTCTGAGCTGCGACAGGCCCTGCGACATGCTTCTCCAGTGATGCGACGGCGACCTTTGCGGTGGAGACACGCTTCTCCGGTGATGCGACACGCTTTATCGGTGATGCGACGGCGAACAGCTGCGGTGGTGGCACGCTTCTTCGGCAATGCGACGGCAACTGCTGCGGCGGCGACACGCTTCTCCTTGTTGCGTCGTGCTTCCAGCTCCCAGCGACATGCAGTCTTCAAAAGGGCCCAACACAACAGCAGGCACCTCTTTGGTGAAGTCTTGTATCCCTGAGACTTCAGGCAGGAGGCAAGCTCAATCTTCAAGCCCTTGGAGATCTTCTTCAAGATGAAGAAAGTACACACAAAGTTCCTTTCTCCTTTCTTTGGCAATAAAGTAACCACTGCAGGCCAATCCCAACAGCACACAGCACAGGGGCAGTCTCCTCCTTCAGTTTCCTGGTTCTTCTCCTCAGCAAAGGTTTGTCTTGATTCCCAGAAGTGATCTAAAGTTCTGGGGTCTGGGCCCCAATATTTATACTCAGAAAGTCTTTGTTCTCTGGAGGCAGAGAGTGTCTGTGCCTGACCAAAACCAGTTCTGTGCAGCTTCCTGGCAGGAGGTGGAGACAGCATTGTTTGAGAGCAGACCTGGCCCAGGTAGCTGAAAGGAAATCTCCTCCCCTACTCTCTATTCTATGAGGTCTCAGGGAGTGAAAGGAAATCCCGCCCCCTACTCTCTATTCTATGAGGGTTCATGTCGATGAAAGGAAGTCTCCTCCCCCCTACTCTCCATTCTAGGTGAGTCCTATTCAGCCCAGCCCTGACCCATCAGACTGCTGGAGCCAAGACCCTCTCCATTCCCCTGTCACTCACAAACCAGACAGTGAATACACAACCTTAGCAGAGGCACACTGTAAGGTTAGGCAAGAAAATACCTACTTTCTAAAAGTAGTATTTTCAAACACAGAATGTAAAAATAACCCACACTAAAAGATGTATTTTAACATTCTGAGTTCAGGCATACCAAACTCAAATTTCTACCTTGTTCCCTGGGTCAGTTAGGATTATAAGGTGTTATAATCAAACTGCCCATTCTGGCCTATGGGAGCAGGTAGCCTTGCAATAGTGAAAACGAAATTGGCTGTAATTCACTATCAGGACATGCCACACACATCAGGGCATGTCCTACCTTTCACATACAATGCACCCTGCCCTAGGGCCTACCTTAGGGGTGACTAACATGTAGAAAAGGGAAGGTTTGGGGACTGGCAAGTGGGTGCACTTGCAAAGTCGACATGGCAGTCCCAGACTGCACACAGGCTCTGCAATGGCAGGCCTGAGCCATAGTTTACAAGCTGCTTCTGTGGGTGGCACAACCAGTGCTGCAGGCCCACCAGCAGCATTTGATTTACAGGCCCTGGGCACACACGGTGCACTGTACTAGGGTCTGACAAGTAAATCAAATAATCCAATCATGGAATCACTAATCCATAACAATAATTTATAATATGGAGCACTTGCACTTTGGCACTGAATAGCAGTGGCAAAGTGCCCAAAGCATCTAGACCAGCAAAAACATAGCAAAACACAGGAGGCAACAGCAAACAAATGGAAGGGAGACCCACGCCAATGGTGCCAGGTCTAACACATTTGTTATGTATTAGACAACTTATAGTGAGGTTCTCATTGGAAGGAGGAGCTGATGCCGGGATAGAAGAATGACTCATGGCAAGAGCTGACTGTACCCAACAGTCTACTCAGTGTAACAACTCAAGGAGGTAGTCATGTTTGTACCATTATTTCAGTCAGAGAAATATGTGAGTCCACCTGCTCTCAGCTTTTGGAGAAGACTGATTGGCTCCTGAGAGTGGGAACAAGCTGAAATTTAGCAATTTGTGGTTTTGTTGAAATATAACTGTGTGCTCCTTAGAATAGCACTCACCCTTACCCTTTCATTCACATTCCTGTGCGCTAGAGAGATCCTTGCTGCCTTCAAACTGAGAAGACCATTCTCACCTCTGCTGACCTCCAATGCTCGAGTGCAAAGGCTTAATGCCTGAGCATTCTTATTCTTTCATCAGTAACCTTCATTTGGTTTTCTAAAGCTTACACCTTATCTTATTTGCCTAACCAAATGCCCTTTCTCCAACTACACTTTTCCTTCATAAAACACATTTGTTGCTTATTCTGTATTCTTTTTTAAAATCTTGTTGATGTTCTATTTTACTTTACCTTGAAAAATCAATTCCTTGATCAATTTATCTGTAATGATGTTGTTTAATTTTAAATACTAAATAAACTGATGATTTGAGTTGAATTCATCTGTTAATAAATCCATTTTAAACTCACTTCAACTCTCTTTGTCATTTTCTGTGGAGCCCCGTTGGTCTTCACACATTTCACTGAGTGGAAATGAAAGCAAATGTTAGCTCCTTTCTCTCCATGTCGACTGCAAAAGGTCCATAGACCAATGACAGGGTTTGTACGATGAATATACCCGACGATTGAGATTCAAGAATCCCCGCTCTGTCAAGTGGTAGCAAAGTGCCGGTTTTGTCACTGGAGAGATTGATCTAGAAAAGGTCCGGAAATCATCTAGATCTGATTGGATCTTGCCCTAGCCCAAATTGCCCATGTCCCAAAAGTCCATGATGCGTCATCTTTAAAGACTGAAGGTTTGAGTGAGAATTAAAAGGGTTGCGAAGTTGTTATCAGGTTTGTCACAGTCCAAGATCCTGGGATAGATAAGAGTATATTGTTTTTTAACCTGCCTGCTAGATTTTGTGCTGCCAGGTTCGTGAGGTACCATCTACCACACAATTGAGACAGGGACCCGTAAATGAAATGTCACGGCCGCAGCTCCTAGATTTTTCATAATTTTCAGAAGGATACATTGTAACTGACGGAGAGCCCATGGTGATTAAGTCATTAAGAGGCCTCCGTCCTGATATATAGATCAACTTTGTCTATTTGTGTTACCCCAATGCTGGTTGTTTCAACTTCATTTTAAGGACTAGATTAATTCCCTGCAGAGGAGGAGTCGCTTGGCCTTCGTTGCTAATAAGAATACTTTTCAGCTCCCTCACTGGATGGTGGCTGTGTCCAGGTTGCTCCCAACCTATTCATTCACCCTGTTTTGAAGGCCCACTGTTGAGGCTCAGATTGGCCCTTTTCCTTCTTTTCTGGTTCGTAACATCAACAGTTTGTACAGCCTGTATTGAATAGTTGGTCCACAGAGGGACAATTGTGCTTGAAACCATTACCTCTGTTTAATGTGAACATACTTGTACTTCATAATAGTTGTCAGAGCCGCACTGACGGTCACTAGGTAGGATGGCGGGCAGTCCGGTTTGACAAAAGTTTGACTATAACCGACACCACCCCGCGGTATCCATGGGGTCCGACTAACTTTAGTCCTTTATAACTGCGCCTTTCACAGAAGGCTGAAAGGAGTACCGTAAGTAGGCGGTAGTGTATGTGTGTGTGACACAGAGACGGGTGCACCTTAGCGTGTGCATACCCCTGGTGTCACTCTCGTGGTCCTGAAGAAAGCCTCGCACTGACCTTGGAAGGCTGAAACATGTAGACCTTGCATTTTTTCACTTATTTCACTTCTTCGATGCAATAGGTCAATTTAACCTACATAGACGTCCACCTCTGCTTTTAACCTTGTCTTATTGCTCCATTATATAAATCTTAGGGAACAATAAAGACAATTTTATTCACTTTCCCTCTTCACGCACTTGCACAGTTTTCACCAAATACTAACCCGCTCCGCTGTAATCAGGCGTCGAAGCACACCCGAGTGGCATTCGGCTACTCGGGTGGGAACCCGATGATGAAGCATGTCACCAACTAGGTTGGTGAGTGAGGGTTCTTTTTAGAAAAAAGGAATAATTTTTGCCTTTTGATTTTCTTTTTTCTTTTTCGCCGTTCGCATTCCTTGCTGAATTTGCTTGGGATAACTCCCTCTTGTGATTATTTCTCCTATTTTGATTATAGCCATTTGTTTAATTTGCTTTTTTGCTTTATGTAAGGGATTTAAAAGTTTACAAGCAAGTAAGAAAAGGGAAGAGATACAAAGACAAAAGGAGTAAATAGAAATGGGAAAGAGAAACAGGAAGGCATACAAGCCAATGAAGAAGCTGCAAAATTCAAAAGGCAAGATGGAAGGCACAGCAGTGTAATACCTTGTTCCTTCGAGATTTATTAGTGCTTGTTATGACGGCTATTCTAGCCATCGGAAGGGGGACTGGGAGAAAGTAATTTGACATTCGAATAATTAAACGCACTTACTTCCAACGCGTGATTTACGCGATAAGTAATGTATCCATATTAATTATAATTTTTAGTAGGTGACATCATTTAGCCACTAAAAGCAACACCTGAATTAACATGTTTGTATAACTTAAGTTAGCTCAATACAAAAGACTCCCCTATGACCTGTACTACTTGCTGGACTCTGACACGCCGATATACACAAACGGAGGAAACGAGTAAATGTATTGAAAAAGGATTTGCAGAAAGCCGACCCAAATGTGGGTCAACGGTGCCACATATGAATGAAGTTATGTACCCTCACCTATAAAAACAAACAGGAAATAATTCTACATATACTTTAAACCCAGACAGTTATCCCAGTTCAATTAGACTATTCAAATTGATGGTCCTTGATGTATAGGACCAGTAATAAGATGTCATTGTGAATCTGCACAGACATAGGAACAAATGGTACTGTTGGCGGAGACTGATTAAAAGAAGGGCCCAACCCCAGAGTTGATCATAAACAAGTGGGATACCTCTTCATTTAGACTCGCATTGTGAAAACACACGTCCCCTTCGGCTTGGATGCCTGTGTGATTTTGTGCCCCATTTGGACAAGGTCCTGATGAAGGTGGTCTACAAACTGTACTAAAGCCACCGAAACGCGCGTCGACCTCGTGTGTCCAGACCTGTATTATATTTAGTCACCATCTTTTGTGAAACCTTTTGACATCTGGTTGTTTTCTTTATTTTCCAGATGAGTACATATGTTTTGTACGATTGTGAACGAATGGGTTGAGTGTATGTATGAGATATATTTTGAGTGTGTTGTTTGGGGATTATGTTATGTTTAAATGTTTATATAAAGTGAAAAATTAATTTACAAAAAAAATGTGTTATTATTGATAATTGATGTATTAAAAAAATCTTTTTGGTTTGAATTTTGATCAAATTGCTTTTTATATGGAAAACTAAGAAACTACTAAGAAAAATAAATTCTTTTAAAGTAAACTCATTTGTGTCAGTAGCACTATGTTTGGTTCCATACCTAGCTAGGATTAAATCCATATAGAAGAAATACAGGTCATAGGGGAGTCTTTTGTATTGAACACTTTTTGCTTGTTCCCCCCTTACTCCCAGACCTTACTTACTGATAGGGGGGTCCCTTGTTCTTACAAGTAACTTAAGTTAGCTTACTATTAATGCCATTTTAAATGTCAGCATTTACGTTTAAGGGTGAGAGCCCTGTACAATTGCACTGTTGTTTTGTATGTTATGTTTTCTTCTCACTGCAAATGCTGAGTTTTTTCCAGAAGCCTTTTGCTAGTTAGTGAAAAGGCATTTGTTATGTATTATGGAACTGTTAGTAAGTTCTCATCAGAAGGACGGGAAGTTGCCAGGATGAGAGAATGGTTTGTTGAAACTGCCGACTGTACCCGACAGTCTGTCCAGTTTAAAAACTCAAAGATTAAGTTATGTTTGTACTTTTGATTAGTCTGAGAAATATGAGTTACCTGCTCCCAGTGTTTGGAGAAGAGTGTTTGGCTCTTGCGAGTGGGAATAAGGTGAAAATGTTATGAGTGATTTTTTTAAATGTAATAGTGTGCTCATTAGCCTAGCATTCACATTTACTCTCTCATTGATAAGCGTGTGCACTAGAGAGATGCTTGCTGACTCCAAAATGAGATGACCATTCTCACCTCTGCTGACCTCCACTGCCCAAGTGTAAAGACTTCTGCCTAAGCAATCATATTCTCTAATTAGTAACCGTCATTTGGTTATCTAAAGCTGACACCTTATCTCTTTTGTCCAACCTAAGGCCTTTTCTGGACCTAGCCATCCTTTTTTTAGATTAGGGGTTTCCTTTATGGAGCACACTTGCATATTCTGTATTCTTTTTTAAATTCTTGTTAAATTCAAATTTTACTACACCTTGAAATATCAATTCCTTGCTCAATTAATCTGTAATGTTAATACTGAAATTTTAATACTTAATGAACTACTGATCTGAGTTGAATTAATCTGTTAAAAAATTTTTTTTTAACTCAATGTAGGCTTACGGCTAGAGCGGTCGACCTCGAAGCTGGGGAACCAGGTGCGAGTCTCGGCAACGACGCTCAACATCCTGTGATTCTGGACAAATCACTAAGGGGCCGATTCCGATGTCGGACGGACTCAGGTCCGTCCGACATCGGTCCGGAGCCATAACCGACCGATCTGCTGTCGTCGGTTACGGCCCAGGCAGTACGATGCGACCGAACCCTGTTCGGTCGCACTCGTATCTCCCACAATGGGAGCATGCATTCCGGACGGAATGCATGCTGGCGTTGGAGAAAGCAGGGGTGCAGTTCAACCCTGCACCCTGTGGCCGGCACCCCAAGGTGCCTGCCACCGGGTGCAGGGTTCAACAGAGGGCACCATAGGTGCCTCCAGGCCGCCATTCGGCGACCTTGCACCCATGGGGGTCCCACTGGGGGCCCCCAAAGACAGTGACCGACTGCCTTTTTGTGCCGGAAAGACCGGCACGAAAAGGCAGTGAAAAACTGCCATCGTAGTCCCTCGGTCGCAAAGAGGCAGCCGGGAGTACAGAGGGATTTCCGGATGGCTGACGGGCTCTCCGAACCCGTCGTGAGCCATCCGGAAATCCGACTCGGATTCTTTTCCGACCGAGCCCATCGGAATGGCTCGGTCGGAAAGGAATCCGAACGGCACATTCCGATTCGGTCGGAAGGGCTCCGACCATCGTTCGGTGCCCTTCCGGCCGAAATCGGAATCGGCCCCTTAATCTCCCCGTGCCTAACAAAAATGAATGTGTCCATCTGTAATGAAACTGGTGCTCATGTAAAGCGCTCTGATACCTGATATCTTCGGGTCTAGTTTGCACTATATAAAACTCAAAAAAAAAAAAAAACTTCAACTCTCTTCATCATTTCATGTGGAGTCCCGTTGGTCTTCAATGTAGGAAAGGAATGTAAACGTTCACTCCTAAATTTCTCTCCTCGTCGACTACAAAAGGTCCATCCGACCAATGGCGGGGTTTGTATGATGATTATATGAAATGTTTGAGATTCAAGAATCCCCACTCCTTCAGTACGATTTGGACCTAATAAAACTAAAATCATTTGTTTTGTCTAAGATGATTTTGCAGTTCCTAACTTTTTATTTGACCTTTGTTAGTTCTGGATGCAAGGTTCCATTTTTATAAACTTGTGATATCAGATAGGTTGACTAAATATGGTACCCAAGAAATGTCTTGTTTAAATTGATATTGAAATGAATACTAAAATTAATATTCAAGTTTGGATCAGAGACTAGTAAATTCTAATACATTTGAAACATTTCATATATTTCGTAGCTCTCTTTTTTCTATGTATAGACAAAATGCACTGTAATATGGATGTTTTTATCTTTTCCTTTCATGAAATAATACACTGGTCCTAGGTTGTTCCAAAGTTTCTGTTCAGCTACTGTAAGAAATTGGGAAGTTGGTTGAATGGGGTACAAGCCCTAGTCAAGCAGGAACCACAAACCTTGTCAGTCTTGTCAGGGTGAGGCGCAAGCCAAACCTAAATTAACCTGTGCTCAACTCTCTGGTAGCTTGGCACAGAGAAGTCAGGGTTAACTTAGAGGCAAAGACCAAAACACCAAAAATCCAATCAGTAGAACTGGAGATATTTAAAATTAAAGATTTCAGTGAAAATAGCACCAAAAAACACAAAGTGCCAGCTGTGGATATCTGGTTGTGCAGGACCAGGACAAAGACACAAGTTTAGGGTGACCGCGATAGAGCGTGGTTTGGGTACCCGGACCCAGTTAGGCCTGCTGAGCAATGTACCATGCAGCCAAAGCAATTCTGAGATGTGGTAAGGCTGTGATGCGAGATCCTGCATCATCATCAAGTATCCGGTCAACAAGGTCTTCTCATGCTAAGTCCATCATTGGGGATACGTTGCGCAGTCAGGGCGAGGCTGCAATGCAGAGTCTGGCGTCATTGTCGAGGCTGTTGTTGATAAGGGAAGTGAGGACCTGTGTAGAGGATGCATGGTGCAGCAGTAGTTCTGATGAGGTGGTGAGCTGGGCTGCTGGTCTTTGCGATGAAGGAGACCCATGCAGCATTGACTATGCGTCACTTTTGCTCGAGGTTGTGCCATATAGCAGAGGAGATGCGTTGGTTCCACTGGATCCACAGAGGCTGGCAAAGCACCTTAGGCCTACTTCCAATGGTCCAGGACGGGGGTGGCACAACGTGGCAGGGTAGACTAACAGATAGCAGAGTCCAGGTGCCTTGGTTTGGGTTGTTAGAGCCTTCTGTCCCAGATGGTCAAGTCAGGAGGACAATCAACTAGCCCTTGGACTCGCTATGGGGTCCTGCGTTCAGCAGACACAGGTCCAGTCTTTCTCACCCAGGCAGGAGGGCAATAGGCACCAGGTCAGCACAGCAGTGCAGTTGTCCTTCAGAGAAGCAGTCCAGCAGAGTGGCAGCCCTTTCAGCAGCACAGCAGTCCTTCTTCCAGGCAGAGAATCCACAGGCTCAGAATGTTGTTGCTCAGATAAAAAGGTACAGCGCTGTGGGGCTGGGCTCATACTGGGTGATGTTAACTACTGTTCTATGGGGTTTTCCTCTATTGGGTTGTATCTTAGCCTTACTTCTACATTGGTGCAGGTGGATGAGACATATTGCTTTTTCTGGGGCTATCTCTTGGGATAAGTAAAGCTTGTCAGCACCTACAGCGTGGGCTATCTGTGAACATAGGTAGCACGATCTGTTCATGGCTTGAGTGCCCACAGCGGTCCTGTGTTGATACCATGTGTTGTGTAGGAGTGCGCTGTGTAGTGTGTGAGTAATGCTAGATTTTGGTTCAGAATTGGTATAAGTGAGGTGGGAGAGGTCCCTACGCAAGCATTGCAAGAATGTCGAAGTAGCTTCCATGAAACTAGGTAGATTTCTGGCCCTGGAGGGGTGCGAGAACACCCATGCTAAACAGATAGTTTACAAGAATACATAAATACGTAACTTGGGAAATATTCATAGGTATTGGGATGGTTTTCGAAGGGAGATGTCTGTTGCCTCGGCCCACAGGGGTGTCTTGTCTTGGTGCAGTGCAAAAAAGAGTCTTTTTTATCAAATAGTGACTGTAAAATTAACTTGCAGTCTTGTTGAAGTACTTTTGGGAGCTTTGATTAAAGGGGGGCTGGCCATGTGGTCAGCCTACCACCCAGTCCCTGTTGTGGCTGTTGTCTGATTTCCTTGAGGCTGATTGTATGATGCATTTGTGTTGCTCTGGGCTTGATTTTGGGGATTGGTATTCTATGGGGGGTTGTCCTGGGACTATTCCTTTCTGCTCGTGATATGTTTTTATGCAGTAACGGTTTGCCATGTGGCACAATCTGAAACAATAGTAGCACTCTATGAGGCCTGCTGTAGCCAACTTCCCTGACCTCTGACTCTAGGACTGGGTGGATACTCCCTGAGGTCCTGAGGCCTTTAAGACTGGTGCCATTTGTATGTTTGTGGTCAATGCGGCCCCCTCAAGGGCCATCTTTTTGAATTTTTGCTGGACCAATTGGCGGTGACTAGTTGGTCTTGCTCCTGCTTTTCCCTGCCCTTCTCCTGTCTTTTCTGGTAATGATGTAGTATGTGGGCCTGCATTTCTCACCAAGGTTAGGTTTCTAGCCCTACTACACCATCTATTTTGGTCTGTATCACAGTGGGTAGTCACTTTTTGAGTATGTTGTAGAATAATGCAACCTGGGGGCTTGTGTCGTCCAGGGCTGTCCTGTCTCTTGTCCCCATTGTTCCCTCATTCTATCTAGGAAATCAGTGACGGTCTCCCCAGGCTTCATGCTTTCTGCCATCAAGCCTCCTATGTCTATGAGGTCGAGGAATATTGCCCTCAGGGCCGTCCATATCTGGTGTCTAAATGAGTTGAATGTAGCCCATCATGCTCGATGTTCATCAGCATGACTGAGGGGATGCCGGCTTAGGAAAACACTGAGTTGGTCTGCTCCTCAATTAGGATGCTGAGCAGACTTTTGATGTCACCAATAGCTAAGTTGATTCCCGCTGTGTTTTCCTCAAAACATGAGATCCACTTTCCTGCTCCATCCATCAATGGGGGCAGTTTGTTCCCAAGCCCTTCTTTGTCCATCTGGCACATAGATGGTCCCTGGCACACCCTTCTGTAGCAGCAGACATATTTTTGCATGGAGTGGCTCCGTCGGTTTCTCCTTGACGTAGCGCTCTCATCTTCTCAGACATTCCTGCATGTAGGGGAAGTTCTAGTGGTATCCTCCTCCAGAAGAGCTATTAACTTCACTCTGACTCTAGGGACTCTGAGGTGTGGTTAGGAGCATGTACTCCCTGTTCTGCTGGGGCTTGATGGGCCATGACTGATGGGTGGGGAGTCAAACTTCGAAGGAGACTAGCACTGGACTGGGAGGGGGCTGAATTCCCTTGGGCTGGTTGGACTGGTGGTCTCCCTGCCCTAGGTCTGATGGCTGGCTGCCCGGTGTGGGCCTATCGGCCCTCTCGACTGGTGGACTGGTGTTCCTCAGCACAAGGGCAGCTGGGATGGCAGGCATCAGAGAGAGCACTTCCCTGCCAGTGTATGCTGGGGGAGGTGCGGACGCCTTATTTGTGGGCTCAAAAAAGTCTCTTGCAGGACGGGGGCACCTCGAAGGTGGCCCATAGTTCTAGTAGAGCCTCTCATTTAGCCCTCTTCTGACCTGCAAACCTGGTCTGTATGTGTCTTTTTATGTGCTCTATTATGTTGGTATTGAATGTTCCACCCTCAGGCAGGGGAAATGTGTATGCCTTGGTATGGGCGAGCCACTCACAGCAGTGTTTTTCTAGTTTCTGAGCCTGTGTTAGCCTTTGTGGGAAACCTAGCTTACATATGGTCTAGTTGTGTCTCCATAATGGATTAGGAGACTTTTTAAGGAGTTTATAAACTTTTGACTTTTTTTGAATTTTAAATAATTACAAAATCTGCCCTGATCTGGGGAAACTGTTTACACAGGGTTGTAGTGCAAACACCATACTGGTTACAAGCTCTGTTTAAAAACGATGAATCACAAAAACACTTAACAATTGACAAAGACAAATGCAATGTAATAGTGACAACCTGTAAGAAAGTGCAATGCTTAGTTCAGAACAGTACAAGTTGATTCTTAGCAGTGAGATTGCAAATATGGAATTTTGATATGGGGAAAAATAGTTATTATATCATAAACTTTAAACATGAATTACAATTGCAAAATCTAACAGCACCACAACATCAATAATGCATAAATGGAAAACCTTACAGAAACTAGAAAAGAAAAATTTGACAGACAAAATTATTATTTTGTCCAAAAATCTTTGCTCCCTCCTAGCACCTACTGCCAGGGAGAGGGAATACTCTGGGGTCGAATCCGATTCGGGCCGGAAAAAGCACCGACCGACTCGGAGCCGGAAAAATTACCGACCGACACGTACCAGTGGCGCCCGACACGCCAAGTACGATGCAAGCCGCGATAAATCCGACCGACACGTTAGGAAACCAAGCCGACCGACCGAGCCGCTCGGAAAATAGCAATCCGGCCGGAAAAACACGCTAATCCAACCGACCGACACGCACCCGGAACAAATCCGACCGAATCGTACCCGCCAACTCCAAACCGCAAAGTACGATGCAAGGCGCGAAAAACACGACCGAGTCGGACGGAGGACAAGCCGTACGACCGACACGCATACAAAACCGAGCCGAAGCAACACAATACACCGCGACCGACGCGTACGCAGCATTCAAAACTGCACAAACACAGCGTGAACGAAACGGAAAACACCGTACGAGACCAATGCAGGGTCCGACTCGGTCACAAGAACGTTTCCAACATACACAAACAGCACAAAGGAAAAATCAACCAAAAAAAGGCCAAACAAGCAATTACCAAGCCAATAAATACTGGGGGGGTGGGGACAGAGAACAAAGACACACCCACAACTCCACCTATATAAAGGACACAAATCACAACCATGAGCCTTTGCAAATGCCATTCCACTGCCAGCACCCAAGAGAAAGCAACCACACACCCACAGCTCATCCCTCACACAAGCCACACACCATCAGCACACCAACAAATACCTACCTCACATACACCCAGCAAAACACACACTCACACACCCTCACCTGCACACCAACACACACATCACTCACCATCACCACCCATCACCATGCCCCCCAAGAAGAATCACAAGTTCCTAGATTGTGAATTGGAAGTCCTGGTAGACGAGATCCTCAGGGTAGAGCCACAGCTGTTTGGCACATTGGTCCAACAGACCCCCATGTCGCAGAAAACCAAGATGTGGGAGAGGATCATCAACAGGGTGAACGCCCAATCACCATGTCGGCGCACAAAGACCGACATCCAGAACAGGTGGTATGACGTGCGCAGGAGGGTACGGAAACTGCTGAAGCAAGACTACATCAACAGCCAACACACCGGCAGTGGCCCTCCTGCCAAGCCAATATACCTCAGGCCCTGGGAGGAGAAGGTGCGGGCCATCCTACCGCCAGTGAGCATATATGGACTAGAGGACATCCCAGAGCCTGGTGAGTACACAACAAATGTACACAATATACTGCCACAAAACACACACACATCACTGTCAAGGGGAGAGTCAAACCATGCACTCATAGCAATCACACAGCAACCAGAACAGAATCATCCCAAAATGTGTATGTCAGTCAGAGAAACACAACACATGCCATCAAAAAAGTCACATCCAACCGTGCCAACACATGTACAAACACAACCACAACTACAGCTAGGCAGTGGCACAAATAGAACTAACAAACACATCCACACATGTAGCCACCACAACAACACCAACACACAGTGAAGACCACTCAAAGGAAGGAATTCTGTGTATGCTGGCCAAGTCAGTGTAGCCAATAGCATCATGGGAGTCGCAGTCACACATATTGCCCCCCCCACAACTGTCCCATCAACACCACCCTGAACCATGCTCACATCACAGGGAGTGGAGAAGGACTCACAAGATGGCTGACACTGGCTACTGCTGTGGGGAGCA
This sequence comes from Calotriton arnoldi, assembly GCA_963921515.1. NCBI lineage: Eukaryota > Metazoa > Chordata > Amphibia > Caudata > Salamandridae > Calotriton > Calotriton arnoldi. Next base: position 1,866,237 of record CAWUFW010002443.1, read on the forward strand.
CAAGGCCCTGCTGGCAACTGTGCACCAACAAACAGCAGGACACCACTGACTGACATCCTGAGAGACAACTTCCACTCCCTGCAATGCAAGCACGTTCCATGGTGGGATATCTGGCTGGCTGGCTGGGTGGGAAGGGGGACTTGCAGCACTGACTATAGTCACCAGCACCTCCCCTCACCCCCCCCAACACAAACTCCACAGTACCCACCTGGTAGAATGCAATGCCCTCCATCCTAACACAAGATCCCACAAAGCACCACCACCCTGGGTTATGTTGTGTGAAGCACAGGGACACTCTTGGGACTCTTAGCCAAACAACTGCCAGGACAACACTCCCAGCCATCCTGTCAGCACAGCCAGCCCACCCCACAGGGAAGCAGAGTCAAAAGGAAGGAAGCATGGGCATGCTGGGAAGGGGGTGGAGGCAATAGCATGATGGGAGTCGTAGTCACAGACATAGCTCACCCCCACAACTGTCCCATCAACACCACCCTGAACCATGCTCACATCACAGGGAGTGGAGAAGGACTCACAAGATGGCTGACACTGGCTACTGCTGTGGGGAGCACAAGGCCCTGCTGGCAACTGTGCACCAACAAACAGCAGGACACCACTGACTGACATCCTGAGAGACAACTTCCACTCCCTGCAATGCAAGCACGTTCCATGGTGGGATATCTGGCTGGCTGGCTGGGTGGGAAGGGGGACTTGCAGCACTGACTATAGTCACCAGCACCTCCCCTCACCCCCCCCAACACAAACTCCACAGTACCCACCTGGTAGAATGCAATGCCCTCCATCCTAACACAAGATCCCACAAAGCACCACCACCCTGGGTTATGTTGTGTGAAGCACAGGGACACTCTTGGGACTCTTAGCCAAACAACTGCCAGGACAACACTCCCAGCCATCCTGTCAGCACAGCCAGCCCACCCCACAGGGAAGCAGAGTCAAAAGGAAGGAAGCATGGGCATGCTGGGAAGGGGGTGGAGGCAATAGCATGATGGGAGTCGTAGTCACAGACATAGCTCACCCCCACAACTGTCCCATCAACACCACCCTGAACCATGCTCACATCACAGGGAGTGGAGAAGGACTCACAAGATGGCTGACACTGGCTACTGCTGTGGGGAGCACAAGGCCCTGCTGGCAACTGTGCACCAACAAACAGCAGGACACCACTGACTGACATCCTGAGAGACAACTTCCACTCCCTGCAATGCAAGCACGTTCCATGGTGGGATATCTGGCTGGCTGGCTGGGTGGGAAGGGGGACTTGCAGCACTGACTATAGTCACCAGCACCTCCCCTCACCCCCCCCAACACAAACTCCACAGTACCCACCTGGTAGAATGCAATGCCCTCCATCCTAACACAAGATCCCACAAAGCACCACCACCCTGGGTTATGTTGTGTGAAGCACAGGGACACTCTTGGGACTCTTAGCCAAACAACTGCCAGGACAACACTCCCAGCCATCCTGTCAGCACAGCCAGCCCACCCCACAGGGAAGCAGAGTCAAAAGGAAGGAAGCATGGGCATGCTGGGAAGGGGGTGGAGGCAATAGCATGATGGGAGTCGTAGTCACAGACATAGCTCACCCCCACAACTGTCCCATCAACACCACCCTGAACCATGCTCACATCACAGGGAGTGGAGAAGGACTCACAAGATGGCTGACACTGGCTACTGCTGTGGGGAGCACAAGGCCCTGCTGCCAACTGTGCACCAACAAACAGCAGGACACCACTGACTGACATCCTGAGAGACAACTTCCACTCCCTGCAATGCAAGCACGTTCCATGGTGGGATATCTGGCTGGCTGGCTGGGTGGGAAGGGGGACTTGCAGCACTGACTATAGTCACCAGCACCTCCCCTCACCCCCCCCAACACAAACTCCACAGTACCCACCTGGTAGAATGCAATGCCCTCCATCCTAACACAAGATCCCACAAAGCACCACCACCCTGGGTTATGTTGTGTGAAGCACAGGGACACTCTTGGGACTCTTAGCCAAACAACTGCCAGGACAACACTCCCAGCCATCCTGTCAGCACAGCCAGCCCACCCCACAGGGAAGCAGAGTCAAAAGGAAGGAAGCATGGGCATGCTGGGAAGGGGGTGGAGGCAATAGCATGATGGGAGTCGTAGTCACAGACATAGCTCACCCCCACAACTGTCCCATCAACACCACCCTGAACCATGCTCACATCACAGGGAGTGGAGAAGGACTCACAAGATGGCTGACACTGGCTACTGCTGTGGGGAGCACAAGGCCCTGCTGCCAACTGTGCACCAACAAACAGCAGGACACCACTGACTGACATCCTGAGAGACAACTTCCACTCCCTGCAATGCAAGCACGTTCCATGGTGGGATAACTGACTGGGTGGGTGGGTGGGTGGGAAGGAGGTCTGGCTGTCAACCAAACACAATCAATGCAGACCATGTTCACACCCCAGAGAATACATAGAAATGCCCAAATAATGCAGGACAATGTGCCACACCAATATCAACCCCTGACTTTGACGACTTAGGACAATACAATGTACAGGCCCGCACCCCGAGGCACAGTCACAACTGTCAGGTGTGTCAACCACTGATGCCTGCAGAAACATGAAATACATTGTTTGTGTCTCCCAAAAACAGGTGATGATAGGGACACAGCAGCAGACGCTGAGGAGTCCCAGTCCCAGGCTCAAGAGGATGCCGAGCTCACTGGCGTCGTACAGCCTCTGTCCTCCTCGGACGATGAACAACCTGGCACATCCGGTGCAAGTCAACTTGCTGCACCAGCAGGACCACCAGCTGCAGCACCAGCAGGTCCACCAGCTGCACCCTCTGCACCCACCCCTCCAACGACTGTCACCACGAATACCATCCCTGCCGACATGGACAGAATAAGGAACAACACCAGCGCAGTGACCCTGGACCAACCTGGGGCCATGGACACCACCACCACCACCCCCCCAAGGTGGACCAGGGTTATCTGTGCGTGCAACTGCACACACTGCACATGTCAGCAGGGGTGGTGGGAGGGGTGGGAGACAGAGGTCGCTGCTTGCAGACGTTGCTGGTGTGCATGAAGACCCACAACTGGTACGCATAGCTGATGCGTACCAGTCCAGCACCGGAGAGCTCAGCCAGGTAGTGGGGCTCCTCAGAGACATCAAACAGCAGCAGGCTGCCCATCATGCCCGCTTGGACTCCCACATGTCCCACGTGGAGTCACACATGTCACGTGTGGACTCCCACATGTCCCGCGTGGAGTCCAAGTGGGATGTACTACATGAGATGACGGCGGTGCACAGGGACATTTTACAATGCCTCCGCCAGATGAACAGCAACCAGTCCACACCTCCCTGTGTGCCAACAACATCTGGTACCTTACAAACTGCAACTGCCACAGGGAGGGAGGAGGACTCTGGCGGAGAGTCCCCTGCACCGCAGCAGCCTGCACTTGAGGGCCCCCCCCCAAGAAGAGGGGTCGTCCGAGGAGGGGAAAGTGAGAGGCTGATGGCCAAGCGCAACTCCCAGGAAGCCTGAACCTGTTCTGGATTTTCGCCTTTGTGCACAGACTGTTCACCCTGTTGATGGCAACACTACTCCCACACATTGCATGGGGAGTACAAGTTGGAACAATGTGTCAGACAACTGTGGCCCCGATACTGGGGATCCTGTCTACCTGGACTTTCAATTCACCTAGGAACTTGGGATTGCAAGATTCATGTACAGCACAATCCATCCTATGCACTATTAACACAGATGTATCACAATAAACACACTAATACACCATACTTGCCTCTGTCGTGATTCCAACGTGGGTGCTGTTATGGGGATGATGAACTGCAAAATTACACTGTGTATGCGAACTGCAACAGCAAGGACAACACAGGCATGTGAGTACAGGCAACGTGACACATATGAGGGAGACACACCACCAGGGCTACACAACACATACACACCTAGGCCATCTGACTCATTGCCTACACTGATGTTGCCAGGGAAGACGGTGCAATGCACAGACACCACACCCATTCCCAGTTGTAGTCAAGTAGCCCACAGGTGCAGTAAGCAAATGGCAGTCAAATGTGTGACCACAGACAACGCACATCACTAAGTGAAGCACAGGTTTATTACACAGTAGCAACATGCCGTAACCACTACAGATGCAAGGTAACCCCACCTGGTAGCGGGCACACAGTCAACAACTGTAGACGGAAGGAAGTCCATGGGTGTGGCGCACATCACCTGTAGGGACACAACAGCTACCAGCCTGGATGTGCAATCACGTCGTCGGTGGACACAGTTGACCAAACGAATCTGAAAGTACCCTGTGAAGGACAGAAATGACACACAGTCAAAAGCAATGCAGTACAGGACAGATCAGCAAAACTCATGCACAATACATGTTACAAGATACCCACCCAGAACCAAGTTAGCATGTCAACACTGTTGGGGAGTACAGCCCACCTGTCACCACACATCGCAACACACATCCTGTCAAGTAGCCCATGGACACACTCCAACAGCACCAGAGCACCACCCACACATCATGCCAACTCACATCATTCACATGACACCTCAGGATACTCACATTCAGCTAAAGAAGTTGGTGATGAGCTGTGTGCGGACATCACCATCACCATCATCATCATCATCATCGTCACTGGCATCGTGGTCCAGGCCAGGATCCTCCACAGGTGGCGGATGTTGGTCATCGTCATCCTGGATGAGAGGCAACTCCTTCCGCACTGCCAGGTTGTGGAGCATGCAGCAGACGATGATAATCTTGCACACTTTCGCAGGGGCATATGGGAGGGACCCTCCGGTCTTGTCCAGGCAGCGGAAGCGGCTCTTCAGGAGACCAAAGGTCCGCTCAATCACTCTCCTGGTCCGACCATGTGCCTCATTGTAGCGCATCTGGGCAGGTGTCACAGGGTTCCTGAGGGGTGTCAGCAACCACGGCATGTTGGGGTATCCCGAGTCACCTACGGACAGACAAGTGCACATCAGCTGACTTGGAAAAGTGGGCGGAATACTACAGATCAGATCACACACAATGGCACAAAGTCAGTACACACCGACAAGCCAGGCACGCTGGTTCTGCATCTGTGCCATCAACCTGGGGATGCGACTACTCCTCATCACAAAGGCATCGTGTGCTGAACCAGGGAAACGGGCACACACGTGTGTGATGGTCATGTCTGCAAGACACACCACCAGTGCATTGACCGAGTGGTAGTGCTTGCGGTTCCTGTAGGCCTGCTCCTGGGCCTGTGGTGGTACCAAAGCCACATGTGTCCCATCAATGGAGCCAATGACATGCGGCATCCTCCCCAGGGCATAAAAGTCACTCTTCACGTCAGTGAGTCGTCGCAGTCTAGGGAAATATATGTACCGGTTCAGGAAGAGCAACATTGCCGCCAAGAAATCGCGGAGCACACGGCTGAACATGGTCTGTGACATCCCACCAGCAGACGCCACAGTATGTTGGAAGGTACCGGTGGCAAAGAAGTGTAGGGCTGCCATCACCTTCACCTTGGGGGTCAGCGCTGTAGGATACGGCCGGCCAGGCTGCAAATGTGGGGACAACTGCACTGCCAAATCCTCAATCAGCTGCCTGGTGAAGCGGTACCGTCGGATGCTGTCCCGTTCCACCATCGTTGCCAGGTCTGGGAATGGCCGATGGACAGCAGGAGCCCTGCAGTGCAGAGGAGAAGTAAGCAAGATCGTCAGTCACCCCACATATGCGGCATTGAACACACTCAAGTTCCCAACATACATCATCATGAGGCACAACTACATGAAGTGTGCAGTACCGGAACGACATGTATGGTACATACATGGCCAACATCTGTCAACACGGTCCTACAGGTGGCATCAATTTGTCCCAGGTTGGCCCATTGGATATCATGATGCTGTGTCAAAGTCACCCCCCAGTGACATGTGAGGACAGATGTGCCCCAGGCACCACAGCTCAACGACAGGCACATTCCCAGGGACCCTGTAATGCCACATGGACACTGGCATCACCTGGAGTATCATGTGTACACCACAGCAAAACAAACATGACCCCCACAGGTAGTGGCCACACTTGCCATGGCAGGAGAGCCATGGACGTCTGTGACACACACGCACAACATCAGAGTCCATGCACACACAACGTGGATGTGGAGACTGTCTCCCATTGTGCACATGAAATCAGAGACATTGTAAACACTACATGCACAAAGACTGTGGAGGGCCATCACTATTGTGCCACTGGGACACCCTGGCTCAAACATACCGTCCCACATGGGACTCACGGGGTATGTGACATGACATACACAAACACCACTGTGAAATGTGACCATGACACATGCACAGATATGAACAGTTGCACATCACAGTGGTCACGTACACGTAACACCCAGGATCCTGTCCCCATGAACACGTGCACAGCCTGGGGGTGGCTGCCCACAGGTGACACCCACAGGACAACATGTACACCAACATACACACAATAGGAAATGCAGCCTTACATGCCTTATGATAAGGTTTGGACAGGCTGTCGTGATGTAGGTGTGCCCCTCACTCCCTGGGAGCTATCTGTGGCTGGCATATGTCCATCTGAGACAGGCATGCTGACCTATGCCAGTCACATATACAGTGATGCGTTGAACAGCAATGGACCGATCGGTGCCTCCGGCCGGCCCATTGCTATCAATGTGTGCGGGTACGCGTTGTACCCCTGTGCGCGTTGAACAGCAATGGACCGATCGGTGCCTCCGGCCGGCCCATTGCTTTCAATGTGTGCGGGTACGCGTTGTACCCCTGTGCGCGTTGAACTGCAATGGACCGATCGGTGCCTCCGGCCGGCCCATTGCTTTCAATGTGTGCGGGTACGCGTTGTACCCCTGTGCGCGTTGAACTGCAATGGACCGATCGGTGCCTCCGGCCGGCCCATTGCTTTCAATGTGTGCGGGTACGCGTTGTACCCCTGTGCGCGTTGAACAGCAATGGACCGATCGGTGCCTCCGGCCGGCCCATTGCTTTCAATGTGTGCGGGTACGCGTTGTACCCCTGTGCGCGTTGAACTGCAATGGACCGATCGGTGCCTCCGGCCGGCCCATTGCTTTCAATGTGTGCGGGTACGCGTTGTACCCCTGTGCGCGTTGAACTGCAATGGACCGATCGGTGCCTCCGGCCGGCCCATTGCTTTCAATGTGTGCGGGTACGCGTTGTACCCCTGTGCGCGTTGTACCTCAATGGACCGATCGGTGCGCACCCATTGACAATGGGCTTGCCTGGCAACGGACGCGTTTTCGAATTTCGAACGAGTCGGTTGCTGGAAAATCAGTTGGTCACCCACAACAATGTTGCAAAATCATGTATGTCATGAAGTTGAAGTTTTGAAGGATGCTGTGGGCGTGTTTTGGTGCTGCTATTCCATGGATTGGCCAGATTCAGAAGATGCAAACGACTTGGACCTATCACTTTGGACACAAGGGACAGTATCTGCCTCTCCAGCACATATATATTGCTGCCTGTTCCCCTGAGAGCCCACTTGCCTGCACTACATGCTCCAGGACGACATCTGCCACTGCACTGCTGCTGTCTCTGCCCCTCTGGACCCTGCAATGGCACGTACTGTGGAGAGAGCCCCAGCCTTCAGCCTTGAGGAGAACCAGGCCCTGCTGGACAGCCTACTTCCACAGTACAGCAAGCTGTATGGGACACCAGGGGAGCAGGTGAGTGTTCTGTGCACTGCCTTTCTGAATGTGCATTTTGTCTGACTAGCAAGGCTGAGAGTCAGCACACCACTGGCTAGCAGGCTCACTGAGTAGTTGTCACCCCCCATAGTGTGTAGTGACTTGCACTGGACAGGTATGGTGCAGTGACAGTGCTTCTGAACAGGGTTTTACTCCCCATGCAATGATACCATGTAGTGACTTCTGGAAAACTGTCCATGGGCAGCCGTGCACTGCCTGTGTACACCATGTGCCCCTGTGATTGCGACATGTATATGCAACTGTGTCATGCACGGATATGTTGCATGTGTAGTAATGGCCTTATCACTTTGTCATCCTGACAGGCTTCTGCCCATCGGAAGCATGAGATATGGAAGGACATCGTCCGGGCTGTCCGGTCCGTGGGGGTCTACAAGCGCCGGATCCGCAACTGCCAAAAGAGGTGGCAGGACCTTCGGGGCTGGACCCGGAGGATTGCACGGGTCCAGCTGAAGCTGTCGCCTCCTCGCAGGAGGGGCGGAACACGGACCCTGACCCCCCACATGCTCAGGATCCTGGCGGTGGTCTTTCCAGACCTGGATGGGCAGCTGAAGGCCAGAGAGCAGCAAGGAGGGGGTGAGTCAAAGACTGCACTGTGTACTCTGTCTAACATGCTATGTGCCCTCCTCGGGCCTGGTTAAACTGCCACAGTACAGCAGTCATATTGTCCAGGAGCCATGTCCCTCTATTGTGCACTGCCCACTCCTCATCTGATACCCAGGTGTGGCCCTTACATGCAGGGAATTCTGTCACTTAGGACTGTGTCCTTGCAGTTTGCTTGACTCAAGGTGGGAGACAGCATCTGTTTCCCTGACTCTGTGGTGGGCATCATGGGTGGGTCCATTGCTTACACAATGCCTGTATTCTGACATGTATTCAGCGTGTTACTTTGATCTGTGGTCCAATTGCTGAGCTGATCCACCACATGTGGCTGGGGTACCTGGCACACACCCATGCTGCGGGTGGGAACAATGTTTGGGCCCCAGGAGTATGTATATGACGTGTGTCACACATACTTAGCCAGCTGCCTACAGTCCAGGGCTCATCCCTCATTCATGTGGGGCTGGACAGTCATGCCTACTCCAGGCCATACAATACACTCTGTACTCCCACTCCCGTGTATCAGCGGACACATTGTGCACAGTGATTTGACCCCTCAGGTGTCTGCCTCTGTGTCAGTGTGCTGTGGATTAGTCGCCAGGACTGCTGTGGAGTTTCTTGGTAGGGGCTCAGCATGCCACTGGAGATGTGACCATAGGAGACGATACTTGTGTGACACATAGGTGTCTGATCAGCTGCCCATGCAGACTGGGGCATGTTAATGTGAAGTTCAGGCAGCTGTTCCCCATGCACAGCAGAGTGTGAGGGGCTCAGGTTCAGAGGGTAGTGTCACAGGTCTCCCATATGTCCAATAGGTATGACCTGGACAGATGAGGGTTAAGAGGATGTGTTGTGGGGGGATGTACATGTGCACTTGTGCAGCTCCAGGACTTGCATTCCCCATGACCTACTATTGTGACACAGTGCAGAGTGTTGTTGTCTGGCTGCAAAGTCATACATCACTGAGCCAGTGATGTATGACTTTGCAGTCATGCCTCCGCCATGGCATGTGTCTACTGATTGGTGAGCCTGCAGGGGAGTGACATGTGCTACATGCACACCATAGTGGCGCTGGCTATCAGGACATGGGTGCATCATGGTGTCTGTCGCTGGTATGCATCACATGCATTTCCTATTTGACTCTGGGCATCCCTTTCATCCGGAAACCTGTACTGACTCAGTGGCAAGAGCTGTGATGTGTGCATGTCCACATGCCACACCGTGTCCTCTGCACTGTCCAACTACTGTGTACTTGGTGCATGTGTCCACACTGGGGTGTTGCAATCCAACAGACACCAGACAGATGGGTGCAAGGCCATGTGGGATGTGAGTGCCATGCTTGGCATCAGACTGACAATTGGCTTCTCCTGTTCAGTTCGGGCACTTTTACCAATGTTCAACTAATGATGCCAGGGCTTGCTCTGTAATGTGCTGTGCTCACAGTGGTGTGTGCGTTTGGTGCAGGTGACTGATGTCTGTCTGTTTCCCCATTGTTTGCAGATACATCCACGGCCACGGAAGGGGACAGCTCCACGGACCAGGAGGAGCCGGAGAGCCAGACTGGGTCAGCAGCCGAGGAGTGGTCGGAGGGACCCAGTGGCACGGAGGGCGAGGGGAGCCACACCGAGGAGTCCTCAGCACCATCCACCTCAGCTGAGGACCAGAGCAACTCAGAGGATGACTCCCTTATGGAGGCGGGTGTCAGCAGCCACCACACCCCAGCTAGTGTTGCTGTCCCCGCCACCACCAGCACCACCACCGCCCTCCCATCGGCTCCCATTCCCCAGGTCCGTGGAGGCTCCCATGTTCGGGAGCGTGTCTCCTTTGGGCCAGGCACCGCACCCCCTGCCCCTGTGTCCCCTGCTGCCCTGAGTGAGGAGTCTGTGTACCTCCTTCGCCAGCTCCATGTAGGGCAGACAGCCATGCTGAGTGTCCTCCATGCGCACACCGCGCTGTTGACTCAGCTGGTGTCGTTCATGGAGGGCATCTCATCGGGCATGTCTGACCTACAGAGGGGCAATAGGTCCATGGACTCCTCCCTGACGGCAGCAGTGTCCCTCCTCAAACGGTCCCTCACCCCTCCTGCCTCTGCTCCATCCACACTCCCCAGCACCTTACCCATCCCAGGCACACACACACCGGCACAGGCACACACCAGCACACACACATCCAGCACACTGACACACACGCCAATGACAAAACGCACACGCACGCACATTCAGGGGACTGAAGCCAGACTCACAGGGGATGGGGCCCTGGAACACACACACGCATCCACATGCACTGCGCAGTCCTCAGTTCCCTCTCCCTCCAAAGCACCCTCCCTTGCCTCACCTGCAACCCCAAAGTCACAGCAGCTCTTCCTCTGTGACCTCGGCCTCTTCCCCACCGATGAAGCTGCTCCAGCATCCCGGGGGAAGAGGAAGCCCCCACACAGAGCAGAGTGCCCCTCGCCCCCGGACACCCTCCCCCAGGCGCAGACGGACTGAGGCCCCCACCCGCAAGTCCCCCGGAGTGGTAAGAGCAAGACCCCGCCACCGCCCTGCAGCTCAGGCACAAGGTCTCCGTCCTCCATCCCTCAGGCCCCCACTGCACAGGTGCCCCCACCACACCCTGCCCCAGGTTCCCCCACCCACAGATATACCATCCCCAAGATGCTCCGGCCTTCTCCCCCTGCCACTTGCTCTCCCAGCACCACACCCCCGCTGCGCTTGTCTGTGCCACTGATGTGGTGAGGGTGTCCTCCCCCTCTGTCCAACCCACCTTGCCTGTTCCCCATTCTCCTCCCCTGGAGGTAGGCACTGCAGTGGAGTCCACTACCGCCCTGTCTGACTTGGGCACTGCAGTGGCGGACCTGTCCACCCCATCTGCAGGGTCCACTGCAGTTGTGCCGGCACCCACGACATCTGTGTCATGCCCCCAGTTGTGCCGGCACACACCATGTCAGACACCTCCACTGCAGTTGTCAGTGGCTCTCCAGCACCCACCACCCCTTCCCTGACTCCCCCTGGTGAGCCCTGATCCTGTCCCTGCGGTGCCTGGCCTGCCCCCCGGTTGCCCCTCCTAGTGGATTGTCCCTGGTATTGTGCAGGCATGCGTAGGGTGACATCTGCCAGTGTCACCCTGTTTGAACTTTGACAATGGACTGGCCATTGGCCTTTGCTCTAATTTCTTCTGGACGTCGTTATCAAACAACACATATGCTGAATAAAGCAACTTTCTTTTCTCTAGTGCTCATGCTTCAGATGTACATGTTGTTGGTGCAGCTAACCATGCCCTTGCTGCAGTGATGGTGATATCTGGTCTCATGATTATGAAGTGTTACTGTGCAGGAACCCATGTGGTCCAGGGGGAATGTGTCCTATCATGTGGTGTATCCATGTCATCAATAGCAGCATCTGAGGGTGTCATGTGTTCAGTATTTGGCAATGGGTTTCCTACTTACATTGGCAATTTCATATCTGTGGCTTCCACCCCTGCACATCTGTTGTGCCTGCCATCGTTGCATTTGTCTACTTCCCTGACCGTGTTGCCATCTCCAGTGGACATGCAGGTTTGGGCATCAATGGGGAGGGACTCATCCGTGTAGTCAGTGCAACATTGCTATACAAGTGTGTTGGATCTGTGCTGATGATTCCGTTGGCACATCCATGACCAGGCTGATGTGATGGGAGCCCTCATTTGGTGCTAATTGTTGATTGTGTGACCAAGTGCTCAGCTGACATGATGGGGCCCTACTGAGGCAACATATGGCACAGCTTTCCTCACACAGGAGTGGAGTCCCCTCATGGCAGTGTGTACACGTGTGACATTGCCTGCGCCCAAGGTGTGTGTTGTATGTGCATGTCTGTGTGTTCACTTCCATTCATCTGCGCATGCTGTGATCCCTAGTGTTGTACCTGTTTGTGATGCTTGCTGACTTGAGCTATGTTCCCCCAAAGTCTTCTCCCTGTGTTCTCTGTGATGTGGGTGCATGGCACATTACTGGTCATCAGGGTGTCACCCATAGGTGTGTTTGCTGTCAGGGCAGAGTTTGTGTGCAGACGCAGATGGGTCACAGTCAGGTTTCCCTTTGGCACTTGTTGTTTGCCCCTGTCATGTGATTTCCAGTTTGTGTTATCTTTCAGTGATTGTGACACGTTGTGTGTGTGACTGCTGGCACTCCTTAGGGTCCGTGCTGCAATGTTGGTTGTTGTCTATGTGTGTTCTTTGTGGGTGACCTTGGCTTCTTCATTGGTGTGTGACTGTGGCTGGGATCCCATTGGTCGGTGTGGTATTGCCGTCATGTCCATGTACAGCGTAGTGTGCAGTGTGTCAGACATTCAGGAGTCTTGTTGAGTGTCCATGTGTGATGTGTTTCTACACCTTGGTTCCCACCCACCACCCTGGAATAGTCATGGGTGCATGTGCAATGTCACCAGTGCATGTGTACTTCACTGCTGCACATTGTTGGAGGTCGAGGGGTGTGGTCTTGAGTGTGTGCAGATGAGAGTTGTTGCCCGGCTAGTCCCCTGCCTCCATGTTGGCCTTGGCTTACTGGCCATGCTGATTGATTTGTGCTTGTGTAGGTGTGATGGTAGTTTGTTGCTCAGGACACCTGACTGTGGTTCACAGTGTGAACGACATTTAGCTTTGTCATCACAGTGGTATTTTTATTCAGCCCAGGGTCACCACATTGTGGGGGCCCTGGGGGTGGTGCTGTGGTGTGTCTGTGACTTGCTGTGTCAGTTGTTGTTCCTACGTGCCTGTGTGACATGTGTGTTTTGTGCTCCCTCTCACCTGTCAATGCCTGCTTGCCCACATAGGGGATTTGGATCCATGAGTTACCTTAGTGTGGCAGTGTATGCACATCTGTATGATTGGTATTCAGCTCTCCTCATGTGTTGTGTTGTTGCCTGGGGACACTGGCACCCCCACCCCTCACCTGCTGTGTATGATGACAGTGTTGGTCTGCCTGTTTGTGTTTGTGCATCTGCACCACTGCATTGGCATATCTTGGGTGTGCCATTGGCTGTATGTTGTTTGGTGTGTTTCCCCTGCTGTCCCTGGGACTCCTAGGTCATCGGTCAGCACAGTGATCATGGTTTGTGTGTCCCATTGCTGCCATGGTATGGTATCTGTTCACCTCACATCTGCTGTCTCCACAGGGTATCTGCATTTGTGTGCCCATTGGTGCAAATATGTGGTTCTGCATTCTGATGGTCACTTCTGTCATTGTGTCATTGATGACTGTTGACGGTCTCAGCCCCCATGGGTGTTGTTTGTCTGCACATGGCCAAAGGAATGTTTCATTTGCACTGCAGTATTTGGCTCCCCCAATTTATGTTGCAATGGGACACATACACTACTTTGCCACACATGAGTTTTTGGTTCTGTGACCAGGAATGATCCATGCAGTTTGGCAGTTGCAGCTCTTTCTTTGTCAACAATTACCTTTTGGTCACTGTGATGATGGGGGTTTAGACCCCATTGCCACAATGGTCAAAATGTGCTTCAGCTATGGACCCCACACTTCCCTTTTGGTCACTGTGATGATGGGGGTTTAGACCCCATTGCCACAATGGTCAAAATGGGCTTCAGCTATGGACCCCACACTTCCCTTTTGGTCACTGTGATGATGGGGGTTTAGGCCCCATTGCCATAATGGTCAAAATGGGCTTCAGCTATTGACCCCACACTTCCCTTTTGGTCACTGTGATGATGGGGGTTTAGACCCCATTGCCACAATGGTCAAAATGTGCTGCAGCTATGGACCCCACACTTACCTTTTGGTCACTGTGATGATGGGGGTTTAGGCCCCATTGCCACAATGGTCATGGGCTGCTTGCATTGTGGGTGCCACACACATATATGTGTGGCACATGTGCTAGGGGGTCACATTGTATGTTCAAAGTCATGTTCGGTGTTGTAGGCATTTGACACAGCCTACACACGCTTGTCATGGTGGTGGGGGGATGTCTTTATCTTGCATTCCCTAGGTTGTGGTGTGCTGGTTGTGTCATGCATTGTCCATCCTATGAGTGGGGGTGGTAGTAGTGGTAGGCATCCTGCCCCCCTGGCTAAGGGTGGTAGTAGTGGTAGGCATCCTGCCCCCCTGGCTAAGGGTGGTAGTAGTGGTGGGCATCCTGCCCCCTGGCTAAGGGTGGTAGTAGTGGTAGGCATCCTGCCCCCTGGCTAAGGGTGGTAGTAGTGGTGGGCATCCTGCCCCCTGGCTAAGGGTGGTAGTAGTGGTAGGCATCCTGCCCCCCTGGGTGAGGGTGGTAGTAGTGGTAGGCATCCTGCCCCCCTGGCTAAGGGTGGTAGTAGTGGTAGGCATCCTGCCCCCTGGCTAAGGGTGGTAGTAGTGGTAGGCATCCTGCCCCCCTGGGTGAGGGTGGTAGTAGTGGTGGGCATCCTGCCCCCTGGCTAAGGGTGGTAGTAGTGGTAGGCATCCTGCCCCCCTGGGTGAGGGTGGTAGTAGTGGTGGGCATCCTGCCCCCTGGCTAAGGGTGGTAGTGGTGGTGGGCATCCTGCCCCCCTGGCTAAGGGTGGTAGTAGTGGTAGGCATCCTGCCCCCCTGGCTAAGGGTGGTGGTAGTGGTAGGCATCCTGCCCCCTGGGTGAGGGTGGTAGTAGTGGTGGGCATCCTGCCCCCTGGCTAAGGGTGGTAGTAGTGGTAGGCATCCTGCCCCCTGGCTAAGGGTGGTAGTAGTGGTAGGCATCCTGCCCCCCTGGGTGAGGGTGGTAGTAGTGGTGGGCATCCTGCCCCCCTGGCTAAGGGTGGTAGTAGTGGTAGGCATCCTGCCCCCCTGGGTGAGGGTGGTAGTAGTGGTAGGCATCCTACCCCCCTGGGTGAGGGTGGTAGTAGTGGTAAGCATCCTGCCCCCTGGCTAAGGGTGGTAGTAGTGGTAGGCATCCTGCCCCCTGGCTAAGGGTGGTAGTAGTGGTAGGCATCCTGCCCCCCTGGGTGAGGGTGGTAGTAGTGGTGGGCATCCTGCCCCCTGGCTAAGGGTGGTAGTAGTGGTAGGCATCCTGCCCCCCTGGGTGAGGGTGGTAGTAGTGGTAGGCATCCTGCCCCCCTGGGTGAGGGTGGTAGTAGTGGTAGGCATCCTGCCCCCCTGGGTGAGGGTGGTAGTAGTGGTGGGCATCCTGCCCCCTGCCTAAGGGTGGTAGTGGTGGTGGGCATCCTGCCCCCTGGCTAAGGGTGGTAGTAGTGGTAGGCATCCTGCCCCCCTGGCTAAGGGTGGTAGTAGTGGTAGGCATCCTGCCCCCTGGCTAAGGGTGGTGGTAGTGGTAGGCATCCTGCCCCCTGGGTGAGGGTGGTAGTAGTGGTGGGCATCCTGCCCCCTGGCTAAGGGTGGTAGTAGTGGTGGGCATCCTGCCCCCTGGCTAAGGGTGGTAGTAGTGGTAGGCATCCTGCCCCCTGGCTAAGGGTGGTAGTAGTGGTAGGCATCCTGCCCCCCTGGGTGAGGGTGGTAGTAGTGGTGGGCATCCTGCCCCCTGGCTAAGGGTGGTAGTAGTGGTAGGCATCCTGCCCCCCTGGGTGAGGGTGGTAGTAGTGGTAGGCATCCTGCCCCCCTGGCTAAGGGTGGTAGTAGTGGTAGGCATCCTGCCCCCCTGGCTAAGGGTGGTAGTAGTGGTAGGCATCCTGCCCCCTGGGTGAGGGTGGTAGTAGTGGTGGGCATCCTGCCCCCTGGCTAAGGGTGGTAGTAGTGGTAGGCATCCTGCCCCCCTGGGTGAGGGTGGTAGTAGTGGTGGGCATCCTGCCCCCTGCCTAAGGGTGGTAGTGGTGGTGGGCATCCTGCCCCCTGGCTAAGGGTGGTAGTAGTGGTAGGCATCCTGCCCCCCTGGGTGAGGGTGGTAGTAGTGGTGGGCATCCTGCCCCCTGGCTAAGGGTGGTAGTAGTGGTAGGCATCCTGCCCCCCTGGGTGAGGGTGGTAGTAGTGGTGGGCATCCTGCCCCCTGCCTAAGGGTGGTAGTGGTGGTGGGCATCCTGCCCCTCTGGCTAAGGGTGGTAGTAGTGGTAGGCATCCTGCCCCCCTGGCTAAGGGTGGTGGTAGTGGTAGGCATCCTGCCCCCCTGGGTGAGGGTGGTAGTAGTGGTGGGCATCCTGCACCCCTGGCTAAGGGTGGTAGTAGTGGTAGGCATCCTGCCCCCCTGGCTAAGGGTGGTAGTAGTGGTAGGCATCCTGCCCCCCTGGGTGAGGGTGGTAGTAGTGGTGGGCATCCTGCCCCCTGGCTAAGGGTGGTAGTAGTGGTAGGCATCCTGCCCCCCTGGGTGAGGGTGGTAGTAGTGGTAGGCATCCTGCCCCCCTGGGTGAGGGTGGTAGTAGTGGTAAGCATCCTGCCCCCTGGCTAAGGGTGGTAGTAGTGGTAGGCATCCTGCCCCCTGGCTAAGGGTGGTAGTAGTGGTAGGCATCCTGCCCCCCTGGGTGAGGGTGGTAGTAGTGGTGGGCATCCTGCCCCCTGGCTAAGGGTGGTAGTAGTGGTAGGCATCCTGCCCCCCTGGGTGAGGGTGGTAGTAGTGGTAGGCATCCTCCCCCTGGGTGAGGGTGGTAGTAGTGGTAGGCATCCTGCCCCCCTGGGTGAGGGTGGTAGTAGTGGTGGGCATCCTGCCCCCTGCCTAAGGGTGGTAGTGGTGGTGGGCATCCTGCCCCCTGGCTAAGGGTGGTAGTAGTGGTAGGCATCCTGCCCCCTGGCTAAGGGTGGTAGTAGTGGTAGGCATCCTGCCCCCTGGCTAAGGGTGGTGGTAGTGGTAGGCATCCTGCCCCCTGGGTGAGGGTGGTAGTAGTGGTGGGCATCCTGCCCCCTGGCTAAGGGTGGTAGTAGTGGTGGGCATCCTGCCCCCTGGCTAAGGGTGGTAGTAGTGGTAGGCATCCTGCCCCCTGGCTAAGGGTGGTAGTAGTGGTAGGCATCCTGCCCCCCTGGGTGAGGGTGGTAGTAGTGGTGGGCATCCTGCCCCCTGGCTAAGGGTGGTAGTAGTGGTAGGCATCCTGCCCCCTGGGTGAGGGTGGTAGTAGTGGTAGGCATCCTGCCCCCTGGCTAAGGGTGGTAGTAGTGGTAGGCATCCTGCCCCCTGGCTAAGGGTGGTAGTAGTGGTAGGCATCCTGCCCCCCTGGGTGAGGGTGGTAGTAGTGGTGGGCATCCTGCCCCCTGGCTAAGGGTGGTAGTAGTGGTAGGCATCCTGCCCCCCTGGGTGAGGGTGGTAGTAGTGGTGGGCATCCTGCCCCCCTGCCTAAGGGTGGTAGTGGTGGTGGGCATCCTGCCCCCTGGCTAAGGGTGGTAGTAGTGGTAGGCATCCTGCCCCCCTGGCTAAGGGTGGTGGTAGTGGTAGGCATCCTGCCCCCTGGCTAAGGGTGGTAGTAGTGGTAGGCATCCTGCCCCCTGGCTAAGGGTGGTAGTAGTGGTAGGCATCCAGCCCCCCTGGGTTGGGGTGGTGGCGCGCATTCAGGCCCCTGTGTGCATATGTGGCATTGGTGATGGGCATCCCGCCCCTATGGTGCTGCTGTTGCTGGTGTAAGTATATTCAGATTCCCAGTGTATGTGTGTGATGTGTCGTGTACGTGTTGTATGTGTTTTGTGGTTGGTGTCTGACTTACCTTCTGCGCCGTACGCGTCCGTGCCTGTTCCGGTAGTAGATGTAGAATATTGGTATGATCGGGACGAAGGGATTCATGGTTGGTTCGTGTCGTTCGTCCTTCTCGTTGCTTCGCGTCGTCCTCGTCGCTTCGCTTCGTCCTCGTCGCTTCGCGTCGTCCTCGTCGGTGCCGTGTTCGTCTCGTAGCCGTGGATCGTGTTGTGGCGCGATTCGGAGCGTATGTGCGCCTCTCCCGGATGCTTTGACGTGCCGTGCGTAGCGACGGGTTCAGCGAGTACGGGAAGCGCATCGTACTTGTCCGGCCGGACGGGGCTGCATTTTCCCTTACGTGCGACTCGATTCGGCGTTTCCGGATTCGCCTCGGTCGGAGAACAGGACCTGGTTTGGGTGAGTACGGCTCGGCCGGAATTTTTGCTGTTGTGCGCATCGTACTTGCTCGTTCGGTGTGCTGTACGGATCGGTCGGGAAACAGGCTTTCGCATGGCTTTTTTCCCGACCGAATGGTATTGGGTGCGCCTCCGACCGAGATCGGAATCGGCCCCTCTGTGTTGTACACAGAGCTAAGTGAGCCTGATAGTCTGTCATTATTAGGTCAGGGACAAAAATAGCAACAATTTGCATAGAGAAAAAGAAATAACCTGACAATAATCGGCCCTCCCTGGTCAAACATATGCTACACCTTATTCACCAAAGTCCAATTTTTTCCCTAATGTCCGAATTACACCTTATAGTACACCCAGGGTCATGCATATCTTCTGTGTAACACCCAGCGGTCAAAGTGAAAAAGCCCACCTCTTCACTTCTTTCAAACACTGCCAGTGTTAAAAAACCAACAGCCCCTAAGAAAACTCCTTTATCTAAAAAATTAGCTCAAGGTGGTGACCCTATATCTCACCCAGGGCCAATGTGTACCATCTGAGTGACGCCCAGCAGTCCAAGCGAAATAAATAAGAATGTCTGTGTAATGCTCAGTGGCCAAAGCAAGAGTAAATAAATTAACCTATATCACACCCCAGGCCTATGCGTACCATCTGTGTGATGCCCAGCGGTCCAAGCGAACTGCACTACAATCTACCTTCACCTTCTCTAGCGTGCTGCCTAGGGAAAAAGTGATTTACGTGCTTGTCCTTGTTCGCCACATGCCATATGCTGGGACAAAGGTTTCGATGTAGTCTCTTACCCAGTGACAGCGACCTCCAAATGGACCTCTGCCCTGCGGACTCAGCAGAACTTTTAGTCAATTATGGCGTCTGCTCACCTGTTTTGTTGCGCAGATGAGAATTGTTTCATGCAGGGGTCCTTGTCCTTCGGCAGCAGTTGGACTTAATAAACCAATGCCTCTAATTTGGCTTACCAAAATGTTGTTTAGATAGGATTATAACTTGAAAAATTCAAAAGACAAGAGGCATTTGGCAAAACATGAACCAGCTGGTTTCATTTAATGCAGCAGCCAGGAGAGCATCAACAGATTCATGTCTGAAGACAGTCTCAATGTACAGAAGTTTTGACCGGCAATTCATACAGTTTGTGAGGTGCAATAAAATGATTACACATTCTTAGAAAGCACTTAGATCTGGGCCTAATTATAAACAATAAATACAACCATCTGATAAAGGGGACACAGCTGGCTCTCGACCTTGGGGAGAGCTAGTGAGGGCCAGTGTGTATGTGTGTAGTTGTTCGGCGTGGGGAGCGTGTGATCACTACGTGTGGTGTGCATGTTGTGTCCTGATTGGCTGAGGGTTCCTAACTACCTGTGACATCTGACTTTGTGGTAATTTGGGAACACGCACCTTTGGCAAAACATGTTTTATTGGTGCCAATATTCTCTGACCTGTTTGTGGTGTAAATTCCTATCCATGGGATTGATCAGGGTTTTCCCTGTTCACGCATTTGTCTTCGGGATAAGTGTAACCCTACCTCTGACCTATTAATAGGTTGGTTTGGCTTTGGGTCACAGGGCCAGTCTACCACATATCTCTGACTCTGGGTTGATGAGGAGGTCATCTCAGGTGAATTTGACAGCAATGATACAAGTTTGTTATTAGGTATACTTATCAAATGGCGGTCATTGATATCATATCTACCAACATTCTCATTATTTTGTGTGCATTTGTCATAGAGTATATCAACATTGTTTCTACTGAAATTGACATTGCTATGCATGCAGAGATTATGGTGTACATTGACATTGCATTTACTGGTATTGACATTGTTATTGTAGTTATAATTGCATTTCTATAGCGCTTACTATCCCTGACGAGGCATCAAAGCGCTTTTCAGTGAGTAGCACACTACTCTGGAACCCAAAAAGGATTAGTGGTGAATAAGTATAGGGAAATATTAAATTAATTTTAGCGGTGGACATGTGAGTCTGTTATTTGGGTTGAAAAGGATAGTGGAGGGATAGAAGAGCGAGGGGTATGCATTTATATGGTACTTTGTAACCCTGATGAGGCATCAATGTGCTTTTTGAGGAGTAGCACGCTACTCCGGAACCCAAGCAGGATTAGTGGTGAATTAGTATAGGGAAATATGAAAATAATTTGAGAAGTCTGTTAGTTGGATTGAGAAGGATAGTACAGGGATAGAAAAGGTAAGGGTCTAGAAAATGTTTATTTGGAGATCATAGCAGCAGGAGCAGGTTTAGGCTGAGTAGAGGGGAAGAGTCAGAGGGAAGGGTTTAAAAAGGCATGTTTGGGAGATGTGAATAGTAAAAGAGGTTTGATATGAAGCAATGGAGGGGTAGAGGAAGTAAGAGTCTAGATAGGGTTATTTTGGGGATCATAGTAATGGTAGAGGAGGGAAGAGTCTAGCAATGGTTATTTTGGAGATCATATTCATCAGAGAGTGGAGGTAGAGCACATAACGAGAGAGGTATAGGGTGAGAAATAGGGTAGTGCATTGGAGAGAGTAGTAGATTGAGGTTTGGTATGAGTCAGAGAATTGAGGTAGAGGATATATTGAGAGTAGTATGGGGTGAGGTATAGGGTAGTACATTGGCGATGCTGAATTAGGAGTAACCCTGGGCGAAGTGCTACGCTACGCTCGCGTAGTTTGCGAAGTTGGCGCTACTTCGCACAACGCGAATTGCACGTAGCACAGTGCAAACACGCGTAGCGTAAGCGTAGTGCCGCGGTCATTTTGCTTGCTCGCGGTCCTCAACGTCAAGTTGGCGACCGCGAGCAAGCAAAATGACATCCCGGCGAGACTTTTCCTCGTTCGCGATCAGCAACATCAAGTTGCCGATCGCGAGCGTGGAAAATAAACCTCCCGGCGAGATTCTCAACGCGGGGAGGTCAGGTTTCTCATTGCGAGTGGTCGCGTATGCTCGCGACCGCTCGCGATGAGAAACTACCAGTCCGCGTTGAGAAAGCTGCCGCTCGAGTAAAAATCTACTCGAGCGGCAGTAAAAGACAGCTCGCACTGTGCAAGTTGCCGTTTTCAATGATTGCACAGTGCGGACAAGCATCCGGCACTGTGCAATCATTGCGAACAGTGCGCTACGCAGTTCGCGTAGTGCTACGCGAAGCTTGCGTAGTGCGAACTGCACTTTGCGTAGCTTCGCGAAGCATTACTTCGCGAACTACGCCCAGCCTTAATTAGGAGTAAAGTAAAGACTGATACAGATATTCACACAACCAGTCACTCACCCATACATTCACTGAGACACCTAATCACTCACTTATACAGTCAGTCAGGCACCCACTGAATCATCCATACAGGCACTCATACACCCACTGATTCACCAATACACCTTGGTGTATATATATATTTAACACTCATAAACCTTTTAAAAACACTCACAGTCACTGGATGATGTATTCAGTGATGTCATTTGAGATGTCATGAGTGATGTCACTGACCATGTCATGAGTGATGTAATATGTGAGGTCATAAGCAATGCATTGCGGAGGCACGAGTTATAGTTAGCTCAGATAACTATAACTGCTGAATTTCACTGGTTTTGTATGAGTGAAACCTGAGCCTAACTATAACGTCTCTGTAACCTTTGTTTTTTTAATGAATTGTTAAGATTTTATAACGTCAATTTCTAACTATAACGTCCCTTTAACCGTTGCTTTTTCAGTGAATTTCTATGTTTTTTTAACTAGTAGTCCCTCAGGAGTGAAGTGGACTTCATCCCCCAACCAGTAGTGCAACACGGGCCGCATTTGCAGAGTGGTGGAAAAAGGGGGCAATGCCCCCGAAGACCTCTTAGCAATCCTGCTGTGTGGGACTTACTGGAGATAACAGGAGCGGTAGTTGGTCTTCAAGGACCCTCTAGAGCCAGGGGACTTCATCCCCCTAATAGAGTTGCCTACAGTTGATGAGGAAAGTGAAACCATTTCAGCAATTACTAAAATAACAAAGTGAGAGCTTTTCATCAGAGCCATGCAAACTTTGTCAAATATTGCTACATTCAACATTAAATTTACTCAGCACCTTTTTGATTTTTGTAGGTTTTCAACCACAAAAGAGAAATATGTCCTTCACCATTTCATTATGGCCTAAAACCATTAAGTTAGAGAAGTACATCGCTTTAAAACATTTGGGTAGTGTGTTTAATTTTTTCACATAAAAAGTAAAAAGCATTACAAGTGTAGTAATATCATGGCTTTGTAGGAAACCTTGGTTTATGGACACTTTCATTGAATTTTTACTTCAGGTCCCTTTGGAAAATCCCAGTAAATAGAGTGATGTAGTACTACCCCGAGTGCTTGTAGGGGTCCTTTTGGTGTGTTAAAATACGTGAAAACTGGGATTCGTTCTACTGTTTGTCTTTCATGTGAATATTGCTGTTTCATATTGAAATTTGACTCATTTATGTATTGTTTTTTGTAAAAATTGTTCCAAAATGTTCCTAAAGATGTATGTCATGTGTTCCGTGTTTTGGTGTATTTGACAGACACTTTACACATTGATTCAATTGAGTGCCTTAAATTTATACCAATTAGGAATTAAAGAAATGAGATTGGATCACGTCGATTATGAGTCGTGACCAGTTACTTAATACGTTTTTCATTAAGTGGTGTTAGTATTGGTGTTTTCTTGTTGCATCTTTACATAGAGTGGCCTAGCCTTGCTGACAATAAATAGGCCCAAACCCTTCAATATTTACTCACTTTTAGAAAGTTGGCATTTTCCTGTCCCAACCGGTGGGTGCCTACAGCCTGTTCCTGGATCAAATGACTAAGTGTGAGTAGCAGTTGGCCTTTGTATATTCCTCCCAGACAGCCACACAATAGAGCGACTCAGTGTGCCTGCATGGGCCATCACTGGCAGAAGAAGGGACAGAGCTGTGCATAGCCCCACTTACAAATTAATAGGCTGGACCCTGCTCACACACAAAGAACTTCACCATAGCCTTTTGTGCCTGTAGTCAAGGTAGGGAGGCAGATAATTCCAGACACTTCTGTGGGGTTAAGCCTCCAGACGTTTCTCCCACTCCAAATAAGGCACCGGGAAAGAAAGAAGACCCCCAAACCCACTCCTCAGTATACTCTTGGACCTGTGTATATTACAGAAGAAGGACACTTAGGGGTTCTGATGCTTGGGGCCTGCCCTGCTTGCTGAGAAGGATGACTGGACCTTCTCATTTCATCACAGACAGAAGCAACTCCAAGTGTCAGCTGACTGACCTCCTGTCTGAGCTACAGGGACTTAATAAGCTCCAGAGGACTCTCTGCAAATGCCCAGTTGACCTGCTGTACTGGACCTGCACCCAGACTTGCCTGAGCTCTGCTGGAGTGAGTTCCTGGTCCCCAAGAGGTGCCCCTCAGGTCCTGGGCCTTTGGTGTGGCATCATTTGAACTACCCCTTAAAGGAAAGGAGAAATGCTGAAGTTTTGGGCTCTTTGTGACTGTGAAAGGGCCTGTTCATGTCTTACTCCCCGCACGGCTTGGTACTATGAAGCTTCTGCGAACCTGACTCTTTAACACTATAGCAACAGCCAGAGACGACCAGCAACGTAAGATCTGCACTTCACTCTACAGCAACAACCGCCAGTGGTGACTGGCAATGCAAATGCCCCACAATGACCATCTGTGATGCCCGACAGGACCTTCATGCTACAGCGATGACGGTCCGCGATGCCTGGCATGCTCTTCATGCAATAGTGATCAACACTCTCCATGCTCCTTGCGGCCTCATCTTCTGTGATCTGGACTCTTTGTGCTGGAACTTAGAAGATAACTTTTTCAGTGGGACCAACTTGTTCCCTTTTATCCAGTCAGCACTCCAACGCCATTGGCCTGAACTAGTGACTTTGGTCAGGTCTCCCACAACAAGATAACAGCGTGTGACACTTTGTACTTTTGGGCTCTATACTTAACCTAAATCTTTGAAATTACATAGTTCCAGTCTTATTCATTGGATCTTTTTTATTTTGGTGTCAAATAATTTATTAAATTAAGTTGGTGTGGGATTTTCATTGCATTGTGTTTTCACTTTGTTACTGTTTAGGTGCTGCATAAATACTTTACAGATTGCCGCTAATTTAAGCATGACTTCTTTTGTGCCATGCTACAGGAGGGTTAAGCACAGGTTTATTTAGTGACTCAAGTGGTTCACCCTCACTTGCAAATTGCAACCACCTTTTGTGACCACAATAATTAGCACATGAGGCACTGAATTATTTTTTCACAACTCAATTGTTCATACTTAAAATATGTCACAGAAAATTGATTTTCTATGAAGTAGCTGCCAGTGAATTCGAACAAAACTAAAACTGAAATGAATTTTTACCCCTCAATACTATTTTCCTCTTAACTAGTTTCTTCATAAAACAATTCCTTTGACATTTATTTGGCATCTATAACTACGTCATCTTTTATGAATCATCCTAAGCGACAATAGATCCCAAATTGTATGTTGGACCGAACGTAAATTTTGATAACGAAGAAATGTTCCAGGTGTTCAAAAATGTCCCTCATTAAGATAAATTTGTACCACATGTACAAGCAGCTTACCAGATCCTGTGAAGAATTTCAGCAGAACATGAAGAAGATTATCAATGTATTCAATGACCTAATGTATTCCTCGAAGAAGGGGTAAGGTCAATGGAGTACCTGCCCATCAAAGTGCCTAATATGGAATTAAAATTGCCTTCCACATGAAAACTACAACACTGACACTTATTGTCAGTGTAGCAAGGGAGTAAAGAAACTTAGGGCATGATTTACAAAGGTAAACTGAGAAGAAAGTCTAACTTCATGACTTTCGGTATTCACAAAGGGCATTTACGTGTAGCAAAGTTAGACTTTTGTCTCAGTTGTGGTCTTAGTTATACTTAAGACCCAAACTTAATTTTAACAGAGACAAAAGTCTAACTTTACTACCTTTGTGAATACCGAACGTCGTAAAGATAGACTTTCGTCTCAGTTTACCTTTGAGAATCAGGCACACAGTGTTGTGAAGCATGGGACTGCAAAAATTCAAAAGTTGTATTACCCACCCACAAATGTTGCCCTTAAGTGAGATCCATCTGAAATGATGATCATGCCTGTGAGGTCACACTCTGAAGAGAAACTTCTTGTGAATGAGATTGTATACACCTCCCACAGTTGATGTATACATTGAGTAGGATATGGGTCTGACTCCAGTCTGCCCAATTTAACATGCTCTGCTTTTTGTAAGAGGATTAACTGCAAAAACACCACTTGGACAAATCATTGTTTTTAAATTTGGCACTGTTATGGGAAAAATTTAAATAAATTTAGGCTACATGTGCCAGAAAGTATTGTGGTAGTATTTGACAGCCTACAACTGCAAACAAGGTTGCAGTATGACATGGAGTAATATAATACACCGAAATGGACCATTCAAAGCAAGCAACTACTTAAAGATGTAGTATTCAAACAAATGTTCTATTTGTGATCATTCCATATGCTTATTGATTCTTTTACTGAAAAAACAATTGAGACCTCATAAGAAAATCCATCAAAGTATTTTTTTCAAAACAGTATGAGTGTACATGAATACATCTCTTCCTAAAGTATACCATCAAACAAAAAACTGAGGCCCAAATGTATCAAAGGATTTGATTGCCCTTGCATCACACAGGGTGAAGCAAAGGCAAAGCAATTCTTATGCAACATGTACCAAGCTACACAAAACCACTTTGCATGGCCCTGGGTGGTAAATCTGGAGTAACTCATGTCAGTACAATTCGCTGCCTTCCATTACTCTGCACCAGGATAGCGTTACATGGGTTCTAATTCATCCACAAAATGTATTTTGGTGCATTCCAAGATTTACTAAGAAAAGTAAACCTTCCCATTATAGGCGCAACAAGGAGAAATATCTTTAAAGTGTCCCTTCCTGCACAAAAACAGTCCTACTTGCAATGCAGAATCCCTTGTACCACGGTGGAAGTGGTGTCTGTGTTTGCGCTAGGCTGCACTTAGTGCACCAGCACAGTGCAAGATCAAAAATGTGCTATCAGAGCAACAATGAACCAACATCCTAAACTCCTGCCTACCCACCACCACCGAAGACACAGAACAAGCGTCAGAAGACTTTGTGAACTGGATCACAGCAAGTGCTGATGAAGTCGCACCATGAAAACACACCAACCCCAAGAAACAAACACGACACCCCAACTGGTTCACAGCAGAACTGAAAAACTTGAAATGCGACTGTAGACAGAAGGAAAGAAGATTGCACCCAGGAGGAGCCTAGAGGACCGAAAATTATTCAATGATGCCCTCAACCAATACCACCACCTCCTGAAAAGCACCAAGAAGACCACCGTAGCCACCCGCATCAATACCAGCTCCAACAACAACAAGAAACTGTTCAACATAGTCAAGGGGTTTCCCAACCCCTTGGCAACTGGAAACATCATCACACCCTCACAAGCTCTCTGCGACACCCTGTTGGACTTGTTTCACAACACAATCAGCACCATCTACCAAGACTTCGCACCCCAACTCACCGCCGTGGACAACTTTAACCTCCTCACATCGACC
Organism: Calotriton arnoldi; assembly: GCA_963921515.1. Taxonomy (NCBI): domain Eukaryota; kingdom Metazoa; phylum Chordata; class Amphibia; order Caudata; family Salamandridae; genus Calotriton; species Calotriton arnoldi. The sequence goes on from CAWUFW010002443.1 coordinate 1,893,157, forward strand.
GACATCCACTAACACCAGTTTACCTCATGGAACACCCTCAACGAGAAAGAAATGGCATCCATCATGAGAGCCATCCACACTGGAGCCGAGCCGACCCCTTCCCCCACCACATTTTCAACCTCGGCAATAAACCCATCAGCAATAAACTTGCCAAAGTCCTCAGCTCCTCCATCACCATGGCCCACTTCCCCCAGAAATGGAAACATGCTGAACCAGGAGATCCCAAGAACTACCGACCCATCTCCCCCTTCCAGGCCAAGATTAACCCTGGGCGTAGTTCGCGAAGTAGCGCTACGCGAAGCTACGCGAAGTGCACTTCGCACTATGCGAGCTACGCGTAGCACTACGCGAACTGCATAGTGCGCTGCTCGCGATGATTGCACAGTGCCGGATGCTTGTCCGCACTGTGCAATCATTGAAAACTTCATCTTGTACAGTGCGAGCTGTCTTTTACTGCCGCTCGAGTAGATTTTTACTCGAGCGGCAGCTTTCTCAACGCGGACTGGTAGTTTCTCATCGCGAGCGGTCGCGAGCATACGCGACCACTCGCAATGAGAAACCTGACCTCCCCGCGTTGAGAATCTCGCCGGAGGTTTATTTTCCACGCTCGCGATCGGCAACTTGATGTTGCTGATCGCGAACGAGGAAAAAGTCTCGCCGGGATGTCATTTTGCTTGCACGCGGTCACCAACTTGACGTTGGGGACCGCGAACAAGCAAAAAATGACCGCTGCACTACGCTACGCTACACTACGCGTGTTTGCACTGTGCTACGTGCAATTCGCGTAGTGCGAAGTAGCGCAAACTTCGCAAACTACGCGAGCGTAGCGTAGTGCTTTGCCCAGGGTTAGCCAAGATCATCAAAAAAGCTATTAACATCCAGCTAACCAGATATCTGGGGAACCACAACCTGCTGGACCCCCCCCAAGCTGGCTTTAGAGCAAACCGCAGCACCGAGACAGCTGTAGTCACAGCCAAAGACAACATCAGAATGCAGCTAGACCACAAAGAAACAGCAGCCATCATTCTCCTTGACATCTCTGCAACCTTCAACATCGTATCCCACCACACATTGATCAACAAACTCCACCAGATCGGAATCTAAGGAGCAGCCTTCTAGTGGATCGCATCCTACCTCACAGAAAGAACACAGAAGATCATCCTCCCTCCCTACTCCTCGCTCTCTAAGAATATTACCTGCAGTGTACCTCAAGGCTCTTCCCTCAGCCCAACCCTTTTCAATGCATACAAGGCACCCCTAACTAACATCATCAGGAGCCATGGGCTCAACATCATCTCCTATGCTGACAACACCCAACTCATCCTTTCGCTGACTAATGACCCTACAACCATCAAAGACAAGTTCCAAAGATGCATGAAGGACGGGGCCATCTGGATGAACAACAACTATCTCAAACTCAACACAGACAAGACAGAAGTACTCATCTTCGGGACAGGCAAGTACAACCTATCAAACAATGAATGGTGGCCATCCATGCTGGGCCCTACCCTCAAACCCACCAAACACTCCCACAACTTTGGCATCATCCTCAACAGCCAGATATCCATTGAGAAGCAGGTCAGTGCCATCTCCTCCACTTGCTTCTTCACATTTTAATTTTAATGTTTAGAAATAACAAAAACATGTAAATGGGGACTCTTTAAGATATAACAGCCAGGAATAGCAGGTATTTTGTTATGACTCTGGCCTAACATTTCAGTAAAGCAATGCTAACTGTTAGAAATGGGGTCTCTAGTTGGCAGAGGTAGGTTCCTTTGTCCAAATAGGGACCCTTGCTTCTAGTCAGGGTAAGGGGATACACTCCTAAAATAACCCCTGCTCACCCCCTTGGTAGCTTGGCACAAGCAGACAGGCTTATCTCAGAGGCAGTGTATAAAGCATTTGTGAACACATACAGTAACACAGTGAAAACACTACAAATGGACACCACACAAGTTTAGAAAAATAAGTAATGTTTATCTAAACCAAAACAAGACCAAACGACAAAAATCCAGAATACAGTATTAAAAATAAGGCTTTCAAATGGTAGAAATAGTTCAGTTCAATGCAAGTTGTAAATGCAACACTCTGAATGCTCAGGAAGGTTTTCAGATGGCTCCCACCAAACGCCAGGTGAACAATCACACAAGCTCTCATCACCCACGCTTACAAAACACTGCACAACTAAGGACCAGCATTTCTCAACAAACGAGTGAACTTTCACCAACCTCTCCCTGGCAGCCACCGAATGCATCTGCTTACCAAACAGCGGAGGCCGCTCCTTCTCCCACATGGCAGCTAAGACCAGGAACACCCTAACCCTGCAACTCAGAGCCTCACCATCACTCCAGCAGTTCAGGAAGGACCCCAAGACCTGAATGTTCAACCAAAAGGTACAGGCGGCATGATCCAGCAGCATGTTCTCACAGCGCCTAGAGGCTCTCACGGGCAAAGCAGCCGAGATTTACAAATCTGATTGATTGATTTTGAAACATGACTAAACAGCATTCATTTGTGTGGATATTTTAAAGGGCATTTCAGTATCATGTCTGCTTAATATTTTCTCGTATATGTTTAAATTTTTAAAGCGGTTTTATTAGTGCATGTCTGATTATTTTACATTACTAGAACTTGTGTTTACATTTTCTGATTTAAAAGGGGTTTGCTAAGTTCCGTTTTTGAATCTGTGGATGCCAATGTTTGCATTATTTCATATTGTAAATACGCACGTAATACACCCTGCCATACCTTCTCTGGAGATTTGCTGAATAGGTAGATAGGTACGTTAAATCGATCGAGCCAAATGTGTAAAAAACAATAATATTTAGTCGCTCCCAATTTGAGTTCCTCTTCTGTCCAACATTTTAACTCTAGATGTTTCACAGGAAGGAGATTTTACGGAACCATAAACAGACATGAAACCCTCTAGCTTTTAATATGAACTGTTTTCGTCAATTTTTATTTCTATTTCTCTATATTGTATCACTTCCCTCAGGTGGCTTTTGGTTAATATTTTGTTTCGAGATACACGTTTTGATGTGCCTCTACATTCATGGCGGATTTATTCGTTCACCCCAAGAAAAAAGCAGATCAAATAACTCACCAATAATTGCCAAGGCATTATTGCTATTCACGTGTGCCTTTGGGAGGTGTTCGGTTCTAGCTTATCCTCAGAGAAGGGTAACTTGATACTGGTACAAGTACCAAACAAAGGAGCTTATTTACAAGCCCCTTGCTCTGCTTGTGTGTCACTATTTCCCATATTAAAAGTGTCGCACCGGCGGTGCAAGGGGCTTGTAAATATGCCCTAAAGTACTTGGGTCACAGTTGGTAGGTCTGTTTGAGGAAAATATAATATTTGACCTTTCATTTGCTAGAGATGGAAAACCAAGAAGCCCCCTAATTGGCCTGGGGTCAGTGTGCCATTCAAGGTGCCTCTCCTGTCGACCACGACTGGGTGCCGCCTCATAGTACATATCTGAACATATCAACTTTTATTTTTCATTCTGGCTTTGAACAATATTGCCAGGAAAGATAGAGAATGGGTAGATAAGGATAGACAATTTTTCTCTAGTGTTACAGATGTTGGAATTAATATATGGAAGATGTTCCACGTGATATTGGGGGAATAGTACTAACATAAATATTTAAAGACAAAACGAAATGCAGCTTTGGAATGTCCCGTCTTTTTATATCCAGAATACTGCGCCCTAAGGGGCAGATTTACAAGCCCTTTGCGCCACTTTTGCGGCAGTTTTAACATAGGAAAAGTGACGCAAAAGTGGCGCAAGGGGCTTGTAAATCTGCCCCTAAGTGTGGAATCTCCGCACTCGCAAACGTACTACTAAAATGCAGTTTTGTGAATGCAGAAAAAGTGTAAGCCTACACAAACGTGTAATTTTCCCTTTGTGAATCAGACGCTTAGTGTTAAGTGTTTGATGCTGTGACTCATAATGCTCATCTCCCAGATACATGAAATGCTCTACAATAATATCGACACAGTAATTATCAAGGTGAACAAAACATTTCAGCAATACAGTGAGCAGAGAAAGATTTATTGTGATAGAGAGATGCAATTTGCACGTAAAAGGTATTGGCCTGCAGTCGCAGATTGTGATAGGGTGAAAGGACAGAAAATATGACCCGTGATGCCTCTTAGATCACTATAGTATATTTGTGATTTTTAATTGGTAATTCCGCAATTATATTTCGTGTACTCAATAGTGTGTAATTTCACAGATGTCACATTATCCCGCTAGCACTTTTCCAATAAGCTCAGACTTTAGCGATTGTAATTGCGGACCATTATTCCTTTTGGTTCTTGTGAACAATAAACATGAGATTCTACCTGCGTACATCATAATGTCACACGTTTTTCTGTGTGTTAGCCAACACAGCTTTTTAGCAATTAATCAGTCTGTTCTCATTCATCATTCTGAATGAAACATAGTGAATATTACATTTATATATTTTACTATACTATCAACTGTTTACTCCATCAAAAAACGTGCTGCATTCGTGCAAAAAGAGTAAGCTTTCTTTCACATCCAGTTTGTTATGATTTCAAAGCCACTACATCTTGCATTTTAATTTTAATGTTTAGAAATAACAAAAACATGTAAATGGGGACTCTTTAAGATATAACAGCCAGGAATAGCAGGTATTTTGTTATGACTCTGGCCTAACATTTCAGTAAAGCAATGCTAACTGTTAGAAATGGGGGTCTCTAGTTGGCAGAGGTAGGTTCCTTTGTCCAAATAGGGACCCTTGCTTCTAGTCAGGGTAAGGGGGATACACTCCTAAAATAACCCCTGCTCACCCCCTTGGTAGCTTGGCACAAGCAGACAGGCTTATCTCAGAGGCAGTGTATAAAGCATTTGTGAACACATACAGTAACACAGTGAAAACACTACAAATGGACACCACACAAGTTTAGAAAAATAAGTAATGTTTATCTAAACCAAAACAAGACCAAACAACAAAAATCCAGAATACAGTATTAAAAATAAGGCTTTCAAATGGTAGAAATAGTTCAGTTCAATGCAAGTTGTAAATGCAACACTTTTCTCAAAAGTACCATAGATGCATCACGCAAAACAAACAAAATGGCCGCAGGGAAGGCGAGGCGTCGGTTCCTTGCTTCGGGGAGGTGAAGCATTGGTTCCTTATTGCAGCGCAGGGGAGATGATGCGTCGGTTCCTTACCGGAGAGGAGGTGATGCGTCGATTTCTTACTGCGTGGGGAGTTGATGCGTCTGTTTCTTACTGCATCCCCCAACGATGCGACAGTCTTGGCGCCGCGATGCGTCGATCCGGTACGATGCGTGGCTTCGTGCAGCCGCACAGCAGGCTTGCGTCGGGATCGGTGCGGTGGTCTCGGACTTCGGAGATCGTTGCACCCGATGCGTCGTGCAGCAATTTCTCGAGCCGCAGCAGGCGCTGCGACGGTTTCTTTGGCGATGCGTCGGAAACAGGTGCGAATGCGACATGCTTCTTCAATGTTGCGTAAATTTTCCAGCTCCCAGCGACAAACAGTCTCTACAGGTCCTAAACAGCAGCAGGCACCTCTTTGCAGGTTGGAATTCCCAGCAAGGAAATTTAGGGGAGCTGGTGGTGAAGTCTTTGTGGCCCTGAGACTTCAGAACAGGAGGCAAGCTCAGTTTCAAGCCCTTGGAGATCTTTCCTTCAAGCAGGTGACAAAGCAAACAACAAAGTCCTTTTTCTCCTTTCCTTGGCAGCAAGCAGCCACTGCAGGCCAACCCCAGACAGCAAACAGCATAGGGGCAGTATTCCTCCTCAGCGTATCCGGCTATTCTCCTTGGCAAAGGTTCCTCTTGATTTCCCAGAGGTGATCTGAAAGTCTGGGGTCTGGGCCCCTCTTTTTATACACCAAAATCCTTTGTTCTCTGAAGGCAGAGAGTGTCTGTACCCAGCCAAAACCAGTTCTGTGGGGCACTTTGCAAGTGCACAACAACCTCCATTGTCAGTGTGAGCCCTGGCTTCAGACACACCACAGGGGGGCGGAGCCGTCATTGTGGAAGGCAGGCACAGCCCTATTCAGGTGAAGGTGCTACTCCTCCCACTACTCCAAATGCAGTCCAGGCCTATTCAGCCCAGCACTGACTCATCAGACTTCTGGAGCCGCTGCCCTTCTCCAGCCCCTGTCATGCAAAAGCCAGACATGCAATACACAAACCTAGCAGAAGCACACTGGATGGTTAGGCAAGAAAATACCTACTTTCTAAAAGTGGTTTTTTCAAACACAGAATGTAAAAATTACCCTCACTAAAAGATGCATCTTAACATTCTGAGTTGAGGCATACTAAACTTTATTTTCCTATCTTGTTCCCAGGGACAGTTATGTTTATAAGATGTTATAAACAAACTCCCCATTCCAGCCTATGGGAACAGATAGCCTTGCAATAGTGAAAAACGAAATTGACAGTATTTCACTATCAGGACTTGCCACACACAACAGGGCATGTCCTACCTTTCACATACAATGCACCCTGCCCACAGGGGTACCTTGGGCCTACCTTAGGGGTGACTAAAATGTAGAAAAGGGAAGGTTTAGGGACTGGCAAGTGTGTGCACTTGCCAAGTCGACATGACAGTCCCAGACTGCACACAGGCTCTGCAATGGCAGGCCTGAGTCACATTTTACAAGCTGCTTCTGTGGGTGGCACAATCACTGCTGCAAGCCCACCAGCAGCATTTGATTTACAGGCCCTGGGCACACATAGTGCACTGTACTAGGGTCTGACAAGTAAACCAAATAAGCCAATCATGGAATCACTAATCCATAACAATACCTTACAAATGAAGCACTTGCACTTTGGCACTGAACAGCAGGGCAAAGTGCCCAAAGCATCTAGACCAGCAAAAAATGGAGTCCAACACACAGCAAAACACAGGAGGTAAAGGCAAAAAAATGGAAGGAAGACCCACGCCAATGGTGCCAGGTCTAACACGTGTCCCCTCCAGCTGAAATGTGGGGAGAACTACCCACCCTCTTGGGAGTTCTCTTCACTAAGGCGGAAAAATCTGGACAGACCATCAGCATTGGCGTGTTCTGTACCAGGGAGGTGTTCCACCGTAAAGTCCATCCCCTGTAGGGAAATGGACTACCTCAACAGCTTTGGATTCTCACCCCTCATTTGCATCAACCATCTGAGGGGCCTGTGGTCTGTCTGAACCCGGAAGTGAGTCCCAAACAAGTATGGTCTCAGCTTCTTCAGCGCCCAGACCACAGCAAATTCCTCATGCTCAATCGCACTCCACCTCTGTTCCCATGGAAGTAACCTTCTACTAATGAAGGCTACAGGTTGGTCTAGGCCCTCCTCATTTAGCTGTGAGAGCAGAGCCCCCACTCCATGCTCTGAAGCATCTGTCTGCACAATGAATTCTCTTGAGAAGTTGGGTGCCTTAAGCACGGGTGCTGTGCACATGGCAGATTTCAGGGCATCAAAAGCCCTCTGGCAGGCGTCAGTCCAGTTCACTTTCCTGGGCTGCTTCCTGGAAGTCAGCTCTGTCAAGGGGCAACAATGGTGCCATACCCTTTGACAAATCTCCTGTAATACCCTGTGAGTCCTAAAAAGGCTCTTACCTCTGTCTGAGTCTTGGGGGGTTCCCAAGGCAGAATGGTATCAATCTTTGGCTGTAGGGGTGCCTCCTGGCCGCTCCCTACCTGGTGTCCCAAGTACACAACTGTACCCTGCCCGATCTGGCACTTGCTTGCCTTGATCGTGAGGCCTGCCCTCCGCAGAGCCTTCAACACTTCCCAGAGGTGGTGCAGATGTTCCTCCCAGGTGGCACTGAACACTGCAATGTCGTCCAGGTAGGCGGCACTGAAATCTTCCAGCCCAACCAACACCTGGTTGACCAACCTCTGAAAGGTGGCAGGGCATTCTTCATCCCAAAGGGCATCACCCGGAATTGGTAGTGCCCATCTGGTGTGGAGAATGCTGACCTCTCTCTTGCCCCATCAGTCAAGGTAATCTGCCAGTACCCAGACATTAAGTAAAACGTACTGAGGTACCGGGCAGCCCCCAACCGATCGATGAGCTCATCAGCTCTGAGGATGGGGTGCGCATCAGTCCTGGTGACTGAATCGAGCCCTCGGTAGTCCACACAGAACCGGAGTTCCTTTAGTGGCACCGGGTGCGGCAGCCTTTGGGACCAAGACCACTGGGCTGGCCCATGGGCTGTCTGAGGGCTCAATCACCCCTAGCGCTAACATCTTGGAGACCTCCCCCTTGATGCGAGCTCTGACCATGTCAGTCACTCGGTAAATTTGATGTTTTACTGGAGGACTGTCCCCAGTGTCCACATCATGGACGCACCACTGAGTGACACCGGGGGTCAGGGAGAACAGGTCAGAAAACTGTCCCAACAGTTGGTGACAGTCACTCTGCTGCTCAGCGGTCAGAGCGGTAGAGAAGTTCACACCCTCCACTGACCCATCTTGCTCCTTTGCAGACAGGAGGGAGGAAGAGGCTCAGTCTCCTCTTCCATCCCAGCATCTGTTGCTAGGAGCATGCCCACTCCGGACCTCTCTAAGTGGGGCTTTAGGCAGTTCACATGCAGGACCCACAAAGGGTTCCTGGGAGACTGCAAGTCCACCAAGTAGGTGACGTTGCTCTTGCACTCCACCACCTCAAATGGTCTGGTCCACTTATCCTGGAGCGCACAAGGCTCCACTGGGGCCATGACCCAAACCTTCTGTCCAGGCTGAAACTCGATCAGAGTGGCATTCTGATCATACCAGCGTTTCATTTCTTCCTGGCTGGCTTCCAGGTTCACCTGAGCGAGTTGCCTGAAGCGCTTAGTCTGGTTTCTGAAGGCCAGAATGTAGCTATATACATCCTGAGGAGGTTTACTGGGAGCTTTCTCCCAGCCTTCTTTCACCAGACTCAGAGGTCCTCTTACAGGATGGTCGTAGAGCAGCTCAAAGGGACTGAACCCTAAGGACTTCTGGGGCACCTCTCTGTAAGCAAACAGCAGGCATGGCAAGAGGACGTCCCACTTATGCCTCATGGGTTCACCAAGATCCATAATCATGCCTTTGAGGGTCCGGTTGAATCTCTCAACCAGCCCATTACCTTGGGGATGGTAAGCAGAGGTGAACTTGTAAGTTACACCGCACTCCTGCCACAGGGACTTCATATATTTCGATATGAAGTTGGTACCACGGTTGGACAACACCTCTCTGGGGAACCCCTCACGGGAGAAAATCCCCATCAACGCACGACCCACCATGGGGGCCGTCACAGTTCGGAGAGGGATGGCTTCTGGGTACCGAGTGGCATGGTCTACCAAGACCAGGATGAACCTGTTGTCCATCGCTGTCATGGGATCCAGAGGCCCCACAATGTCAATGCCCACCCTCTCGAAGGGGGTGCTGACCACAGGGAAAGGTTGGAGAGGAGCCTTACACTTCCTCCCACTCTTACCACTTGCCTGGCAAGTCTGGCAAGACCTACAGTGAGCATCAGAATGCTTCCGCATTTGGGCCCAGTAAAAGTGGGTGACAAGCCTTTCAAAGATATTGTCTTGCCCCAAATGTCCTTCCAAAGGCACATCATGAGCCAGACCCAGTAGGAAGGCTCTGAAGCGCTGGGGTACCACCAGCACACGGGCTGACCCAGGCTCAGCAACCTTAGGCTCGCTATACAGGAGACCATTCTCCCAGTATATCCAATGTGATCCGGACTGATCACCTGCTGCCTGGTTTTCAGCCTGCTGCCGCAAACCAATGAGAGAAGGGCACGTCTGCTGCTCCTGGCAGAACTCTTCCCTGGTGGGCCCTCCTTCTTGCTGCCAATGGGTCAGCTCAGGCATGTCCCCCAGTTCAGCTACTTGTTTCCCTGTAGGCTCCAGGGCATCCCCCTCAGGGTTTACCTCCTCCTGGACCATGGGAACTTCGTGGGCTGGTTTCCCGCGCCCCCTGCCTCTTCTCTTCCCTGCAGGCACCTGGGCCACTCTTTCAGGCTCCAGGTCCTCTTTAATGCCCTTACCGGCTGCCATTGACCGAGTGGTCACACATGCCCACTCAGGCAGACCCAACATCGCCAAATGAGACTTCCGCTCCACCTTCGCCCAAGGGGAGCTCTCCAAATCATTGCCTAGCAGACAGTCAACAGGCACGGCTGGCCTCACAGCTTTTTTCACGGTACCTGAGACCCCCCCACTCAAAGGGAACCTGTGCCACTTTGCAGAGGCACTCTGAGTTGTCAGCGGCAACTACGGGGTAGAATGTGTTGGGGACCACCTGCTCTTCAGACACCAGCTGACAACTGACAGCTGTCACACTGGCTCCAGTGTCTCTCAGAGCCTCCACACTATGGCCATTGATGTTCACCCACTGCCTGTACTTTTTAGTGTTATCCGGCAGATGAGTCCTTGGGACCATCTCGCTGTCTCCTAAAGAGACCAGTATTTAGGAAGACAAGGGTGCCCCAATATATGAACCTGGGGTAATATGTAGTTTAAAGGAACAATGGTTCTAGAGTGGCCTAAAAGGTCCAAGGGGAAATAACCCTGTAAAGGGCACTGAGATAAGTAAAGGAATAGAAACTTAATTCATAAAAGAGAGCAGTAGGAAATATAACGAGGGACATATAGGTCAATGTATGACAAATATTTATTACACAATGAAGGTATTCAGGTGCTCACACAGTAAGTGACAATAAGCGTGACGTGAGAAGTGAGGGTGAACTTAAAATAATGACATCGCATTGACAACAGAAATAGAAGCTCCTTTAAAGATTTTTACAGAGTATAAGGAGTTCATGTTGTAGGGGTCGACGACGTTTCGAACTCAATTATTCGAGTTCATCTTCAGGACAAAAAAATGTGAGCAACTTGAATCTGAAATTAATGGGAGCGAGGGGAGAAAGCAAATAATAAAGGATAAATAATAAATAATTATCATAGTTTAGTCCCTAGATATACCAACATCATTTTTAGGTCAATATTAAAAAGAAAGAAATGTGCTCTCTAGTGAGTGGTACAGCACAGTTAGGTTATGCATACAGTACCTAAAAAGGAGAAACATAATAACATGGGATGTATTACAGTCCCTGAATAATAAAGTACAAAATCAATTAGTAGTAGTGCTTATATTTAGATATTTTTAGACACACAACCTGAGTTTGCAGAATACATGGCAATTACAAATTGACATTGGGTGGCCGGGGTTCCTGTAGGCGGCGTAGGTGCGGGAAGCATTAATACGCATGGGTAAACACAAGGAGGCTATGCACTGTAAGGTACCTCGGTGCTTGTCAGCTTATGTATATACGCCGCGGCTAAGATATACATCTATAAGCAAATCGGAGTGCAAGCGGTATAAGGAAATAATATCCTTGGTAAAGGCGTCTGCGTAGCGCTGTGCTTCTTAAGGTGACCGGGATAGCCTGCGAAATAATGCGCGTTATGGTGGGGCCCGGTAAGGGGAAAAAACAAACCTAGGGAAGAGTACACATATAGTTTAAAAAGAGCCTGGAATTAAATGGGTCGCAGTATGTAGGAAAAAAGGGGGGGTACAAACTTACTTAGTTTGCTGGAAGCAAATGCTTAAACTCCTTCGCCGTTAAATGGCAAATAGCTTTTTAAACTATATGTGTACTCTTCCCTAGGTTTGTTTTTTCCCTTACCGGGCCCCACCATAACGCGCATTATTTCGCAGGCTATCCCGGTCACCTTAAGAAGCACAGCGCTACGCAGACGCCTTTACCAAGGATATTATTTCCTTCTTCAGCTCAGTAAGTGCCCTATTATACCGCTTTGCACTCCGATTTGCTTATAGATGTATATCTTAGCCGCGGCGTATATACATAAGCTGACAAGCACCGAGGTACCTTACAGTGCATAGCCTCCTTGTGTTTAACTATGCGTATTAATGCTTCCCGCACCTACGCCGCCTGCAGGAACCCCGGCCACCCAATGTCAATTTGTAATTGCCATGTATTCTGCAAACTCAGGTTGTGTGTCTAAAAATATCTAAATATAAGCACTACTACTAATTGATTTTGTACTTTATTATTCAGGGACCGTAATACATCCCATGTTATTATGTTTCTCCTTTTTAGGTACTGTATGCATAACCTAACTGTGCTGTACCACTCACTAGAGAGCACATTTCTTTCTTTTTTTAATATTGACCTAAAAATGATGTTGGTATATCTAGGGACTAAACTATGATAATTATTTATTATTTATCCTTTATTATTTGCTTTCTCCCCTCGCTCCCATTAATTTCAGATTCAAGTTGCTCACATTTTTTTGTCCTGAAGATGAACTCGAATAATTGAGTTCGAAACGTCGTCGACCCCCTACAACATGAACTCCTTATACTCTGTAAAAATCTTTAAAGGAGCTTCTATTTCTGTTGTCAATGCGATGTCATTATTTTAAGTTCACCCTCACTTCTCACGTCACGCTTATTGTCACTTACTGTGTGAGCACCTGAATACCTTCATTGTGTAATAAATATTTGTCATACATTGACCTATATGTCCCTCGTTATATTTCCTACTGCTCTCTTTTATGAATTAAGTTTCTATTCCTTTACTTATCTCAGTGCCCTTTACAGGGTTACTTCCCCTTGGACCTTTTAGGCCACTCTAGAACCATTGTTCCTTTAAACTCCTAAAGAGACCAGGCACATCTCTTCAGGACCCCACCCACCTTGGGCACCCAACTCTTCCCCCAAGGCTACACTAGCCAGTTCCCGGGGCAGTGCACCAGTGGGTGCAGTGGTAACCGGTTTGGGACACTTAGGATCCCCCCGGAAGTGGCCCACCTGACCACAGCTAAAACAGGTCTTGGGACCCTTCTGCACAGGCTTACCTGGCGGGACCCATGGTTTCTTTTCAGCGGGAGGCTGGGAACCCTTAGCTTGGTTCCCCTGGGGATTACTTTGGGGCCCTTTTTGGAACTCCTTTTGTTTTCCCTTGTCCCCCCCACTCTTCTGCTGGGGACCCTGCCCACCTTTGGCAGAGTCTCCCACAAGACCTTTGTGGACCCTGGTACTGACCCAGCAGTCCGCCTCCACAGCAAGCTTCCTGGGATCAGTCAGCTTACTATCAATCAGGTGCTGACGTAGCTCTGGAAAACAACTACTGGGCAAGTGCTCCCATGCAACCAAATGATAGATCCCCTGCAAGTCAGTTACCTTGCTACCCTTCACCCATCCATCCAGTGCTCTGCAAAAGTGAGATACATACTCCACCCAAGTACTTGACTCCAGCTTCTTGCAGCTCCTAAATTTCTGCCTATAAAGCTCTGGGGTCAACTCATACCTGGCTATCAAGGCTTCCTTCATGGGGGCATAGGACATTTGATCCTCAGTGGGCAAAGCTAGTAAGGTTCCCCTTCCTTCACCTATGAAGTGGCCCCACAACCCCGCTCCCCAATCTCTCTCAGGGACCCGGTCGGACTTCATCGCTATCTCATAGGCCTTAAACCACTGCCCAATGTCCTCATGCTTCATGAAATCTTTGATCACATCTTTGGGGATGTATACTTTTTCCTCCCCAGGCACTGATGGTGTGCTGCCACCAGAGGGAGTGATCTCTAGGCTCTTCGCTTTCAACTCTAGCTCCCTCAACACTCTCTCATGCTCTAAAAGCATCTTCTTTTCCTCCATGGCCAATTTCTTGCTCTCTAACCCCAACCTCCTATTTTCTAAGTCACCCTGTCTCCCCAGCTTGAGCTTAGCAAGCTCCATTTCATGCACTCTGCTTTTCTCCCTGTCCTCCAACTCCTCTGGAGACAGACCCCTTGAAGACACACTGCTGCCTTCCCTGGGATATGCAAAAGAAACAATTGATGGACGGAATGCTGGACAATGCAAGCATTCACCCCCAGTCACAAAGATCTGGGTTAAATCCATCATTCTTTTGCTCACCACACCACCCCAGTTTGGACCCAGCCATATGCAAATCAGTCTTGACCCTGTTCCTTGTGGGAACAGTCCAGCCCGAACTGCCAAGCCAGGTCCTCCCTGGACCGGAAACAAGCATCCTGGGACCGGTTTCAGGGCATCACCCTTCTTCAGCCAGGCTAGCTTGAATCCAGTGGTGTAGTGAGCACGGGACCCACGTCTGGGCATACCCTTCCCACTTAGGGCGACATATGCAAAAGAAACAATTGATGGACGGAATGCTGGACAATGCAAGCATTCACCCCCAGTCACAAAGATCTGGGTTAAATCCATCATTCTTTTGCTCACCACACCACCCCAATTTGGACCCAGCCATATGCAAATCAGTCTTGACCCTGTTCCTTGTGGGAACAGTCCAGCCCAAACTGCCAAGCCAGGTCCTCCCTGGACCGGAAACAAGCATCCTGGGACCGGTTTCAGGGCATCACCCTTCTTCAGCCAGGCTAGCTTGAATCCAGTGGTGTAGTGAGCACGGGACCCACGTCTGGGCATACCCTTCTCACTTAGGGCGACATATGCAAAAGAAACAATTGATGGACGGAATGCTGGACAATGCAAGCATTCACCCCCAGTCACAAAGATCTGGGTTAAATCCATCATTCTTTTGCTCACCACACCACCCCAGTTTGGACCCAGCCATATGCAAATCAGTCTTGACCCTGTTCCTTGTGGGAACAGTCCAGCCCGAACTGCCAAGCCAGGTCCTCCCTGGACCGGAAACAAGCATCCTGGGACCGGTTTCAGGGCGACACCCTTCTTCAGCCAGGCTAGCTTGAATCCAGTGGTGTAGTGAGCACGGGACCCACGTCTGGGCATACCCTTCCCACTTAGGGCGACATATGCAAAAGAAACAATTGATGGACGGAATGCTGGACAATGCAAGCATTCACCCCCAGTCACAAAGATCTGGGTTAAATCCATCATTATTTTGCTCACCACACCACCTCCCAGTTTGGACCCAGCCATATGCAAATCAGTCTTGACCCTGTTCCTTGTGGGAACAGTCCAGCCCGAACTGCCAAGCCAGGTCCTCCCTGGACCGGAAACAAGCATCCTGGGACCGGTTTCAGGGCATCACCCTTCTTCAGCCAGGCTAGCTTGAATCCAGTGGTGTAGTGAGCACGGGACCCACGTCTGGGCATACCCTTCCCACTTAGGGCGACATATGCAAAAGAAACAATTGATGGACGGAATGCTGGACAATGCAAGCATTCACCCCCAGTCACAAAGATCTGGGGTAAATCCATCATTCTTTTGCTCACCACACCACCCCAGTTTGGACCCAGCCATATGCAAATCAGTCTTGACCCTGTTCCTTGTGGGAACAGTCCAGCCCGAACTGCCAAGCCAGGTCCTCCCTGGACCGGAAACAAGCATCCTGGGACCGGTTTCAGGGCATCACCCTTCTTCAGCCAGGCTAGCTTGAATCCAGTGGTGTAGTGAGCACGGGACCCAAGTCTGGGCATACCCTTCCCACTTAGGGCGACATATGCAAAAGAAACAATTGATGGACGGAATGCTGGACAATGCAAGCATTCACCCCCAGTCACAAAGATCTGGGTTAAATCCATCATTCTTTTGCTCACCACACCAACCCCGTTTGGACCCAGCCATATGCAAATCAGTCTTGACCCTGTTCCTTGTGGGAACAGTCCAGCCCGAACTGCCAAGCCAGGTCCTCCCTGGACCGGAAACAAGCATCCTGGGACCGGTTTCAGGGCATCACCCTTCTTCAGCCAGGCTAGCTTGAATCCAGTGGTGTAGTGAGCACGGGACCCACGTCTGGGCATACCCTTCCCACTTAGAGCGACATATGCAAAAGAAACAATTGATGGACGGAATGCTGGACAATGCAAGCATTCACCCCCAGTCACAAAGATCTGGGGTAAATCCATCATTCTTTTGCTCACCACACCACCCCAGTTTGGACCCAGCCATATGCAAATCAGTCTTGACCCTGTTCCTTGTGGGAACAGTCCAGCCCGAACTGCCAAGCCAGGTCCTCCCTGGACCGGAAACAAGCATCCTGGGACCGGTTTCAGGGCATCACCCTTCTTCAGCCAGGCTAGCTTGAATCCAGTGGTGTAGTGAGCACGGGACCCACGTCTGGGCATACCCTTCCCACTTAGGGCGACATATGCAAAAGAAACAATTGATGGACGGAATGCTGGACAATGCAAGCATTCACCCCCAGTCACAAAGATCTGGGTTAAATCCATCATTCTTTTGCTCACCACACCACCCCAGTTTGGACCCAGCCATATGCAAATCAGTCTTGACCCTGTTCCTTGTGGGAACAGTCCAGCCCGAACTGCCAAGCCAGGTCCTCCCTGAACCGTAAACAAGCGGTTTCAGGGCATCACCCTTCTTCAGCCAGGCTAGCTTGAATCCAGTGGTGTAGTGAGCACGGGACCCACGTCTGGGCATTCCCTTCCCACTTAGGGCGACATATGCAAAAGAAACAATTGATGGACGGAATGCTGGACAATGCAAGCATTCACCCCCAGTCACAAAGATCTGGGTTAAATCCATCATTCTTTTGCTCACCACACCACCCCAGTTTGGACCCAGCCATATGCAAATCAGTCTTGACCATGTTCCTTGTGGGAACAGTCCAGCCCGAACTGCCAAGCCAGGTCCTCCCTGGACCGGAAACAAGCATCCTGGGACAGGTTTCAGGGCATCACCCTTCTTCAGCCAGGCTAGCTTGAATCCAGTGGGGTAGTGAGCACGGGACCCACGTCTGGGCATACCCTTCGCACTTAGGGCAACATATGCAAAAGAAACAATTGATGGACGGAATGCTGGACAATGCAAGCATTCACCCCCAGTCACAAAGATCTGGGTTAAATCCATCATTCTTTTGCTCACTACACCACCCCAGTTTGGACCCAGCCATATGCAAATCAGTCTTGACCATGTTCCTTGTGGGAACAGTCCAGCCCGAACTGCCAAGCCAGGTCCTCCCTGGACCGGAAACAAGCATCCTGGGACAGGTTTCAGGGCATCACCCTTCTTCAGCCAGGCTAGCTTGAATCCAGTGGGGTAGTGAGCACGGGACCCACGTCTGGGAATACCCTTCGCACTTAGGGCAACATATGCAAAAGAAACAATTGATGGACGGAATGCTGGACAATGCAAGCATTCACCCCCAGTCACAAAGATCTGGGTTAAATCCATCATTCTTTTGCTCACCACACCACCCCAGTTTGGACCCAGCCATATGCAAATCAGTCTTGACCCTGTTCCTTGTGGGAACAGTCCAGCCCGAACTGCCAAGCCAGGTCCTCCCTGGACCGGAAACAAGCATCCTGGGACCGGTTTCAGGGCATCACCCTTCTTCAGCCAGGCTAGCTTGAATCCAGTGGTGTAGTGAGCACAGGACCCACGTCTGGGCATACCCTTCCCACTTAGGGCGACTTATGCAAAAGAAACAATTGATGGACGGAATGCTGGACAATGCAAGCATTCACCCCCAGTCACAAAGATCTGGGTTAAATCCATCATTCTTTTGCTCACCACACCACCCCAGTTTGGACCCAGCCATATGCAAATCAGTCTTGACCCTGTTCCTTGTGGGAACAGTCCAGCCCGAACTGCCAAGCCAGGTCCTCCCTGGACCGGAAACAAGCATCCTGGGACTGGTTTCAGGGCATCACCCTTCTTCAGCTAGGCTAGCTTGAATCCAGTGGTGTAGTGGGCACGGGACCCACGTCTGGGCATACCCTTCCCACTTAGGGCGACATATGCAAAAGAAACAATTGATGGACGGAATGCTGGACAATGCAAGCATTCACCCCCAGTCACAAAGATCTGGGTTAAATCCATAATTCTTTTGCTCACCACACCACCCCAGTTTGGACCCAGCCATATGCAAATCAGTCTTGACCCTGTTCCTTGTGGGAACAGTCCAGCCCGAACTGCCAAGCCAGGTCCTCCCTGGACCGGAAACAAGCATCCTGGGACCGGTTTCAGGGCATCACCCTTCTTCAGCCAGGCTAGATTGAATCCAGTGGTGTAGTGAGCACGGGACCCACGTATGGGCATACCCTTCCCACTTAGGGCGACATATGCAAAAGAAACAATTGATGGACGGAATGCTGGACAATGCAAGCATTCACCCCCAGTCACAAAGATCTGGGTTAAATCCATCATTCTTTTGCTCACCACACCACCCCAGTTTGGACCCAGCCATATGCAAATCAGTCTTGACCCTGTTCCTTGTGGGAACAGTCCAGCCCGAACTGCCAAGCCAGGTCCTCCCTGGACCGGAAACAAGCATCCTGGGACCGGTTTCAGGGCATCACCCTTCTTCAGCCAGGCTAGCTTGAATCCAGTGGTGTAGTGAGCACGGGACCCACGTCTGGGCATACCCTTCCCACTTAGGGCGACATATGCAAAAGAAACAATTGATGGACGGAATGCTGGACAATGCAAGCATTCACCCCCAGTCACAAAGATCTGGGTTAAATCCATCATTCTTTTGCTCACCACACCACCCCAGTTTGGACCCAGCCATATGCAAATCAGTCTTGACCCTGTTCCTTGTGGGAACAGTCCAGCCCGAACTGCCAAGCCAGGTCCTCCCTGGACCGGAAACAAGCATCCTGGGACTGGTTTCAGGGCATCACCCTTCTTCAGCCAGGCTAGCTTGAATCCAGTGGTGTAGTGAGCACGGGACCCACGTCTGGGCATACCCTTCCCACTTAGGGCGACATATGCAAAAGAAACAATTGATGGACGGAATGCTGGACAATGCAAGCATTCACCCCCAGTCACAAAGATCTGGGTTAAATCCATCATTCTTTTGCTCACCACACCACCCCAGTTTGGACCCAGCCATATGCAAATCAGTCTTGACCCTGTTCCTTGTGGGAACAGTCCAGCCCGAACTGCCAAGCCAGGTCCTCCCTGGACCGGAAACAAGCATCCTGGGACCGGTTTCAGGGCATCACCCTTCTTCAGCCAGGCTAGCTTGAATCCAGTGGTGTAGTGAGCACGGGACCCACGTCTGGGCATACCCTTCCCACTTAGGGCGACATATGCAAAAGAAACAATTGATGGACGGAATGCTGGACAATGCAAGCATTCACCCCAGTCACAAAGATCTGGGTTAAATCCATCATTCTTTTGCTCACCACACCATCCCAGTTTGGACCCAGCCATATGCAAATCAGTCTTGACCCTGTTCCTTGTGGGAACAGTCCAGCCCGAACTGCCAAGCCAGGTCCTCCATGGACCGGAAACAAGCATCCTGGGACCGGTTTCAGGGCATCACCCTTCTTCAGCCAGGCTAGCTTGAATCCAGTGGTGTAGTGAGCATGGGACCCACATCTGGGCATACCCTTCCCACTTAGGGCGACATATGCAAAAGAAACAATTGATGGACGGAATGCTGGACAATGCAAGCATTCACCCCCAGTCACAAAGATCTGGGTTAAATCCATCATTCTTTTGCTCACCACACCACCCCAGTTTGGACCCAGCCATATGCAAATCAGTCTTGACCCTGTTCCTTGTGGGAACAGTCCAGCCCGAACTGCCAAGCCAGGTCCTCCCTGGACCGGAAACAAGCATCCTGGGACCGGTTTCAGGGCATCACCCTTCTTCAGCCAGGCTAGCTTGAATCCAGTGGTGTAGTGAGCACGGGACCCACGTCTGGGCATACCCTTCCCACTTAGGGCGACATATGCAAAAGAAACAATTGATGGACGGAATGCTGGACAATGCAAGCATTCACCCCCAGTCACAAAGATCTGGGTTAAATCCATCATTCTTTTGCTCACCACACCACCCCAGTTTGGACCCAGCCATATGCAAATCAGTCTTGACCCTGTTCCTTGTGGGAACAGTCCAGCCCGAACTGCCAAGCCAGGTCCTCCCTGGACCGGAAACAAGCATCCTGGGACCGGTTTCAGGGCATCACCCTTCTTCAGCCAGGCTAGCTTGAATCCAGTGGTGTAGTGAGCATGGGACCCACATCTGGGCATACCCTTCCCACTTAGGGCGACATATGCAAAAGAAACAATTGATGGACGGAATGCTGGACAATGCAAGCATTCACCCCCAGTCACAAAGATCTGGGTTAAATCCATCATTCTTTTGCTCACCACACCACCCCAGTTTGGACCCAGCCATTTGCAAATCAGTCTTGACCCTGTTCCTTGTGGGAACAGTCCAGCCCGAACTGCCAAGCCAGGTCCTCCCTGGACCGGAAACAAGCATCCTGGGACCGGTTTCAGGGCATCACCCTTCTTCAGCCAGGCTAGCTTGAATCCAGTGGTGTAGTGAGCACGGGACCCACGTCTGGGCATACCCTTCCCACTTAGGGCGACATATGCAAAAGAAACAATTGATGGACGGAATGCTGGACAATGCAAGCATTCACCCCCAGTCACAAAGATCTGGGTTAAATCCATCATTCTTTTGCTCACCACACCACCCCAGTTTGGACCCAGCCATATGCAAATCAGTCTTGACCCTGTTCCTTGTGGGAACAGTCCAGCCCGAACTGCCAAGCCAGGTCCTCCCTGGACCAGAAACAAGCATCCTGGGACCGGTTTCAGGGCATCACCCTTCTTCAGCCAGGCTAGCTTGAATACAGTGGTGTAGTGAGCACGGGACCCACGTCTGGGCATACCCTTCCCACTTAGGGCGACATATGCAAAAGAAACAATTGATGGACGGAATGCTGGACAATGCAAGCATTCACCCCCAGTCACAAAGATCTGGGTTAAATCCATCATTCTTTTGCTCACCACACCACCCCAGTTTGGACCCAGCCATATGCAAATCAGTCTTGACCCTGTTCCTTGTGGGAACAGTCCAGCCCGAACTGCCAAGCCAGGTTCTCCCTGGACCGGAAACAAGCATCCTGGGACCGGTTTCAGGAGGCACTCCCCCTTCCAGTTAGGCCCACTAGCCCATCCTGCTGCCCTTCTAAATTCTCCCCCTCCACCATAGGATCTTCGGTCAGCCCACTGGCATTCCTTGCTTCCAACCAGGCCCTCAGTGACTTTTGGAACTCCTCCTTCCTGGTGAGGCCTCTCACAGAGATTTTACATTTTTTGCAGACAGCTTTGAGATGTGGCACAGTGTAGATATCAACCCTCTTTTCTTCAAATTCAATATCCACCGATGCAATGGATGCTGCTTTACTCATGGTGAAAATTGGCAGTTCTCAAGATGAAAACAATTCCAAGGAAAAACTCTACCAAAATGTATGTGGTTGCGTAATGGTCTGCACTCACTAGTAGTGTACACCAATCACTGTATGTAAGTCACAAATGCAAGTCCAAGATCCTCACCGCTGACCACCAATGTTAGAACTGGGGGTCTCTAGTTGGCAGAGATAGGTACCTTTGTCCAAATAGGGACCCTTGCTTCTAGTCAGGGTAAGGGGGATACACTTCTAAAATAACCCCTGCTCACCCCCTTGGTGGCTTGGCACGAGCAGGCAGGCTTATCTCAGAGGCAGTGTGTAAAGCATTTGTGAACACATACAGTAACCCAGTGACAACACTACAGATGGACACCACACAGGTTGTAGTATAAAAATAAGTATTTTTATATAGAGTTAACACAAGACACAAGACCCAAAACGACAAAACGACAAAAATCCACAATACAATACGAAAAATGGTAGAAAATAGCTCAGTTCAATAAAGATGATAAATGTGACACTTTACTCTCAATGTACCTGTGGATGCGTAACGCAAAACAAACAAAAGGGTCGCAGGGAAGGTGATGCTTCGATTCCTTACATGCAGAAAGGAGGATGCGTCAGTTTCTTACTGTGGCCCGGTTCCGATGCGTCGAGATGGCGCTTTGATGACGATCCAGTGCGATGCGAGAAAATGGCGTCTTGCTTATGGTGCGAAAACGTAGATGGGATGCGTGCTCGCCCGACGGCCGTGCGGCGACTCAGCGATCTTCTGAGCCGCAACAGTCCCTGTGACACGCTTCTCCGGTGATGCGCCGGCGTCCTCTGTGGCCGCGGCACGCTTCTCTGGTGATGCGAGGCGCTTCGGTGATGCGATGGCGACAGCGGCAGCGGCGGCAGGCTTACTCCGCGATGCGACGACAACTGCTGCGGCAGCACGCTTCTCCGGTGGTGCGGGGCGCTTCGGTGATGCGACAGCGGCAGCGGCGGCACGCTTACTCTGTGATGCGACAACACTGCTGCGGCGGCGACACGCTTCCTCTTCGTTGCGTCGCACTTCCAGCTCCCAGCGACACGCCGTCTCTCAGAAGGCCCAACAGCAGTAGGCACTTCAATTCCCAGCAAGGAAATTCAGGTGGGGAGCTGGGGGTGAAGTCTTGTATCCCTGAGACTTCAGGCAGGAGGCAAGCTCAATGTTCAAGCCCTTGGAGATCTTCTTCAAGATGATGAAAGCACACTCAGTCCTTTTCTCCTTTCTTTGGCAATAAAGTAACCACTGCAGGCCAACCCCAACAACACGCAGCATAGGGGTAGTCTCCTCCTTCAGCTTCCTGGTTCTTCTCCTCAGCAAAGGTTCGTCTTGATTCCCAGAAGTGATCTAAAGTCTTGGGGTCTGGGTCCCAATATTTATACTAGCAAATCCTTTGTCCTCTGAAGGCAGAAGGTCCTGTACCTAGTCCAAACCAGTTCTGGGTGTATTCTGCCAGTGCACAACTTCTTCCTTTGTCAGTGTGGGCCAGGGTCATCAGACACACCACAGGAGGTGGAGCCAGCATTGTGGAAGGCAGGCACAGCCCTATTCAGGCCCAGGTGCTACTCCTCACACCACTCCTCATGCAGATAGGTCTATTCAGCCTAGTGCTGACTCACCCTGTCTCCTGCAGTCCCCCAGCCCCTGTCACTCACAAACCCAGACATACAATACACAAGCTAGCAGAGGCAGGCTGGATGGTTAGGCAAGAAAATACCTACTTTCTAAAAGTGGTATTTTCAAACACAGAATGTTAAAACCAACTTCACTAAAAGATGTATTTTATCATTCTGAGTTCAGGCATACTAAATTCGTTTTTCTACCATGTTCCCTGGGTCAGTTAGGATTATAAGATGTTATAATCAAACTGCCCATTCTGGCCTATGGGGACAGGTAGCCTTGCAATAGTGAAAAACTAAATTGGCTGTAATTCACTCAGGACATGCCACACACATCAGGGCATGTCCTACCTCTTACATACAATGCACCCTGCCCGCAGGCCTACTTTAGGGGTGACTAACATGCAGCCAAGGGAAGGTTTAGGGACTGGCAAGTGGATGCACTTACCAAGTTGACATGGCAGTACCAGACTGCACACACGCTCTGCAATGACAGGCCTGAGACACGCTTTCCAAGCTGCTCCGGTGGGTGGCACAACCAGTGCTGCAAGCCCACCAGCAGCATTTGATTTACAGGCCCTGGGCACATGCGGTGCACTATACTAGGGGCTGACAGTAAGTCAAATAAGCCAATCATGGAGTGACTAATCCATACATCAATTTATCATAGGGAGCACTTGCACTTTGGCACTGATTAGCAGTGGCAAAGTGCCCAAAGCATCTAAACCAGCAAAAACATGTCAACAAAAGAGGAGGCATAGCAAAAAAAATGGAAGGGAGACCCACGGCAATGGTACCAGGTCTAACACTATGGGAGAGATAGGCCTTGCAGTAGTGAAAAACTAATTTGAGAGCCTTTCACTACCCGACATGTAAAACTTAAAAGTACATGTCCTGACTTTTAAATACATTGCACCCTGACCTCTGGGTTGTCCAAGGCCTACCTTAGGGTGGACTTATATGTATAAAAAGGGAAGGTGTGGGCCTAAAAACAGGTTTAATTGGCCAGGTTGAAATGTTAGTATGAATTGCACACACAGGATCTGCAATGGCAGGCCTAAGACATGCCTAGATGGCTCCTTAAGTGGGTGGCACAATCAGTGCTACAGGCCCACTAGTGGCATTTAATTTACAGGCCCTGGGTACAGGGAGTACCACTTTTATAGGGACTTACAAGTAAATTAATTATGCCAATTGGGGATTAACCAATATTACCATGTTTAGGGGAGAGAGGACAAGCACTTTATCAATCAATCAATCAGGGGTTTGTTAAAGCGCGACTACTCACCCGTAAGGGTCTCAAGGCGCTAGGGGTGGGGGATTGCAGGTTCCATTCCATCAAGGAGGGGGTCTGTTGAAGAGCCAGGTTTTGAGGTTTCTTGCGAAGATGGGGAGCGATGTTGTCTGTCTGAGGTGGAGCGGAAGGGCGTTCCATGCTTTGGCCGCGAGGAAGGAGAAGGAGCGGCCTCCCGATCTAGTCTTTCTGGTGCGGGGGACCACGGCGTAGGAGAGCTGGGCTGATCGTAGGGTCCTTTGGGGTGCGTGGAATTTGAGTCGGCTGTTCAGGTATGCTGGTCCGGTGCCGTGGAGGGCCTTGTGTGCGTGGGTGAGCATCTTGAAGGTGATTCTCGCCTCGACGGGAGCCAGTGGAGTGTGCGCAGGTGCTGGGAGATGTGGCAGTGTTTTGGCAGGTTGAGGACCAGTCTTGCGGCGGCGTTCTGGATGTTCTGTAGCTTGCGGGTGAGGCTTTTGTTTATTCCGGCGTAGAGTGCGCTGCCGTAGTCGAGTCTGCTGGTGACCAGGCCATGAGTGACGGTCTTTCGGTGTTCGAGGGGGATCCATTTGAAGGTCTTACGAAGGAGGCGGAGGGTGTGGAAGCAGGAAGATGAGACAGAGTTGATCTGGCGGTCCATTTTGAGCTCGGAGTCCAGGATGATTCCCAGGTTGCGTGCATGGTCTGTGGGGGTTGGTGGGTTTTCGAGGGCGGGGGGCCACCAGGTGTCGCTCCAGGCGTCGGGGTTTTGGCCCATGATGAGTACTTCTGTTTTGTTGGTGTTTAGTTGTAGGCAGCTGTTTTTCATCCATTTGGCGACGGCTTCCATGCCTTCTCGAAAGTTGCGTCTGGCGGTGTTGGGCTCGTTGGATAGGGAGAGGATGAGCTGGGTGTCGTCTGTGTATGACACGATGTTGAGTCTGTAGGTTCTGACGATGGGGGAAAGTGGAGCCATGTACACATTGAAGAGCGTCGGGCTGATAGAGGAGCCCTAGGGGACTCCGAAGGTGGTAGGTGTGGGGTCCGAGAGGAAAGGGGGGAGTCTGACCCGCTGCGTCCTGCCGGAGAGGAAGGAGCGGATCCAGTTGAGGGCCTTGTCCTGGATTCCTGCGTCGTAGAGTCTGCGTATTAGGGTGCGGTGGGAGACTGTGTCGAACGCCGCTGATAGGTCAAGGAGGATGAGGGCTACTGTTTCTCCTTTGTCCAGTAAGGTGTGGCTGTCGTCTGGTTAGCAGTGGTAAAGTGCACAGAGTCCTATTAACAGCAAAAACGAGATCAGAAAAATGGAGGAGGAAGGCAAAAAGTTCAGGGGAAGACCACCATAAGGCAGTCAGGTCTCACAGTAAGTGACTGTAATGAAAATGTAATTTATTTGTATTCCCAATGAAAATAGCCTCTAATAGATTTTACGCTGATTTTCCTCTAATTACATTTCTGAGTTTTCATTTTACTATGTGTTTTTGATATTTAAATGTGTTTTGAATGTACAATTGTATATTGCTGAAATCTAACATTCAATGATGAACATGTTATATGAGGATTTCGTTTTTACAGCTATTGGTTGCTGATCATAAATCATATAAAATTTTCAAATGGCAATATAATGTTTGAAACAAATATATTACTATTTCTGCTTCAGCCATTCTGCTTTATGCTAGGGCACTAACAAGTCATCAGAGAATACTTCAGACTGTTGCACAACTACTGGCTAGAGAGAGATCTGCAGTGACATTTTCCTTGAATGTTTATGAAAAAATGTGGTACAATTCCTTTCAGTCATGGGGTGTTGCCTGTGTAAATGAGTTTCAGTCAAGGTACTTGACACATGCTGCCTGTGTGGTCAAACTCTCGAACTCAGACTTGATAGTGCCAGCTGTAGCAAACCTGTTGAAATTTGATGTAGTTTATGACTGTTTGATCATAATATTTGTGTAAAAGCTAAGGACAGCCCAATGTGTGGATGAAAACTACCATTTGTGTTGTTAATGCATCTGGAGAACCAGCTGGTAACAAAATGTAATACTGACTTAATATGCTTACAATAAGTCAAATCGTTATATACCTTGTATTGTATAAATCATGTTTTCTTTGAGATTATGCCTCATAGTATTTTTCTGCATGGTTTGCAAGAAGAAAAGTTTGTATCCTTATTTTTGATGTTTTCTACCCTCTTGATGGGCATTTGGATGTATAAGAACTAGGCCTGGGTGGAGCTTGCGTACTTTCACGCTGCGAAATTCGGCGGAGTTACTGACAAACTCCACCAAATTCCGCAGAGTTCCATGAGCGGGTCAGAGTAGGCAAGCAGTAGTTACAGCATGCGTACTGAAGGCTCAAAGTCAATACAATATCCCTGAATGTTTCCAACATTAAGCACTCCATCTTTGGTTTGGCTGATTTGTGGCATCATGGCAACGTCTGGTGTCAACAGGTTAGTTTGGGCAGACCACCACTGTTATGAGAGAAAAGAGTAGGAAAAGGCCTTGTGTCGCAGGGAAACATCTGAGGATGTACTGCAGTCAGTTAGGGCTTGGCACCTCTCTGACTCAAGGGGGACTATGCGCAAATGGCAAACCCAGAGCTGCTGCAACTCCCACCCTGCCCCACACAGGATTAGCACTCTCTAACCTGCTTCGCTAATCCTGGCATGTTTTAACTAGGTAAGCTACACACGTAACAGGGGAGCCTGTTTCTGTGCAGTTCTTAGCGCAGGTGCGGGCTGACCAAGCTAAGCTAATGGCTGACTCTGCTGTTTAGCTATGCCTTAGTCACTGGCCATATTTAGGAATGTGCTGCTGGCCTTCCATTCCTTACACTGACCGGCCACCATTCAAGCCCAATCTACCATTAGCACCATTAGCCCTGCTCTTACGCTTCGAAACTGGGAACTTGCACCTGCACTTCAACAGGGCCCATAGAATCACTTCACGACCCAGCCTCAGTTCAACAGTCCCTAAGGTTCCCAGTCTCCCAGAGCGCCCCTCTTTTGCACAACCAACTGTCTTTCCCGAAGCAGAGAGTGGCAAACAAGCTCATCAAGGACATCCACAACCTGGGGATTGGGGTTTGATGCTACGGCACATTAACATTATCCTGTCGCAACCTTTGCTGCCAGCTGAAGGCAGAAGCAGCTCAGTCGTAGAACCCTGCTCCTCCTCTTCTGTTTCCGTATATGTACATGGTCATAAAATGTCAACAGCAAGCCTCAACTTCATGTGCGTGGTCTACCATTTGTAAACCTCAGTGCCTTCTCGGTTTCCAGCGACTCATAAGACTTATGCGGGCCTGCTCCCTACCATATAAATTGGAAATCCCTCACTCAGCTTTATCATGCCAATTCAAAGGTGAGCACACTGAGTGCAGCAGGATGCCAGTAAACTCCGCTCTGCCGGAGGTCGCAGAGTTTTTTCGCAGAATTCCACGCTCCAAGTGGATTCCGGAGTAGCAAAACTCCGTACACTCCGCTGGCAGACCGGAGTCCACTGCTCACCCCTAATAAAATCTTTACATTAAAATGAAAGTTTGACCAACTATACATATGTACATGCTGATTTGACATTAGTTAAACATTGTGGTTACGATGAAATGTGTTTTGAGTGTGTATACTAAATGATTACATGTATGTTATAAAAACACAACAATGTTACTTTTAAATAATTTTTGGAGAAAAGGCTTGTTACACATTATTTTTATTAATAATTATTTTAGTGATATATAATGAAAACCTAGATCATAAATTTTAGATTCTCTGAAAATATGTTAACTGGAAGAGGAATTAATGTTGAATTAACAGTTGCTTAGAGTCCTTTTCCAGACAAAAGTACATGAATAGAATGAAAATGTCTGGACATAGGTGTATTAGGTAAATAGTCCAGATGCTCAGATTAGGATATCATTTTTTAAGTCTCTTGGTGGTAGGCCCATGGGTGTTGTTCTCGAGTGGGCCAGAAGGACGACCACATCTACTGGCCACTGAAGCAGCCTGAGTGTCAACAAGGTGGGTTGTTGATATTTGACTCTGTGTGCAACAATGTCCTGCTGTATGTGAAACTACCAGCTATAGATGTTGCTGGGATCAAGCTAGTAGCAGATGGTGCTTGAGAAGGAAAGCAGCAGCTAAATCAGACAATGCTGAAGACATGTTCTGAAGTCATCCTGCACCACTCCAGAATGTGAAGTGTGGACACTCAAATGACGCTCTAGGAGATTAATTTGAGCCCTCAGGATCTCATTCTGGGCCTTATGAGATTGTTCTGATCCCATTGAAGTTCACTAATAAGGCCCAGTAAATTCTCCTGCTGTGTACCTGATGACATTAATGACCACACCCTGATCCTCCCTCCCCATAGCAGGTCATGGAACAAAGCTTTCCAATCCACCCTGTGACCTTGAGTCGGTGGCCACAGGTATATCCAGGCTGCACAGCAGATGTCAAGGCTGTGGTTATCACTGGTGTCATAACAGGAGTGGCCACACAAACCTGATAGACCAAACTGGTCTTGAAAGTCATCCTCATTGGCAGAAGTGCTACTCCCACTGATGGTTTGCGATCTTATTTCTTCCAGCATAATGGCTAATGGAATCGAGACTGATGACTGAAATAGTCAATTTTTATCAAATGTGTATTCACACTGATTCCTTTTGATTTGTAGGATAAATAGGACTATATTGTAAAATGTAAAATTTGAAAACACATCTATACATTTCTGCAATATGCACATTAGCTTTAACGCCACCAACACCCATTTATGGAGTTAAGTGTATTTGTTAAATACGCAGTGGAGGTGCTGCTCTACCTCTCAGTTTTTGCATACAGTCTATGACAGCATTTCTCTTAGAGACTGACAAATAAACTTTGCACATCATGTGGCAAAGGTGTCCCACCCACTGACAATCTGAGATATTTTACGCCACAGTTGAGTGTGACAGCTGAACCACCTTGGTCAGCTGACACAGACCACTTTGCAGTCCTTTTGAATCAATTATATGGACATCACAGTATTTGTACTTGAACCCATGTGTGTTTGGTTTTCAAATAAAAATGAGCAGTCCTTGCACTTGTCAAGGGCCAATCTAGGCAAGGTTATATATGATGAAATTGTTGGTCAAAGTAGAGTGGTACTTAGTAGGCAAAATGTTCCAACACCACTGTGGCTCAATTCTCCATTCCTTAGTTTTTACATATCAATAGAAAAATGTGTGTTTGTTCAACAATTGAAATAAAAGAATAAAAAGAAACTGTCAGAATGCAGTGATGTGTTAAGTCTTAATCCAGGACTGGAACAATTAAGATCTGGTTACATGGATTCATCTGCTCTAACTTGTACTACTACAAATTATTCCTTTTATTTTCTATCAGGCCAAGAATGATAAAATGTGTTATATGAATATGATAAGATCTAGCTCCCATTGTAATAAGTAACTGGGTAGATGTAGTCAATACCCACAGGGTGTGTAATTTATTGTCCATATGTAAGATCATCCTGGTTTGATTGTGTTTCCTATATGGATTGAGTTAAGGAGAATGTTGTGCTCAAGTGAGTAAATGGTAAATTATGAATATCTTCATAATGTAGTGGGTTAAAGTATCATGTAGCCAACTTGTGTGAATAGGTTGTCATTGGTGTACATATTTGTGTTAGGTATTAGGTGTATGAGAGTCAGGAGAGGGTGAATTAATTATTGTGTGAGAGGTGGTGTTGGTACTTATCACATCAAATCCGCCTACAATTACCATTATGCCTTCAGTGCCAAGAATGGACAATACCTTCTCCTCTCAGGGCATGAGGTTGAAGGGTCTGGGAGACTATCCACCAGATGTCAGGGCCTCTTCGTGTGCCCTGTAAGTAAGGGAATGGACTCTCTCCTGCAGGTCATTACACCGCTTGCGAAAGTCCTCTTGGTTTTAGAGATAGCTTTTACTGTATCCAAGATTCTGCCCCACACTCCACTTCACTTCTCTAGCTCTTGTTTGTTGTATGGACCTGTGCTCCAGGAAGTGGAGCTCAACCCTAATTATCTTATCACAATTAACTCATTTCCAGAGAATCTGAGTTGTCTTCTGTGAGTAGTTATCCTTTTTGCCCTGATCACCCCTATTATTTGATTGATACTGGGGGTTACGGACTCTGATTGTGCCCTGGGCTCTGCTAAGCAGACCCAGGGCCAGTGTTCTGTTTAAAATGTATATGGTAATTAGTTGTAATTATAATTGGCATGATGACCTACCTGTAAGCCCCTAGTATATGGTGGGGTATGTAGGTTAAGAGGCAAAGTAGATTTAATGCACTTAAGTGCGCCCTACCGTTGTATCTGCTGTCATTTTAAAAGCCAACCCTGCCTTGCAGGCTGCTTTTTAAAATAAAGTTATATGCAAAGCTACCTTATTTTTACATATACGTCACCCCTAAGGTCTCTCCTAGGTGCCCCAGGGGAAGAGTGCCTTGTAACTATAAGCAGCATATTATAAAATAAATGTTATATGCCTTGGAGAGGTAAAAACTGCAAATTTAGTTTTTCCCGATTGTAGCACTGTGGCTCCTTAGGCTAACATGGAAATACTTTAATAAAGTATAACTATTGAAGGAAAGGAGCAAAAAATATACTTCAAAGTTTCAAAATGATAGAATAAATCCAACAACTTGCCACTGTTACATTTATTATAACTAGCACAGAAAAGAAGTTATAGAACTTGCTTTTCTGATGGCCAAAATCCAGCCTTACAGCAGCTATTCTCAGATTGGCTAGCCTCTGCTAGATGCTTTGATGAGTTGTGTGAAGTGGCCTGACTAGAGATAAATGATATTGTATGGGAGGAGAACTGTCGCTTCAGAGCAAAAGGCAAAATGCAGGATGGGGTGGATTAGCCATACTGGTCTTTAAAGAGGGAATTACAGTTTCGGGCAGCAAAGGCTCACCCCCACATCCTGCACTCCCCAGCCAGACAGGAGCCCCTGCAATTAGATTAGCAGAGAGACTGGAAGGGGAGTGTTAGGGAAATTTAGACATGCAAGTGGGATGGCTTTCCCAAATCTTAACCTCCAGGAGAGAGTGTCTCCATTTTGGATTTTGGAAGAATAGTGCTTTCTGAGTAAAGAATATGCCACACTTTGGAGGAAAGGGTCATACCTGAGGGTGGTACCCTGCACCCCATTGGTCAGGGGTGCCCCCCTGCTTGTCACCCAGGGACTGTGAATAAATATGGGAGCTTTGCCCAGCAACTTAGCTCCCTGCCTGAAACAACAAGGAGAAGAAGGACTGCCCTGATGGAACCCTTATCTGCACCCCAAAGATGGCACTCTGAAGGACTGCACCTGCTGCACAATCTTGTAATACAGCCCTAAGGACTTTGCCTGGCTTCACAAGGATTAAGGAGTGGAATCTCTGAGATCAACAGGTTAACAGTACTCCACTTGCATCATCTCCACCATATAGGACCCATGCAGAGTGCGTCCACTCGAATTTTGAGGATTCTGAGAAATGTAGTCCCAACATCCCAAGAACCACCTAGGAGATTCTAGACCCTTGGATTGGTGTTTTGGCACTTTGAACCAACAAGAGGAACTTCTGGAATTTTGGAGAAGTTTGGAGCAACTTTGGTGTAAAGTGGACGACCCGTTGTCGAAAGTCAAGCCACTGATGTCGACTGCGACCCGGCCTGGATTTCAGGTTTGTCCCGCTGAAAGCTCTGGAGCTCCAGCCATTGATGAGGCTACCAGGAGTTGACAGAGGGCTCGTGCGGGACCAAGCCGACAATGTGAATCTGGCCTGATGAAATGCCTTGCTCGTCGATGAGAGAAAAAGCTTTAAAAATGTTTCTAAGTGTGAAGGTAACATTTTGACCAAGGCCTCCCACTTATTGTATCAGACCCGTGCTCCATTGCGGTAGGCCTCAAACTTTGAATCTGTCCCGGTCAAGCACCAACAGATATCCCAAGTTGGCATTTTTGGTTTTTAGGCACTAAAAAGTGTTTATTCTTTAAAAAAATCATATCTGCTGTTCCATACATTGGATTTTGTTATACTGGTGTCTGTTTGTACATAAAATATAACCTATGCTTATAAATTGGTGTTAAATTTTTATTGTGTGTTACTTTAGGGGCTCATTAGGATGTCGGTGGGACTCCGTCGGCCCTGCAGTCAGATTGGAAACCTACAATGAGGGCGGTGCCTGCCGTAGGGATTACAATTGCCCTTTTTGACGGCCTTTCATTGGCGGTCCGACCGGAAAGAGACTTTGGGGGCCCCAGTAGGGCCCCCATTCCCCCGTCCCACCCCAACCTCCGCAATGAGGCCAGGGGGGCACCACAGTTGCCCCCACAAACATCCATGCCCACTATGGCAGGCACCATGAGGTGCCTGTCATAGGGTGCAGGGATGTTTAAGAGCATACCTTTTGGCATTGGGGCTTGAGTTGCGGCCCTTTTTTGGGCCGCAGTACACGCCTCAATGCAAAGAGGCATGCTTCCGACCACCTCCATGATGTTCGGGTCCTAATTAGGCGGTCAGTGCTGCTGACTACCTGTTGGCCAGTCCCTTTACCACAACGGTAATGTATTGTTGTTTTTAAATGCTTTACAACCCTGTCTCCTAAGTTAAGCCTGCCTGCTTGTTGCCAGCTACCTAGGGTTGAGCAAGGGAATAATTTATTGAGACTTTGACTGGACCTTATATTGTGATTGTGGCCTTATCACTAGTGGTAGGTCCCTACCTACATCTACTAACCACCTTCCAACATCTTATTCCAGCTATTTTCACTAATGAGGAAGACTTAGATCAGTTGCTGGTGGATTGTATTGTAAATGTAAATGATTTGTGTGGTAAGTGAAGTATCCTTTGTAGTGGGATCTGGAGATGTTCTTTTTGAGCAGATTTTGATCAGGTGTGTTTTAAGGAATTACTCTGTGAATGTTGACAGATGCATCCACTGCTGTAAACACTGTTCACCATTGCTGTTCTCTGTCTTAACGGTTCCTTCACCCTACTCTGACGGCAGACAACACTAAATATGGAAGATGGATATCCACTATACCAATGGTAATGGAGTGGTTTCCGTCACCTATGGATGGGAGGACCAAGATCCGAAGGAAAGCAGAGAAACAGGCAGACTGGCCACTGGCCCTCGTCAGCGAAATGTGCAGCACAATGCCATAGAAGTAGGGGTACTTTGACTTCTGCAGTGACCTGAGAGGTCAGCATCTCCAGGTTATGTTGGACAAATTCTCCGGACATTGAGAAATCGCTCTAATCCAGTTCACTTCAGCACACGTATTTCCTCCAAAAATGAAAAAAATGGGGGTAATGTAAAGAGGTAAATGTTCCCACAAGATATCAAGGAGGACCATGTATAATTCATTAAAATGGGTGAATTTCAGTAATTACTTGCGGATATAGTGATGCACCGCTGCAGAATTATGCTTAGGGGCCAATGGAGTGGTGTAAAGGTTTAGGCACTCACCTACAATGACACCTTAACTCAAAGATGTGCAAAACGTAAACTTGGAATTTCCCTAATTAATCACAACGTCTGATGCCTTTTTCTTCTATGACAGCTTAAATTAAAGAAAAGGTTTAAAGTAAACCTTCCTTCAAATATGCTCACTTGTTTTCTTACCTGTAAACCATTTATTTACAACGAGAACATATACAACTGGTAATGAATAGCTTAAATGTTTCCTTTTAATTGTTCTAGTTTGGATAGTTTTTAAATAAATACTTTCCAATAAGTGAATGAAGCACGTTTAGTGTTGTTATTCAGGTCGAACTATGAATTATAATGAAGATAGTACTTTATACCGAAAAGCTGTTTTAACTCATTGCCTTTTCTGCACTGCATGACTACTTTTCTAAAACCCCTTTTGCCTCGGATTCCTACCCATCCATATTTGCAAACATTTTTTGCAAGAGAAGTTTATATATTGTTTTGGCAACCATTGATCCTAAGGCATTTTAGAGAATGCATTCTGCTTCTGTTGGTGAAGCATGAAAAGGTAAACAATCATCCCACACTGACCGAGACGTGCTTTGAAAACATTTGCTTTTGTGGTTTAAGGCCATGATATACTCATGTTGAGCTATGCATAACATATTTACAGTTCACAGCCCTCAATCTTGCGATAATTCTGCAATGAACACATATCTAATGATGCCTCTAGTGACATCTCTCATAAGAACTACACCCTTTCACTTTAACATTGGTTTTATAACAAACAATTCACACGGGGAAAAATAACAACCTATTTTACCAACCTTGATTATTTATCGATGCTCTACAGCAGGTTTATCCACTAGATTTAGAGCATTAAGGGCACAATTCCAGGAAGAAGAACTTCAAGGACCCCTTTGCCTGGGATTATCTTGGATTTGAATGTTCATTTCATTCACACCTAAGGCCAATATATTATAATGCAAACTGAATGCTTATGCTAAGAAACACCGAGACGCCAAGAAGTATGCATCCGTTTAAAATATACTTTAATTTGTTTATTAATCCAACTGTAAATTCATTAGGTAGTTCTTGCAAATCATTTTTTGCATTGTTTTAACTGGCATTTGTATTGATAATTTTTTTAAAGTATTGCGACTGAAAGATAAAAAAAAGGTTTGCAATATAGGATGAGCAAATTGGTTCTAACAGCAATCGAGATCACTTTTTACAATTCGGCAGGTAACCCTACAAATCGTTTTCCAAAATGTATGCGCTAACTGTTCTGATAGATGCACTGGGATTGATGGCCTGGTGTGATTGCTGAAGGAGTATTCCATCTCATTCAGAATCGGGTCCAACATGGCTAGTACAGATCCCTCTGCCCCACAAGCAATGGCGGCTAGGGGTTAAAAAATATGGTGGGCGTAATGGCACCAAACTCACCATAAATGTGGCACTTCTCCCTGGCATGGCACTTCCCCCGCGTCCACCAGCATGAATGGAAAGACTTCCTTCCTGCTCAGTGGAACATGAATCCAACTAATCCTGGAGTTGCTCTCATGCTGTTTTCATCATGAGAGCAGCTCCGGGATTGGTGGGAAAAGGCTAACCTAGCGCTCATTTTGAGGCTGGGGGCCTATGCCAGCAATCCCCGGGCTGTTTCACAGCTCGGCGATTGCTGGGTCGACAGTGTGCATGACAGGCTGGCCATAGGTAGCCAGCTGGCCTACCTGACATGCACACTGAAAGGAGCAGCAGTAATCCTGCAAAAGCAGAGTTCAGCCCTGCACCCTGCCTCATGCTCGCACTGTACGCAGTGTGAGCTGATGGCAAAATAAAATGGCATTATTATGCCATTTTATTTATGTGTGTTTGCCTGTTGGCTCTCAGCAGGCGAGGTGACGCTCCTCTGCTCTTGTGGCGGAGCCGCCCCTGCCCACAAGACTCCCATTGGACCAAACCATGCTACTCACCTTGCATGAAGGAGAGGAAGTGTGCGTTTTGACATTGTCGCTGGGGAAGAACATTTGATTTTGAGTTAATTGCTTATAAATAGTTTCATAAGCTGCTGTTTCTACCTATTTAAAGGACTGTTTTGCAAGGTACCCCGTTTGTCCTATCTGTAGCTGATATTCTGTTTGAGGACAGATAAAGGCACAAAAAGGCTCCACCTACACCTATAGCAGCAGAGGAGATGAGGTTTGTTCATGGAGGTAAATTGATAGGGACTTGGAAATAAATCTAGTCCATACCCCAGCACACTTTTAGGATTTACTCGCACCAAACACTCACAGGGACTTTCTATCAAAAGTAAATGAGCTTCTGCCACCAAAAGCACTGATGTGCTGAAGGAGATATATGGAAAAAGTTCTCTTTGTCATATGTTATAATGATATCACAAACCACCAAGGATTTCCGTGACCATATAGAGGAAAGTGACCAAGGCCAAGTTCCTTTCTAAGGTCATGGAACACCAACATGAGTTGAACTATTCAGTTAACATGTAGCAGAGGATATTTTCTTCCTTATTATGCATGGCCACACCCTTCAAACAAACATCTTTAATCCTTGGTGCCTTTTTCGTTCATATGAAAGAGATATGATGCTTGCAGACATAAACAATACAAGTAGAATCAGTAGTGCTAACTAAACACAGTAAATAGCAGTAATCAATTTGTTGCAAACATATATTAGGTAATTTAATGTAACTCAGAATAAAAATGCTGTAGTTCAGAAGGTGTAAAAACAAATAGAGATTATGGGGTTATTCTCAAACGTTATTTACACCTGTAAATAATCTACACATGTAATTTACTCTTACACTTTTAAGCAACTTTATTATTTTGGGCAATCACCATTTACAAAGACAAAGGTACTCAAAAGTGTACACTTACATGTCTTCACCCACTGAAATAGGGTAAGAGTCAAATTTATGAGGGTAATTACTACAATCAAAAAGGAGCAGTAGTAGGTCCAGCACTGACCATGGTCAACCTCTGATTCTGCAACGCCCTCCCATTGAAAATAATGAAGGCAGGAACTTAACATAGAACCACATAGGAAATAATTGTGAATTAAAATACTTTGTTTCGACTGTTTGAAAGAATATGTAAATTAAATTGAATGGTGAAAAACTATATTTTAAAAATAAATATTATTTCATTACAAATTATATTATTATAGCTTTTATTTGAAAATAACTATAACTATTTTTTTAAAGAAATATTTTCAAACTTATTTTATTTAATATAATACATTTAAATTCATTTAATATTTAATTCTAAATTAAGTTAATAGCGCTACATCAGTTTTTAAAACTTTTGTTCTACTTTTAAACTAAATATATAAAATTAAGTTGCAATAATATTCTAAATAAAATATATATTTAAAAAAAAAATTCAAGCTTATGTACTCTTTAAAATATTCCCTATACTTTACGGTAGGGAGATCTCCACCCCAGTGGCTATTTAGATATTTCAAGTTACCTTCAAGTTCATTGACTCAGCAAAAAAAGTAACCTTTAGTTTTTCCACTTCTAAATGGTCACGTAACTCCTTTTTCACTTGCATTTGGCTTATTACAGGTGGCAGTACTTCATCTCAGCTAATTCTTATTCTTATTCTTATTCTTATTCTTATTCTTATTCTTATTCTTATTCTTATTCTTATCATTATGCAACTCTTATAGCTGTTCTATTACACTTGAGTTGTGGTGCCGCAATGCATTCTTTCAGATTCAACCGACATAGTGAATGACAAGTCAAGGACAGACCACGCTAGAAACCGAGGCATCATCCTGGACAAGCTAACCATGACATCCCAGGTCAACTCCATGTCCTCCTCCTGCTTCTTCACCCTTTGCATGCCTCACAAGATCTTGAAATGGCTACTCCAGAGCTCATGATGTACAATCACCCAGGCACTGATCACTAGCCGACTGGACTACAGAAACACCTCTAAGCAGGAATTGCAGCCTTCCTCCTCCGTCGACTACAGGTCATACAGAACGCTGCAGCCAGAATCATCCTCGACCACCCAAGATGAACCTACATCACCCCCTACGTCAGGGAACTCCATTGGCTTCATATACAGAAGGGTGGAGGGTGCTCCTTCTCTTACTTAGCAGTGAAGGCATGGAACAAACTACCCCTACATCTCTGGACCTTCCCATCTCTTTCTGAGTTCTGAAAGTCATTAAAATCATATTTTAAAACAAAAAAGGCATTTTTTATTGAAACACTGATCTAACTATAGCAACACAGAGGTGACAGCCACTGTGTAATATATATTTATGCCACTAGGTATACTATCAAACAAACTAACATACTCATAGGATGATGTCATCAGTGATGTCATTAGTGATGTTGTCAATGATGTCATTTTAGATGTCATCAGTGATATCATAAATGATGTCAAAGAGCATGCCAAAAGTGATTTAAGGTCATAAGCATTACTGGTGGGGCGCAAGTTATAGTTATCTCTGCTAACCATAACAGCAAATTTCTAATTATTTTTTTATACTGATTTTATTTTTATCACACACACTCCCTGAGCTAATTTGGGCCCCAGGGACCTCATCACCGGGAGCCCCCATCATGTGTAGGTGGGTACCATGATGCCAACCAAGGGCACCTACCAATTACAATGTTAGGTTCCAAGTGTGAAGCCCCAGGTCCCTCGTGGCTGTGCTGGCTCACCACATGGTGTAAGGGCAGGCATTGTCCACGCTGGAGGGAGCAGACATTTATGCTGCTCCCTCCGATGGACTAGTATCTTTTTCTGTTTCCCTGCCCAAATCAGTGCAGACAGGGATAGAGATCACAAGTCTATTCTCAGCCAATGGGAGAATTTTTAGAGCATGGGAAGGGAGCTTCGCACCTTCTTCCCCTAAAATATACCCAGCCCCGGTGAATGGGGTCCCTGAGGCCATGAATGGGCTGGGGAGGGGACCTTACTGACCTCCCAATATATATATGTAAAATGGTGGCTGCCATTTTTTTGCACTAATCCTGCGCGACTCCCATGGGATTGCAGCAAAATTTGCAGACTTGTTTTTATTTTGGCCTTGGGGCGAACCCTCTGGGTTGTGGCCATTAGGCATAGGGGGGCAGGTTATCCCTACACCCTGTATCATTTTGAAAAAAAACTTCAGGACAGGGGACTATGTCCCTGAGTCCGGTACTGGCTGCCAGCAACATTTTAATCATGTTGCTGGCAGCCAATCAGAGCGCTCGCTCCTGAAGGAATTTGACTCCCTCAGGAGCAAGATGAGCCAAGGGAAAAAAAAGCTCCTTATGCTAATCAGAACTCTCTTTTTTTAAATTGGCGATACTCTGGGACTCTCACACGACTCTCACAAACCCACCAGTCCAAATATGCAAATAATTTCTCAAATACTACTGAATGGATTTACACCAAATCACAAAAAGCACAATCTGCGGACCAAGAACTAGTTCCTGCGAAAGTTTGTGCAATTCAGTTCAGCAGTTTTTTCAGTAGTGCTTCTTAAAAAAAAAAATCTATGGATAATGAATGGGGATTTTGTGTTTTGGGCCCCCCTCTCTTTTCTCGGACCCACTTGACAGATCACCCTGAAGTTTTCCACGCATCAACTAGGCAAAAAAGAGCACATTTAAAAAACTTTTTGTGAATAAATCACACAAAACGCATTTCCTATGGCAACGCTGACCTAACTATAACTACCCATTGGCTTTTTATATTTTGACTATTTTATGGAAATTCAACACCTTCAGTGGAGCAAAACAAGATGCAAGGTGCTTAGTTACTTGATATTTGGGTTTCGGCCTTGAGTTTTGGCACCAAGAGCTCAGAGTGGGAAACATATGAAAAAATGCACTCAGAAATTCTCTCCTCTCTGCAATCACTTTGCCACCTTTTATTACACATCAGTTTTACATTCAGTCTTAGTCACCTTTTGTTTCGCATTCAAAATCCTCCAGTGATCAGAGGTAGAGATTCCACAGAGCTCTGCGAGCGGGCGGAGTGAGCTCAGATGCAGGGATTATTTATGGTGCAACAGAAAAAGATTAAATTAGAATGCAACATATCTCACATTATGCTAACCTTGCCCCAGGTCTACCAGGACTTGAGCAGCCCTAATTCCTTGACATTTTTTAGCATTTTCCTGAAGTCCAGTTCAACCTTTGGATTCAAATCATACAACTCTGCAACAGTGAGCACGTACATCAATAAATGATAACATTCCCTGTGGGGACAATCTTTAACGAGGCACAGTAGTACCTGGCGCTGTTCCTGCTCCTCCAGGTTAAGGTGCCCTCCTCAGGCTTGCTTACTGTCCCCTGTCTTCTTTCCATGTTTCAAACCAGCGGCTCAGTCCAGTTGCTGCAGTGCCTCCGGGTGGGGGAGTTCACAAGTGCACAATCAACACAACCATGTGGACGTGCGCCATCATCATCAAATGGACTACACATGGTAAGGTGCCGCGTGCGTTCCAAACCTCATTCTGGCATGAGTCATTGCTTTGTTTACAATTATGATACTACCTAATGGTAGGGGAGGGCAAACTCTGCCAGGTGGCAGTGGGCAGAGTTTTTGCCAAACTCCACGTTCCAAGCGGGGCGCAGGGTGGAAAAACTCTGAAAACTCTGCCGGCAGAGCGGAGGTTACCACCAACCCCAAATCAACTCCTGTCTGCCTTCTTGCCCAGAAAAACTATTTTGCACATCATCAATGGGTTAAATATTGCCATTTTGTAATATTGCTGTGGAAAGAACAGAAAAAACTCTTGGATACATCTGAACAAAGTTTTCTCTTAAATATTATCAGTGATGGGGGCGCTAGAGGGCGCGCTACGGAATGGCTGCATGCTAGTGCTGCTCTGCCGGCCGGGGACACGATCCTGCTCAGGACCCCCCTCCCCCAAGCGCCTTGAGACCCTCCGGGTGAGTAGCGCGCTATACAAAGGCTTCATTGATTGAACTGCTATAATTGGTTTACCCTACTGCAGTATGAACATTGGAGTGTATGTCGGAACCACCTTCCTCCGAGATGCTGGTGTCTGATATGCAAAGGGATGTGCCATCGTGGTGAATTTTAACTTGAAAGACGAGGCCCCCCGGACGTGGGGACGTCCACAAGATGGTGGCGATATCTGCAATGCTGAAGGCGTACGTGATATGAAATGGCGACACCGCTGTGAGAGAGATAGAACCACCAACACGCACCACCTGGCACCGTTCTCACACAGACGGCAAACAATCGAATGGTGAGCCTGTTATTGTACTTCTACTGAAATGCCAGCGCTTGATTACTAGTATTGGCAGAGAGCGGCAGCGACCGATGGTGACGAACTGAGGGGACGGCATACTGCGTCGCGGATTTGGAGGCCGGCGGAGTGCACTGCAGATGAGCGGTATGTCGATGGCACGGCGACATACATGACTGGGTTCTCACTACTGTTGATAGGTCTGCGCGGGCCTGCACGCGTTGGCGGAATGCGGCAACGACCCGTTTGGGGAACTGTGGTAACTGCCCGATGCGTCGCAGCTTTGGAAGGCGTTAGCGCGCACCGCTAATTCGCTGCGGGATGATGGTGCAGCATCCCCCTGTGTATGGGCTCAATCTTGTTCCCGATAATAATTGCACCAACGCTCGCAGTGCACCACCTGATACACATTGAGCGCGCACTCTCAATTGACTTGCGACGCGCTTCAGAGACCGCAGGGCCCGAGTGGCAGTTCACGGACAACACTTTGGTGAAACTACAGCCCTGCTAAGCCACACGGGAGCGGCCCCGCTGCCACAGCTACGTGAAGGGGTGATACACATGCAACATAGCCCAGTAATCCCACAGTCACTACAACAAAGAACATATCACTGCTGTGTTTTAACAGTACAAAACAGCAGATACCATTTCGAGCTGGTATATATCCATAACCCCCAAGAGCATCTCTGAATCAGCGCAACGCAAACGCCTGAATCCGGTAGCCGACTGAAGGTGCGCTACAAACTTTGTCTAGTGCACCAGGAGAGCCTTACACTATGTGTGCATCACAAGGCTATACAATGAACCCATCATTATTATTCCAGCCCACAGGCGTGGTATGTCACAAGCTGTAACTCACGAGACTATGAGAATGCCCACACCCAGCGGACCACGCACCTAGTAAAGGAAGCAATAGCAAACGTGACCAATCCATGAACCCTAGCTGCAGCAGGGTTGTATACCACCCCATTGACTGCGAGTTCCAACATTTGATAATACAGTGCGAACTAAAGACTATCCTACCCAGACATTAGTGCGCCCTCCACTACTGTCTCCATTCAGCTTTGCAGGAACGCCACTATCATGGGGAAGCCGGACAGACAACAGCCGAAACTCTCATTTGACACCCGACGCTCCACCAAGCAGACGACGGCGCATTCGGACACTGAATTGGATTCGGAACATGCGCAGTAATCTAAGATGGATGCCGCCTTGCAAGCCATACAGCGGAGCCTCCAAGCTATTAATGGCAAGCTTGACTCCCTCACACAGCGAGTAGATAACATGTCCTCCAAGCTTGATAAACAAGGTGAAAGACTGACTGAGGCAGAAGTGTGTATATCAGCGGTTGAAGATTAATCCGTTACGACGACGCGCAAATGTGAGGAGATTGAAAAAATCCTAGCCGTCATAAAACAGAAGAATGAAGATTTGGACGCGAGATCCCGCCGAAATAATGTGCGCATAATAGGGATCCCAGAGAGTACCAACACGGGAAGAATGGAAACCTATGTGGAAGACATGTTGCGGGATATCTTTGGAGCCGAAAATGTTTCTACCCTACTTGTTATTGAGCAGGCCCATAGATCTCTTGCGCCTCCTCCGATACCGTGAACTCCACCGAGGCCCATCATAGCTTGAGTGCTTAATTATAGAGACAGAGACGCGATATTACACATGGCGAGGGAGACACAACAGATAAACTACAAAGGCAATAATATATCCTTCTATCCAGACTTCACGATGGCGGTGCAAGCGGCACGCAAGGATTTTACTTCAGTCAAAAAGAAATTGAGAGAAATGGGAATTGAATACGCAATGCTGTACCCAGCAAGGCTGCGCATCACGCAAGATGGACGAACGAAAATTTTAACAACACCAAAAGCAGCGCAAGA
The DNA here is from genome assembly GCA_963921515.1 of Calotriton arnoldi. NCBI lineage: Eukaryota > Metazoa > Chordata > Amphibia > Caudata > Salamandridae > Calotriton > Calotriton arnoldi. Next base: position 1,935,756 of record CAWUFW010002443.1, read on the forward strand.
CTTTATCAAAAAGACTCTCTCTAGTCGCAAAGCACAATGTAGAGAAAACCCTGATCCCGACTCGGACTGATTAACCTGGCGCTGGTGGTAATGTATAAAACATGCTATGCAGTTGGAATTGTAAACAGCGATTACATATGTTCATCGTTTGCTTATTCAAACATACAGCTGAGTTTAGTTTTTTGCTGTGCACTATGGTGAATCCAGTATAGCAGTTAAGGCTAATGAATGTACGGGCACTGAGACCCACCCACTTCACTGTAATGTGGCCTTCTGCCCAATGGGTGAGGTCGGACAGCTTTTGCATGGTGGTAGACTAATGCATATCGACCATATTTTCCCGTCCATGAACAAAGTATATATTGAACTGCTACTGTGCTTTGCACGTTTTCTTTTTTTTTTTTCCCGCCTACACCATGGAACTTATATGTGGTCCACTGAACTTGTAGTCGGAACACCTAGCCTATTATATGATAAGGCTGCCCGATGTGTATTGTTGGACTACTGCCAACTCCTTTCTTACTGATTTGAAGTGAAGGATAGCTTATGTTGTTTGTAAGATTGAGACAGGAGTTCTATTATATTCTAACCATGCAATATAATACAATGTTGTATATACTACAATGTACATTAAGCTACAGAACTGATGAGATATATGGACCTTGACTCTAAGGGCACTCCATAGTTTATTACGCCCATAATGGATCCATGTATTACACCAAACATGACAAATATAACCCGACCACATCTGTGTTCACGGATGTTGAGACGAGCACTCAGCGACCCCCCGAGGGTGCTCCCCGGAACAGTTAGTGCAATGGCACTGTTGGTTATATGGGAATGGCTTTGGCATGATTGGGATGCCGAAGTGGGTGGGGGGCTAAAGGTGAAGTTTTTGGTTTCTTACGGGCTTAGAATATTGAAGTACACCACAAGAAGTATTACAACGCATAAATGGTTCGATGTAATTATGGTTTTGATGTATGTTGCACCTCACGAACATACGCGAGACAGCTGTCTTATCCCCAACTGTACATGTCTCCGGCTAAAGTATCGAGTCTAAACTAAAGTCGTCACAAATTTGTTTCTTAACCTGGAACATTAGAGGTTTAAATAACCCTAAGAAAATAAGACAGGTATTTGCATATCTCGACCGTCACCGAGTTGATGTGGCACTGTTGCAGGAATCCCACCTTGCAAAAACGACCAAATGTCCATTAGGCAGTAAATGGGCTGAAACCGTTATAACGTCTTCATATTCCAACTATTCGAGAGGGGTCATCCTATTAGTGAAAAAGGGCATCCAATTCATTATAGATCACACCATAACCGATGAACAGGGTCGATACATCATTATCACAGGGCATATTCGAGGACACCGGGTGGGTCTGCTCAACACATATGGGCCGAATATAGATGATCCCGAGTTTTTCCGTAATATATGGCGAACTCTTAGAGAGCTACCTGACATGGAAATAATATGGGGTGGAGATTTCAACTTGTCACTTGAGGAGGAAGTAGATAGATCAGGGACTACTAAAGAACCACACAAGCAGGCGGTACAAGTATTTACGGATGGTATGGTAGAATTTAACATGGTAGATATCTGGCAACTGCGCAACCCCCACTGTAAAGAAGCCACACATTATTCCACACCACACAGCAGCTGGTCACGCATAGACTACTGGAAATTGCCACATGGACAACAGACATACAGCATCTGCAAAAAACACTATCTGACCATAAACCCATCCTTCTGGTGCTAGAACCTCCTTCCTATACCCCGCCACCATATATATGGAGATTCAATGCTAAAGCACTCTTAGACTCATCCTATTATACTTCCATTAGGACAGCTATTGAGGAATACTTTACATTGAACCAGCCCTCAGTTAACGACCCAAGTCTCTTATGGGAGGCCTTTAAGGCGACGATACGTGGAGCATGTATCATCAGACTGCGGGCATTCTCAAAGACATACGTCAGCAACTCACTCAACGGGAAACAAAGCTTAAGGCCTTAGATCAAGAATTCGAACGTACCCAAGACACGGCTGTACTGGGTGAGATTCGAACTATAATATCCAAATACCAGGAGTTTGCTGATCAAGAACTTAAATACATCTCTAAGCGTAGCGTTGCCCGGACCTACGGTGAGGGGGGTAGATCGCGACGGATATTAGCTCACAAAATATGTACCGGGCGTACCACACACACTGTACTTAAGATTAAAGATCGTCAAGACGATATACACTATGACACGGCGGGTATACTAAAAGCATTTATGGACACATATGGAGATATGTATGCCACACGGGATACAGCTAAATCGCCAGAAATTTTACAATATCTTGAAGATGTGGCAATAGCCTGGCTTTCGGATTCCCAATGGGAGTATCTTTCCCAAGCTATTACAGTAGAAGAAATAATGGCTGTGATTAAAACACTCCCTAACGGCAAAGCCCCAGGCCCAGACGGCTTCACCAGCGAATTTTATAAAGCATACATCGGCTTAATAGCCCCACACTTAGTGGAGATGTATGGTGATGCACATGACAAGCAGATACTGCCACCTACCTTAAGAGAGGCTATGATCATAGCCCTTTTAAAGCCTGATAAAGATCCTGAGTACTGTGACTCCTACAGGCCATTATCGCTGATTAACACAGACACTAAAATTTTAGCTACATTGATTGCCAATAGGCTCCAGCCCTTGATGCCTAATATTATACTACCGGATCAATCAGGGTTCATACCCCACTGGTCTACAGCCCATAACATTTGTACCATATTTGCATTATCTCATCAGCTAAACCCTGACTTGCAAGCAGCTGCGGTCTTACTAGACGCAGCAAGAGCGTTTGACTCAACCGAATGGCCATACCTATTTACAGTTTTACAGAAAATACCCCCCATCTTTCTACCATGGATCAAAATATTGTACACAAGGCCAGTAGCAAGAATACGGGTAATCCAATATGTGTCAGACACGATACGAATTACACGCGGCACTCGCCATGGCTGCCCGCTATCGCCGCTTCTATTTGCCATCGCATTAGAGCCACTAGCGTGTAAAATAAGGCAATGCCACAGGAACATGGCCCTGCAATTTCCTCAGCGTCTGCTGAATATTTCACTGTACGCTGATGATATGGTGTTGTACGTCCGAGACCCCGCTGTTAATCTATCCCCCCTAATTAGGGAATATATTAAATTTGGAGGACATTCGGGACTCCAAATCAATTGGAGCAAATTGACAATTCTCCCTTTAACAGGCGCTACCAGACCCTGTCCGACGGAGTTCCCATTGGAATGGCAGACGGATCCCATTAAATATCTGGGAATTTGGTATCACCGGAACCCTGAGGTGGTTATACGTGAGAATTACGGAGTGGCCATTAGTAAACTAGAGGAGAAAGTAGAGAGATGGATAAAATTGCCACTCTTGCTGGCAGATGGCATGGCCATTGTTAAGATGGTTATATTGCCAAAACTTCTCTACCTCTTCAATAACCTTCCCATTACACCGCCGACGGCTATATTTTGTAGGTTGTCAACCATGGTTTCCCGACTTATATGGGCTGGTAAGCAAGCACGTATCGAACTCTATACACTAACTCTGCCCTATTCGGATGGCGGCTTTAAAGTTCCTGACTTTTTACTTTACTACCTGTGTGCTCAAGCGCATTATGCGCACTACTGGTACCATCCGATTTGTTATCTACCACACACGGCGGTTGAGGATGGCGATGCATATCCAATACCACTGCACAATATACTACCACACTTACGCGCACACGTATGCAAGCATGAGATAAACACGATTCGCACCACAAATCTAGCCTGGAAGAAGATGGGTAAATTGGCGCATAAATTGCCACTATATGCACCAGCACTACCACTGCACCACCACCCAGAGTTATCTGTCACACAAGACAAAGTGGGAATGGAACTACTCCATAGAGTGGGAATAGACACGATGGAAGATCTGAATGACAACGGCACATTCAGATAAACACTGATAATCTCGCCTATATCAGCAATCCAACACCGCTTTTTAAATTCACATACCACAGATTACAAGGAGCCGTCAAAAAACTATACCCTTCGTTTCCACACGAACCACCCACCTTACAGGCACTGCAAATGATCATTATAAATCCTCATAACATACATCTTGTTATGAAGTTATATGTATTGCTTCAGGCAAGGGTGTCTAAAGCATTAGACAGATGGAATACGCAATTAGACATACACCTTACCGAGGAGGAATGGCATACCTGCTGCTCCCTGACTGGCATGCTCACTCCAAACAGTAACTTGCGAATTATACATTATAAATATTTGCATCAAACATACTACACACCGCTCAAGGGGCCCGATTCACAGAACTAACTTAAGACAAAATCCTAAACTTACTACCATTTTGGTATTCACAGAAGGCACTTACTCATTTTGGTATTCACAGAAGGCACTTACTCATTTCGGTATTCACAGAAGTTAGTAGTCCTAACTTTAGGACTCCTAAATGCCTTCTGTGAATACCGAAAGTCTTAAAGTTAGATTTTCTCAGTTTAGGAGTAGTAAAGTTAGGACTCCTAACTTTAGGACTCCTAAATGCCTTCTAGAAGTCCTAAAGTTAGGAGTCCTAACTTTTCTACTCCTAAACTGAGAAAAATCCTAACTTTAAGACTTTCAGTATACACAGAAGGCATTTAGGAGTCCTAAAGTTAGGATTCCTAACTTTACTACTCCTAAACTGAGAAAAATCCTAACTTTAAGACTTTGGGTATTCACAGAAGGCATTTAGGAGTCCTAAAGTTAGGACTCCTAACTTCTGTGAATACCGAAATGAGTAAGTGCCTTCTGTGAATACCAAAATGAGTAAGTGCCTTCTGTGAATACCAAAATGGTAGTAAGTTTAGGATTTTGTCTTAAGTTAGTTCTGTGAATCGGGCCCAAGTTACATAAGTATGGGCTTCGACCTGATGCACGATGCCAAAGATGTGGTACTGACAGTGCTGACTTTCTTCATATGCCGTGGCAATGCCCCCATATCGGGACGTACTGGGAAAATGTTACGAACCTGCTTAGTGAAATGTTGGAGACGCCGATGGACTGTACAATCCGGGTCCGTCTCCTTGGGTTAGTGTCCAATTTAAGATCTCTCAAGCGCAAATTTTGTGTAATTGCATTGCTATTAGCTAAAAGAAGGGTCTCGATGCACTGGGGGGGACAAACGATATCCCAATGTTAAACAGTGGCTTCGAGATATGGCATACTGTAGAGACAATTTACAGACCTATGAGGAAGAACTCCCTTCTGACTCTAGACCTAGGAACTTCTGGGTAACATTGACAAAATACCTTCAAACTCATCAAAGTGTAACTGCATCACCAAAGGAATTAACCATTGTGAATCAGCTGACTACACTGTGATGATGTAATGTGCTGTACTGAACAGTATGATTCTATATTTTATGCCCGTATTGTTTTGTTATTGTAAGATTGTATGTATGCAATGAAAAAGCAATAACATTTTTTTTTTTTTAAATATATTATCAGTGATAAAAATAATCTTTGGTAACAGGTTTTTTCGATTGTTTCATAGCAGCACTTTCTTTGTAAAGCAGAATGTTTGTGATTAAAGTGGGTCTTCTCTATGGATACTATTAAACGTGGGATATAAATAAAACCCTGGTAACCAAGTAACCTTATTTTCCTGTCACTATAAATAATTATTCTCTTCAGATGTCAGACAGAAACATATAGGGGAACTTTGTAGTTGCAGAAAGAGGCAGGAGTTGTTGAGGAGGAAGAGGGTACACTATGATTATAATCTAGTGTGTAAAAATTGACACAAAGCTATGGTTATAAGCTTTTATGTATTATACAGGGATATTACCCATGTTGTTGCATTGGAAGACAGACGTTCCAACTTCCATAAAGACTGCAGACTGATATCTAACAACGATCCTGCATGCGCTTTTGTTTCTCTTCACCTTCTTTAGAGAAATACATTCTGAGTTAGAAAGAGCACTACAGAGTCCTAGGAGGGTGATGAAGCTCTGGGCCAACTTTAACAATTCTTTAAGTCAAAGGACCTTTGCTGTAGCCTGAGAATGAAAGGGGTTACTGACAAATTTAAATTCCATAGACAGTGTGACCAATGTGACCACACATCAAGAGTCAGAAATTAAATAAAATAAATTAAATCTGGTATTTGTTAAGCTCAAACTAATCACCCCTAAGGTTCTCAAGGCGCTGGGGGCCATCAGGGAGATTAAGTGAGCTATTGCCCAGAGTCACATGGTGCTGAGCAGAGCTGCTTCCAGTGATCAAACCAAGAGCCCCACGCTATGGCCACTACACCACACCTCTCCTCCTCTAGTCAGAGTCCGGATCTTGAAGTTGAAAAAGGATTTATTAGAAGCTCAAAACAAAAGTAATATATAATCAAATACAAAAACATACTGTAGATATACAGAATTGTTAGAGAAAAACTAAATCAACGTACAATATTGGTCCTTAGCAACAAAGAACAAATCAAAATTTTGGTAATTGCAACGCAGAATATTAAGAATAAAATCTGATGAGTAGATGAATGGTTTTGATTCTTCCCCCTTTACATAGGAAAGAGTTTCAGAATTTAGCTATCCCTTCACTACGCTAAGAATAAAGGAAGCTGTATTAATCCAAAAGCAAAGAAAGGTGACAGTTTCAGAACTTCTGCAGAAGGTCTGGAATCAAAGGATCATGTATAGCATAAAGCCACACAATCTGAAGTCAGGAGAGATCAGTACCTCTCGACGTCTAAAGGCATCTAATCTGACTACAAAATAAGCTCACTTATAAGAAACACACAGAAAGTTCGAAAGACACATGACCTCACATTATTCATCCTCATTATTTCCCTTCTCATGAAGAGTTTCCGCGCCTGGTACAATATTCCCATCTTCCAGTCTTCACTTCTGAAGCATCCTTGAATTCCTCCCTTTGATAGATATCACCAATTGGTAGCACTCCCTTGTTCTTCTCATTAAATTTAATGACATTGGAAGTTCTTCCTTGCCTCACTATCACAAAACACACTGTTTTTTCACTAGCTAAAAATGCTTTGGTCTGCACCTGCAGAAGAAATATATATCAAAAATAACTTTCGCTTTCAATGTTAAATGCTCTAACTGTAAGATTAAGGCCTACAGTAACTCTAGCTTAGTATGTTACTTGCAAAGGCATATCATTGTAGAACCCACATATAATTCTGTAAATACATTAATACATATAAGGTTACATATATATATATAAATATAAATATATATTACCTACTGGCGGTCGCCAGTAGGTAGTTATAGTTAGGACCACGTTTCCATCGGAAAATCATTTTTTGATGTGCTTATAACTTTGGCGCCGTTTGACGAATCTTTACGAAATTTTCCAAAAAGTTCCTCTTTTCAGGTCAGCTCCTATCCTAAAAGTTTGGGGGGGATTCGTCAAGGGGGGGCTAAGAAAAAAGGGGGGTCCCAAAATGTGTTTTCTCCATGCAATTTCTTTAGGAAACTTTAGACAAGGCTACAGGTCAAACTGCTGAACGGAATTACGCCAAATTTGGCAGAGAGAAAGTTCTTGGTCCGGAAAGCATGCTTTTGTTTAAATGGGGTAAATCCATTCAGTAGTTTTTGAGAAATATCAAATTTTCCAGATATCGATATTTGAGAATTCGGACATCTGATTGGCTGAGGCGATACGAGCACGAGCTTGCGGCTCATTGGCTGCGAATTGTTGAAACTAGGAAGTGTTGGCAGCCATTTTGTGATTCAGTCCGTCAGCTCGCATCTCTCCCTCTAAAAGGCATCATATCCGTAATTCTACCTCTACGAGGCAATACTGAAAATATCCCGCAGGTCTGTCTGTGCGAGATACTCCTTTTACGCTCCCTCTCCCCACATCATCAGCTTGCGGAAATGCCTTTAGAAGCCAGTCCGTCGGCTCACAGCTCTGTGTCTGTGAGCCGTCGGGCCCGCAGCTCTACCTCTGTGAGCCACCTCGTTAGCTCGTAGCTGTGTCTGTGCTAGGAGGCCCGTCGGCCCGTTACTCTCCCTCTGCGAGTTTGCCCAATGGGTTGCAGCTCGGAGGGCTCGCAGCTGTATCTCTGCAAGCCAGCCCATTAACTGATAGCTGTGTGTCTGCTAGCAGGCCTGTTGGCCCATTGGTCTCCCTCTGCTAGTCAGACCACAGCTCTCCCTCTGCGAGCCGGTACGGTGCTGTGCTTTTGCGAGCCAACGGCTCGTAGGTCTCCCTCTGCGAGCTGTGCCCACGGGCCGCAGCTCTTCCTCTGCGAGCAGGCATGACGGCCCGCAGGTGTCCCTCTGCTAGCGGAACCACAGGTGACACTGTGCGAGCCGAAATTGGGAATATAAGGCGGCTCTAAAAAGAGCCCTTATGTTTATTAGTTGGAGCTACATGTAAGTGCGAATGCACAGCTTCAGGTTAATCAGGAAAACTCGGTTTCCCTCATCTGTGAAGTGTACTCCATCACTTCTGTAGATATCAGCCATATCAAAACGTATGTTGTTGTTGTAGATCGACCCCATTCTATGGTCTCTGAGGTATGCAGACACAGCTTTGTTGACATTCTTCCTAGATTTTTCAATCTTATGACAAAAATGGTTTGACCATTTCCACTTCTGTCTTTGGCATATATTGGAATATACAAAGACAGTTTGAGGCAAAAGTAACATCAATTGTCCAAAGGTGTCCTTCATAAGCATTTCCAAACCTACCCCAGTCAATGTGCCTAGGTCGTTACCACCACAGTGCACAATCATGAGATCAGGGTGTTGGAGATGCAAACAGGTTTTAACCAAAGGGAGCAATTGGTGCCACTTCAATCCTCTCTGTGCAAACCATTTAATGTGCACATTTGGTAAACCTAGGTCTAAGTCAATACGCCTCTGTTCTGCATACCTCTTGCACCAGAAAATATAGCTATGTCCTACAATCCACACTAGCATTTTGAAGATATGGCTAGAAGATATGGATAAATGTCTGTAGCTCATGCAGTCTGTTTGTAGAATGAGAGATATGTTTAAACATGGGGAACTACTTTTTTTTTACATACAAAACATTAACCGATTGGGAGATGAAATGTATTGTGTCCTAAAAAGTAGGGTGTATATTAGTTTTGATGAAAAGCATCTTTGTGATTGGTTAATAAAAAAACAGTTTATACATGGAGTACATATTATAGGATGAAATTTGCTCAGCTCAACCACACCTACTAATTGTATTTGGAAGGTGCAGTTCAAACTTGAAAGAATGGTGAGCTTTTGACCTCCACGTGGCGTTAAATGTTGGAGAAAATGTTGCAAAAAAATATCGGTAGGTTTAAAAAATGATGAACTTTTAACCTGCACGTGTCGTAGAATGTTCTAGAAAGTGTTGATACAATACGCTGAACTTTTCACCTGTATGTGTCCTTAAAAAAACTGTTTATAAGGAAAGTTCAAAAATAACCAATAAAGAGAGGTTTTGCAATCTAAAAAAATAAGGAACTATTCTGATTTGTTCTTTACATGTATTTATGTGTGGAGCAACAGGGAAATTGTGCCATTACTGGTTCCATTCTTGATGAAAGCGGTGCATTACATGTACTGTGTGACAAGAAAAGAATTGCATGCGTTTGTGACATTTGAAATCTGCATACCAACTACGAAGGTAAATTAGAAATTAAGAAGGTGTGTTATGTGTTTTGTAGTAGTGGTTAAGTATTTGAGATGATATTTTTAACTTTGAAAGTATTTTTTATTTCTAAATAACGTAGTGTTAGTAAAGTCTGGTGTTTTATTGGTTCTAAAATATGCATAATGTGTAACAAGTTGTTAAACAAGTACTTTTTATATGTTTAGGAGTTTTTCCCCAAAAAAAGGTGTAAGTTGTCATATGTAAAAGACTGTGGGCCATATTCTCAACACCAGCGATAACATTATCGCCGCTTTAGCAGCAGTTTCCTGCCGCTAAAGCGGCAATAATGTTATCGCCATTCTTGTGAATATGGCCCTGTATGGTTTTGAAAATTCGATGTAGCGTTAATTTCGATTTGTATATCTATTCCGGCGAGATAAACAGAATGTCGTGCGTTTGGAAATTATGCTCAGTCTGGAAATAGTGGAGAAGGGGTGACAGTAGAAAATTCATGTGTTATTAACTTAACAGAGATGGAAAAAAAAGAAGAAAGGTTATGTGCCCAGTTTGTGGTCTCATGTTTTACACTGAGAGGTAGATGTCAGTGAAGGCTGGTGTGGTACTGCGAGGCTTTGCATTTGGGTGTTCTTAGGAAATCTAAGTTGTTGGGGAGCGTTTCTTCAGAAGTCCTTTTTTTACATATATGAGAGATAAAAAATAAATGAAAATGTTCTTTGTATATTTTCTCTACGATTTTGTTCACAGTGGTAAAGTAAATGTGATTATTAGTGATAGTAATTGTCACGGTGTGTTCCTCTGCTGAATATACGCAGGCGTTTAAGTGGTCTGGGTGTTATCAGTAGAAGGCTCCGCCACCCCTTTAAGAGAGCCGCCAATTTTTTCATCCCAGTTAAAGCTGTTAATATACGTATAATAAAGGGACGATACATAAAAAGTTTGGAATTATACCTTCATTTACTCTGTCTACCTTGCACCACCATTTTGTGCCCGCAGCAGTACTGTTTATAAAAATAATCTAATACAGCTTTTTGTATTATAAAAATAGCACTTATAGGTTTATTGGCATATTGGTAGAATTCGTACTATATAAAGAATGTTGCAATCAGTTTCAATGGTATAGAAATGCACTGTATTATGTAGGAAATATTACATATGCATAGGTTGTGATGTCATTTTTTTACTGTAAGGTACATTTGAGTATAAGTGAAAACAGGTGATATACTGCGAACCCGTTCAGAATGTGCACAGATTACATAGAGAATAAATGGACAAAGTAAACGTGCACGTTGCTTTGTGTATGTATGCATGGTTTGAATCATTTGATGATACTTTAAGACATAATCTAAACACTATTTCTGCTTTACAATTGGGTACAGTGCACAGTGTTAGTAGTTAGTGACTAGATGCTGGTAAAGGGATTATTTATTGCTCGTTCATATGAAATAAAGGTGGAGAGGGGCGTTTCTTTACAAGAGATATTTTATAAATGTGTGAGAGATAAAAAACAATTAAAAATGTTCTTAGTAAATTTTCTGTACAATTGTTTCACACTAGTAAACTAACTGTGATTATAAGTGATGAAAATTGTTAGGGTGTGTCTCTGTGCTAAATATACGCAGGACTTTAAGTGGGCTGGGTCTTACCGGTGCTGAACACTGCTACCCCTTTTAGACACCCGCATCTTTCTTCATCCCACTTAAAACCCTCAATGTACGTATATTAAAGGAATGGTACAATAAAAGTTTAGGGATTACACCTCTGTTTCCTCTCCTCATGTGACACCCCCATTTTGTGCACCAAACAGTAGTGTTTATAAAAATTAAGTAAGAGAGCTTTATCTAGTATGAAAATAGCACTTATACCTTTATTAGCATGTTCATGGGATCTGTAGTGTAAAGAGAAGGTCGTAATCAGTTTCAATGGTACAAAAGTGACGTGACATATGTTTGAAAGATTACATGGTTTTAGGAGTAAGGTATAGAGGTAACAAAAAAGCAGTATAGTTTGTTATGTTTAAACGAGTATGTAGTTTTGTAAATCAGATACGGCGTTGATTTTTGCAGCACACAGTACACCCACAATGACCCTGGAACATGTCCCTGAATGCCTTGGCACACTGCAGCACACATCCAAACACCAAGTAGGCCCCCATCCACAATGTGCACAGAGTGCCCCCCTTATCACCAATATCACAACCTACTCTTGCACATATGCTGAATCCAGCAAACCAGCAGATTTGTGACCCACACTGACTATGCAAGTAACACTGCATGTCGGATAGCATAGCAGCTGCGCAAACAAAATGACATGGCCCACGAAGTGACATGGCCGGAGCCAAGTGCGGATCACATCCTCAAAGGAGCAGGTCACACTCCGACGTGTCCGCGTGCAACCACAACCCATGCCTTACAATACACGCAGCAGACCAACAATGCACCAGGCCACAAAATCAGTTCGCGAGCACACATCATCCAAGTCAAAAGCAAAACAGGCCCCGAAAAGCACACAATACAAAGGCACCCTGTCTCAAGGGGAGAAGGCTACACGAAATCAGAGCTGCAATGGCAACTCCCCCACAATGCAGCCCACACACATAGCAATCACAGAACATCAGCAATGAAGGCAATGTGGTACAAAACTCCCCTCATACGGGTTCTGTGTCCGGTGTGTGTGGCGGGGTGATGGCTGCATGGCTGTGTGCCCCTGACACATCAGACTGCGTAGGTGATGGGGCTGCATCAGATGTCGTCCAGCACCTATGCAAAAACAATGTCTGGCTCGAGAGGCGGAGTTTGCCAAAGGGATACACCCCCATTGCACATGCGACAGTCAGTTCTTCCCTGTGTTGGGACGAGGCTCATTGTGGCACACGAGTGGACAATCTTTACAACACACCTCACAGTTAGACATCAGTGGAGTGGCATAGGCTTTATTGGCATGTGCGTGTCAGTACGGACGAGGCAACGGCCACAACAGGCACGGACATGCTTAAGACACTTAGATGCAGCATGGGTACATGTCGAGGGTCAGATGATGTTGGGGCTGTTGGGGCTGAAATGGACAAAATTCATCACATATGGCAACGCTCACGGCCCACCTTGCCTTGCTGGATGAGTCATGTGTTGTTTGGCGTCTGCACAGTGCCACGTGTGAGGGGGCACGACTCACTGTACGTGGGGTCTGCATGGTGCTCTGCCTCTGGGGTGCGGCAATTGTCTGCTCTGCCGACAGTGATCAGGTGTGAGGGTCCGACAGGTTCACATGTCATGCTACATCGCCATGTGTGTGCTCTCACCCAGCAGTGTGTCCGAATTGACAACGTTGCCAAACGACGCTGTGTTGCTCGGACCATGGACCTGTGTTGCATGGACAGGTGTGTGTGCACACGCGTTATTCCATGCACATGCATCCAGAGCCCAACCGAAGACAGACATGTCCTCTGTTTTGGTGGGATATGTGAGCAATCCCCACTGTGCAACAAGTTGTTGGGCCATGTGCTGTGGGTGGCAATAGGATGTGGCTGCAGGTACGTAGTTACTCGTCCATGAATGCCCGTGCAGCTTCATGTGCAATGTGTTCCAATAGTACGTTGTTGTCGTGTTCAAGGAACGCCACGGTAAGCCAATCCATTAGGTGGTCTGAGCAGGTGTGCTCAGCCCACGCCGTCTCACCGATCCGCAACACAGCCCAATAGGGGAGCGCCTCGATGTGGTCACTGCAGACGAGAAATTGTGCAATCTCCCATGCACAACTACCATCACATACGCAGTATGTCAAGGCATCCCATGCACGACTGTCTCTGTTACACTCCTGTTCGTGATCCAACAGGGGGCGCAGACACAAGTCATAGTCCAATTCATCAACAGTTGTGTTGGATAGGCAGACATCCATGGGACACTCAAATGTGCATGTTCGGCAGTGGAACCAGGGCTGGACGCAGGTGACGTGGGCAATGCGGAAGCTGAGCCTGTAACTGATCCGCAGCACTGCCAGTGGCAGTGTGCCCAGTAAATACAGCATACGTGCACGGTACTGTTCCACGTGACAGGTGTTGTACATGTGCCCGGTATGGCCTGTCATTGCGTTGGTGCGTCTCGTGAACAGGCACTCTTCTGGACTGCGGCTGTTGTGTGGAGGATATGCCACAGCTCTGAGCAATGATTTGAATGTGTGTGCAACGTTGTGGGACATGGGTTGCTGTTTCCGTGGGTGTCAAGGGCATCCAATGTGGGGGTACCACAGACGGGGGCTTCAATGTGTGGGCTGTGGATAAGTCGGATGGTTTATTTGCGGAATGCGTGGTGTGGGAGTCGTCCTCATCTGCCATTGTATCTCTATCAGGGTGTTCCAGGCGCATTCGGGATCAAGGTCAGAGGTGCAGGTGTCCTCCCGGCTTCTGCATTGGGACAATGGTGCTTTCATCCCTGATGTTTGTCTCACTACTACTTTCGTTTTGGGAATGTGATGTGGCTTTGGCACTGAGATTGGGACACGGCCTTGGGCTCATGGTGTACGGATGGCGATGCACACACACATGTTGGCATGTGGAGCCAGGTGCCCGTGCGGCCTTGCGCTGCTTGTGCTATCTCACTCCGTCTCTCTCCCTCGCTTGCTCTCTCCGTCTCTTTCCTTTCATGCGTGCATGGCACACCTTCTTCTCTTGGATTTGGTCTACCGGGCTGTGAGCTACGGATTGTCCAGTGGGAGCAGCTAGGACTCATCCTAGGGGTTGTTTCTGCTTTTGTTTGTCTGGGGTTTTGTGTTGGTGGTTGCATTGCTGTATGACTGATTCTCCATTTTCTGGTTACGCATGTATGTTTATTTTGCTGCTTGTGCGACATAAGGCAAGATGTTTGTTTTGGGATTCGTGGTGTTGGTGTGCAATTTCTTAGTCCGGGGTTGGGGGTGGTGCTGGGGGTGTTCCGGGTGTGGGATGGGGTCCTGGGGTGTTGGCGGTGGGTGTTGTGGCCCTGTTGGGTGTCCGGGCCGCATGATGAGTTGCTCCATGGCATCTGTTGCCCTTCAGATGTGGCCCTGGGCTGTGCTCCCTTTTGTGGTGCTGGCTGCCGTCCATCTTTACACCAGGTCAGAGCAGGTCTAAATTTCCTGGTGCTAATGCGCCTTATCGCCGTTTTTGTGTTTTTATTGCGGATGTGGCTGGTCGTTGTGAATGTTGAGGTGTGCTGTTGTCTCGGCTTTTGTCACGGGAACACCTACTCTGCATCTCATTAGTGATATTTGCAAGGGTCCTCTGTGGCGATGTTTTTTGAGGCTGCTATCGCGGGTATACTGGTGCTGTGGGCTGTTAACACCGGCTTGTGAATGGGGGTAAATTTATCACAAGTTTGGCTGCGATAAAGTGCGGTTAATTCGGCGATGGCTCCTTGTGAATATGTCCCTTAATCTTTCCCCCCTCTCCATCTCCATGTCAGTGGTTTTTGTTGCTGTTTAACAGTTGATCTGTACTTGTTTATGTACATCCACAATGAAATGTAAGCCTGTACCATATTTTTGCTAATATGGTGCAGTGTTATGCTTGTTAAGTTGCCAATAGAAGTGTTAAACTAATAAGGGTAATGTTTACATGTGCCATTTAGGTGAGAATATCACGCTAAGTATACAGATAACAATTTTACAAAATAGTATTTACAAAGTTATGTGTAGTGGGTTGCAGAGGAAGTGGCGTGGGACGGTGGGGTGCATGGGATGGGGGGGTGGGGCGGGGGGGCGAGGGGAAAAGTAGGAGGTAGTGGAGTCACATATACAATGGGAAGGTGAATCTAAATAATTCAATAAATATGACACTACCTGCCACCCTACTGTTCCCTTATTCCGCTCCAGTACCATGCAGCATTTCCTCTGCAAGCCGCCACTGGAACTTATATAATTGTATGTGATTATTTTGACATATTGAACAGATATAACAAATAATTGAAACTTATTTTTCATTCGCAGAAAATTATTTTGTTTGGATTAAAAATTGAAAATGCCTAGAAGAACTGAAAAAAAGGAAAAACAAAAGGCAATCTACTTAAAGAAAAGTCAAAAATATGGATTAGAAGAAAATAAAAGTACTACAAAAATAGTTTCTTCTGGTAAAAACACTAGACAATTTCTAAAAAAGTACTACGAACATTTAATGATAATAACATCACACAAATGAAAAATAAAAAATTTCAAGTAAGGAGAAGCAGACTTCGACTTCAAATTGCAAGAAAAAAAACATGATAAGGAAAGAGTATTTGTTACCCGTAGACAAAAACAATTTCAAGAAATTCGTCAAAGAGTTTTTCGAAATAGAGTAATTCAGAATTTAATAAAAGGATGCCGCAAAAATAAAAAGAAAGTGCTGCAATTGAAACAGAAACAGCGTGTTGAAAGCATAGTGGATACTGCTTTTAAGTTTAAACAAAAAATATTTATTTTCATTTTGAAGAGGATGAAAGTGTTGGATAAAACAATGAAGATTCTGAAAGACAAAAGTAAAAAAAAGACGTGTGAACAGAAGCAACTTTTGTAAAATCTTCAGTGGAAAATGGAAACATACATCTAATAGTGAACCTTTTTTTTAATGAAGAGAGTTACTTCTAAGAAAATAGTTTACCATTTTCAGTTGATACTGGAGGTCGTTGCTACGAAGTTCAGAATGGTTGTCCTGTTGTAAAAGAGGAAATGGTTACTATTAGTGCAGAACAGTTAATAGTTGAAGAAGTGCAAGGGAAACGGACACAAGCTCCTGTGTATAAGTGGGGTTGTAGCAGTATTTGTAGTATTCGACAGGAATCTATTGATATAATGCGAAATTCGTTACGAGAATATACACAGAAAAGTGTAAAACAGAAGATTAGGTTATTACAAACACTAGATCCTTGTAATGTAAGAAAATATACTGAGAAACATGGGCATTCTCTGGCTTGTCTTTCAAGAAAAGTGTGTAAAAGTGTTTTTCATCACTTAAGGATGTTAGCAGTACACCATTCAGAAATGCGGAAGTTTGTAAGGAAACTGTACTATGTAAAAGTCCTGCATTATGTTTAGGTGAACTGAATACTGCTCTTTTACACGGTTCTTTATCAGATGTACAAAAAAAGTGTGATGATATTCAGTTCCGATATTTTGGTTCAGAAGAGCAGTGTATACAAAGTGAAAGTTTGACAATTACAGATGTTGAAGAAGATGGGAAAGTGATTAGGATTGATCAGTTTGAAGAAGAAATTGGAAAGTTTAACAAAGTGTGCTCTGAAATTCCAAACTATGTTTGTGTTTGTTGTCGACGTACTAATTATAAAACTCAAACTAGGAATGTTGATTTGTATTTGAAATCTGAAAAGAAGAATAATGATAAATGGAAAGAATTTGCAACTTACTTGTTAGTGGAAGGCCAATTTGAGTTAGGCAGTGATCAACGTATTTGTAAATATTATTATAACAAATTAGAAGAGAACAAAATGCCCGCTAGAGCAGTACATAATAAGTTAGAATTAGTAGCTATTCCGGAGGAACTGGCAGATTTGAATACATATGAGTCAGTTCTAATTCAATCTGTTCATCCATTTCAAACTATAATTCGCATGGAGCCTAAAACAGGTAAACTGCCACCAACAGACTTACAAAGAGGGCTGAAAGGAAGAGTAGTGTACTTACCTTTGGATTTGAAGAAAAATATTGAAATTGTTGGTGGAGACAAAGATGAAAATGAAGCAGTAGTCATTCTAGTAAATGGAGTACCAACAAAGAGTCGGAAAATATGGCAAGAATTTGCGGATGTTAAAAAACTTCAAAAGGCTACGTTATATCTTGTGGAGAATAATATTTATTATAAAAGTGTAAATGTGGAAGAACAGGTAATACGTTAGGAAGATGAATCTGAAATTTCAAGTGGTCAAATAGAGAAAGTGGACAAGTCAAGGAGTGAAGAGATTTATGAACATTACACAATATGCCCTCTACATTCAAAAGAAGTAATAGGAAACAGTATTGAGTTATTTCAAATGAAAAAAGCAAAGGGAACTCCAATGAGTGTATGGGAGAAAAGCTTAGAAGCTCGTTCTTTTCCACAGCTGTTTCAAACTGGAGAAGGTGGACGATATGATGACCGACCTGTACGTATTCCAGCTTCAGAATATCGCTCAACAAGATTATACTCTGAAGATCCTAGATTCCGGCAGTGTATACCATATATATTTCACCTTTTGTTTGAAAGTGATCTGTCTTCTCTGTCCTATGCAGTGAACCACATACTGAAAACTGGAGTTCATCAATCACTTCTTTCAGCAAAAGAATTTGTGGAGAAAGTTCAACAAACAGATGAAAATTTAGAAGTACAGTTAATTAATTTGATGGCATGTCAACGAGGAACAAATGAGTATTGGTATCGTCGTCATGGAGAACTGAAGTGTATGTTACGGAACTTAGGTACACCAACATGGTTTGTGACACTTAGCTGTGCAGAGTATGCATGGGAAGATTTGCTTGAATTTCTACGAGAAGCAAATTCCAATATAAAGAATGTTGAAATGAAGACACCTGGAGTACTGTGTTCTTTGGATCCTGAAAATGTGTGCAGATATTTTAATCATAGGTTTCAAGCTATGATGTCTTTCATCTGCAATAAAAAGAATCCACCTCTTGGAGAAGTTACCGATTTCTTTTGCAGAAAGGAGTACCAAGCGAGAGGTGCTCCTCATATACATATGCTATTGTGGATCAAGGATGCAC
This sequence comes from Calotriton arnoldi, assembly GCA_963921515.1. Classification (NCBI taxonomy): domain Eukaryota; kingdom Metazoa; phylum Chordata; class Amphibia; order Caudata; family Salamandridae; genus Calotriton; species Calotriton arnoldi. The sequence goes on from CAWUFW010002443.1 coordinate 1,954,177, forward strand.
CTACATTTGGAAATGATTCAGATGAAATAGTATTGTCTTTCATTGAACAGTATGTGACATGTGAGATTCCAAGAGAAGGAGGAGATAGAAGCTTGAGACAGCAAGTTTTACGTTTCCAAAGTCACCGTTGTGGAAAGTACTGCCGACGAAAATACAAGTCTAAAGGAAGATTTTATACCAAGTGTCGGTTTGGATTTCCACGTCCAGTAATTTCTAAAGGAAGAGTAAATACTTTTTTTTCTTCTGTAAGGCACACAATAACTTGCAAATCTCCAAAGAATACCTACAACTTGAAAAGAACAGAACTGTCAAAGTATATTAATGACTACAATCCGGTTAGTTTAAAAATGTGGAATGCAAATATGGACATCCAGTATGTTGCAGACAACTCAATCGCTGTTGCACGCTACGTTACATCATATATAACAAAATCAGAAAAAACCGAGATGAAACAAATGTGGGATGAAATTGCACAAGAGAAAAGCCTTAGCAAAAAATTGTACAGCTTTACTTTGATAATGCTTTCCCACAGAGAAATTGGATCGTATGAATGTTCAGACCGCTTGTCCTCTTCAAGTTTATATTCAAAATCATGAGGGATCATTTGGGTAAGTTTAGGTCTTGCCTGCTCACGAAATGTTGAAATCATTAGAAGAAATTGAATACTTAGCAGCAAATGAACCAGACAGTACAGAAATTCTTAAAACTAATATGTTGGATACATACTATCCGAAAAGGAGTCGACATCTGGAACAGATATGTCTGTATGAAGTACTTCAACATTACAGCTTCAAAAGAAATGTTAAACAGAATTTAAAACAAGGAAAATATGCAGTACTTGGATGTCATGGATGTTTAGTAAAACACACAAAAGGTAACCTTATCAACCACAAGAAACTCAGATGTGAAACTCCAGACAAGGAAGAATTTTACTATTTAGCCCTTCTCCAACTGTTCAAACCATGGCGTACCGAAAGTGAATTACTTGGAGATTTCGACTGCTACGAAGATTCTTTTAATGCATGTAAAGATAGCATTGCATGTTCAATTTTCCCTACATATTTAAAAATGTTGAATGATGAAGTTGAACAGGAAAAGACTATTACAGCTGAAGTTGCAAATGAAAGTTCTCAAGATAGTCAAAGTTCTGGTCCATGTAGTCAAGATCCACTTGGACAACCAATAGTGGAAAATGAAGCAGCGATTGCTATGTATGAAGTGGACATTGCAATGCAACAGGCACAAGAGGAGAATATTACATTGGAAAAGTTAGAAGAACAAGTAAATATTGAACAGAAAGAAATATATGTACAAGTGAGAGAACAGATAGAACATGGTTTGTTGCATGAAAAAAAGAATGTGTATGTTCATCATTTAAACCTATTCTGATGTACATCAGTGGTCAAGCTGGAATGGGTAAAAGTTTTTTAATTAAAGTTTTGACCAGTTATCTTAAAAAAACTACTGGTTCACATTTATCTTGTGTAGTAACAGCTCCAACTGGATTAGCTGTGCACAATGTTAAAGGAATTACTTTGCATAGATTACTAATGTTACCAGTTGAGCATGATAATAAATTAGAATATCAGAAGTTGTCTGGAGAAGCTTCTTATGAAGTGTCAAGAGTGCTGAAGAAGATTAAACTTTTAATTATTGATGAGGTGAGCATGGTCTCAAACTTAATGCTTGCTTTCGTGCATTTAAGAATGCAACAGGTATTAAAAACAGATTACGACGTTCTCTTTGGAGGAAAACATTTAATTGTATTTGGAGATCTGCTACAACTAACTCCTGTAAAAGGAGAACCAGTCTTTAAATCTCTTCTACATGAAGACACTAGGAAATCTTTGAGAAGTATTGGAAATGTGAATCTCTGGGTAAATTTTGAATATAAAGAACTCACTCAGAATATGCGACAAGCAAGTGATGAAGATTATGGAAATATTCTGAAAGATGTAAGAATTAGTGTTCTAAGCAAACATGGTAAACAAGCTTTACAAAGTCGTCTACTAAAGAACTTGTTTACAACTGAAAACACCCCAGCAGGAGTACTGTATAAGAACATTGCAGAAAAAAAGTCAATACTTTGCTTAATGCCTACACTGGAAGAGTGTTATACATTTAATCAAGAGCTTCTGAAATTGGAAAATCAAGAAATAGTTCACATTGAAGCTATTGATAAAATCGAGCATCAAGGAATAACAATTATTCTTTCAAATAAACTACAGACTAAATTGGATTCTTTGGAAAAGTCTGTATCAAAAACAGCTGGTTAGAAAACAATTTAGATGTATGTATAAACTGTCGGGTAATTTTGAGGCGTAATTTGAATATAGAACAAGGTTTAGTGAATGGAGCAATAGAGAAAGTTGTTGAATTTGTAAAATATCAAAACAGAAATGCAATTGAATTCTTGAAAATTAAATTTGATCAGATTGCAGAGGTGAAACAAATTGGGCGTTGTGCTGTCCTTTTTTGCTGGTAAAAGACTTGTATGTTCGTAGAAAACAATTTCCTTTCTGTTTAGCATATGCAATAACCATTCATAAATGTCAAGGTTTAAGTGTAGATAATGTTTTAGTAAATGTTGGAAGAACTGTGTTTAAAGAGGGAATGGCATACGTTGCATTATCTCGAGTTAGAACATTGTCTGGTTTGTATTTAATTGATTTCGATGAAAACAAGGTTAGTGCTGATGCAAATTGTGTAAGAGAATATAATCGTTTAAGAAGACTTTATGCACCAACTTTAGGTGAATATCCTATTTATGAAAAATGTGCTGTGTGTTCAAAACGCAAACATGTTGATGAATCAAGTGTGGTTGAAAAGCAGAAAAAAATTCAAGAGAAAAGAAAAGATGCAAAGAAACAGAAAATAGAAACAAGTGATGATGTTGTGGGATACCAATTAGAAAATGCTTCTGGTGTCAACTGCTATGGTAATGTTCTTCTAAATGTTATATTTTATCTAGAAGATCTGTATGGTGAAATTATGGAAAGTCAGGAAAAAGATTATGTTCTGCACTTTATACTTTATTTGAACAATTGAGAACTGACAGAAGTAAGATCCATACTGCTTCTGGTATTAGACAACTCTTGGATACATGTACTGGATGTTTAACGTTCAGTCCTAATATACAACAAGATGCACAAGAGTTTCTGATGGTTATGCTTGGAGTATTAGAAGATGAAGGAATCCAGATTGAGAGTTTATTTGGACTCAATAACAAATGGGGTCACAAATGTGAACAGTGTTCAATAACTAGAACTATAGTTGACAGAGAATGATTTCTATATTTAACAATACCTGACTGCAAATCTGTACCTTTTCCGAAATTAGTAAAAGAAGCAAATCATGATATGAAATGTTCTCGTTGTCAATCAGAAATGTTATCTACATTATGCCTAGAAAGATATGGAAAATATGTAATTTTAATGCTACAACGCTGTAGACCAAATGGAAGAAAAGTGGAAACAAAAATAAAAAATGTTGTTGCTAGTCAAGTATCTATTTCTGGAAGAACATTCGCAACACTGGCTATTGTTTTCCATGCTGGAGCAACTACCACATGTGGACATTATACTGTATATTTAAAATGTAATAATGGTTGGAGTCACTGCAACGATACACACTTAGAAATAAAATCGAGATTGCCTTATGACTTACCCAACTCATACTTGATATTTCTTAAGCAAATATTTTAGATACATTATTCGGCCTAGAGGGAAAATGGTAAGATGCTTTAAGGAATTTATACTGGATGATTTCGAAAAAAAAATTCTACACATTATTTGGCCATGGGGAAAAATGTGAACAGAAACTACAGAGTAAAGGTAAGATTTAAAAATTGGAAATAGTATTGAATGTGTTATTTGTGTTGATTTCGTATTGTGGTTGCAAGATATAGTCATTTGTTTTTTTTTAACAATCTAGTTGATTGTTTTTTTTTCCCAGCTGTTTATGATGATACTACACTGACATCACTGTGAATAGTGAAGTTAAGTAGAATCTGAAAACAGCAGAAAAAGGGACAAAAATATGTTTTCAAAACGTTAAATTATGTTGCATTATTTGATAAGTAACACTGTAATTTCTGAAATATATTACATTACACAACAGTTTTACAGTTTATTTTATTTTCTGTAGTGGAAAAGTTAGAAAAAACAGTACTAATGACAAATAGCAGAATAGTAGTTTAATATTTAAAAACCTTAGAAATTCACTGAAAAAAACCATATGTTTTACAGACGTTATAGTTAGAAATTAGCATTTAAAAACCTTAGAAATTCACTGAAAAAACCATAGGTTTTACAGACGTTATAGTTAGAAATTAGCATTTAAAAACCTTAGAAATTCACTGAAAAAACCATAGGTTTTACAGACGTTATAGTTAGAAATTAGCATTTAAAAAACCTTAGAAATTCACTGAAAAAAACATAGGTTTTACAGACGTTATAGTTAGAAATTAGCATTTAAAAAACATTTGAAATTCACTGAAAAAACCGGACAGAAGCTCGGGGGCATTTGTTAGACATTTGGGGGCCAACTACCCCTCTTGTTACTGCCAGTAAGTCTCACACAGTGGGATTGCTAAGACGTCTTCGGAGGCCATGCCCCCATTTCTCCACCACTCTGCAAACGCACCTCCTGGCAGACTACGAGATGGGGGATGAAGTCCAATTTACTCCTGAGGCACTTTGGGGGCCAAGAAGCCCTCCTGGTACCTCCTGTAAGTCCTAGGCAGCGGAATTCCTGAGCGCTGGTTGGAGGCCCAGCACCCTTTCTCCACCACAGTGCAAACGCGACTATTTGTTAAAGAAGTGTTTGTAATGTAATAGGTTTCGCATTTGTGAGAATTAGAGCTATTGGCGTTGTAAATGTAAAAGTTTTTTACTCATGTTTTTTGGAGTGGAGTGGATGTGCGTTGTGTTTAGTGGAATTATGTGGTATGTTGTGCAGTGAAATTATGTGGATAGAAAGTATGTGGTATTTAGTGTATAGGAATTATGTAGAGTGGGATTATGTGTTATGGAGAGTAATTATGTGATATGGTAGTATGTGTTGTGGAGTGGTAACGTCAGGTTTAGTCTTCCCCGTTTCCATAGAAGCTCAACTATGAACTCAGTGAGACAAAAAAAGAAGGAATCACTGAGGAGCATTTGTGGACCTCGTCAGAGGTATGAGCAGGGCCACTGGAATTATGCAACTGTTTGGCTGCACCGACATTCGCACAATTATACATTTTCTGCATTAGCCACATAATTCATCATCTGCTCCCTAATCTGCAGATTTGAACAAAAAAAGCCTTGTTTCTAGCTCAAACGGCTCAAACGTTACTAAAAATGCAGCGACAAGTGTTACAGCGTGGTGGAAGGCCCTTTGCAAACCTAGAATGGTCACCTGTTACTTATTGCTAAATGTGGGTGTTAAATTGGTACTAATGGTGTGCAAGCCACTCTTGCTTCCTTCTGCGCCTCTCTTGCCTCTTTCTGCATTTCTGTTGCTTCTTTCTGAACATTTCTTTCTTTTTCTGCACTTCTCTTGCCTCTTTCTGCAAATCTCTTCTACTTTCTGCACCTCTCTTCCCTCTTTCTGCACGCCTGTTGCCTCTTTCTGCACCTCATTTGCTTCACATATACTGCCTTTCACATATGTAGTTACTCACACATGTACCACTGAGACATCCATTCACTCACCAACACACCCATATACACACTCACCCACCCATACAGCCCCTCACAGACGCACTCTTGAACCCATACACCCAGTGAATCACCCACTCACACATCCATGCAGTGAGTCACACACACACCACCCAACCACACAAACACTCAGGCACCCATACAGATACTCAGATAAGCAATCACTAACCCATATAGACACTCATGTAGCTACTCACCAATCCATGCAACCGCTTACACACCAACAGACAGACTGATACAGACATTCACACAGTTTAGTCACTAACCCATGCATTCTGTAAGACACTTTTAATCACTCACTTATACAGTCAGTCACGCAGCTACTAAATCATCCATTCAGACAGTCATACACCCACTCATTCTTCAATACACCTTGGCCTATATATATATATATATATATATATATATGTTTTCCAAAGTTCTTCCTGCATTTAAGGACGCACTCCACAGCAGGTAGGTTTCATACCCTTTATTTGCATGAAAGTGAAGTTACAATCCGACCTTTTAAATCCTCCTGCCTAACGCGTTTCAAAGCTTGCTGCTTCTTTATCAAAGGCATCCGTGATTTCACAGCAATGTTGCACGAACACAATGTCACTACGTGCTCCTTCATTTATAGGCATCCGGTGTGCCTTCCTTAATGGATTTTATTGAATTGATGCACGCTGGTACTTGTGGTCAAATTTGGCAATTGAAAATACCTTCCAGTAGGTTCTGTGAATTTCACGTTGTTTCCAAGGACAAATTAAGCCCTCCATTGGGCCTCGGAATGGAATTTCACCTTCACAAATCATCGCGCTGCTGTGCTTGCATCGGAAAGGAACAGTCCCCTCTCCTTCAGCCCCTCGTTGCCGTGGAGGACTGCACCACCCGTGGAAGCAACGAGGGGCTGAAGGAGAGGGGACTGTTCCTTTCCAATGGAGGGCTTAATTTGTCCTTGGAAACAACGTGAAATTCACAGAACCTACTGGAAGGTATTTTCAATTGCCAAATTTGACCACAAGTACCAGCGTGCATCAATTCAATAAAATCCATTAAGGAAGGCACACCGGATGCCTATAAATGAAGGAGCACCTAGTGACATTGTGTTCGTGCAACATTGCTGTGAAATCACGGATGCCTTTGATAAAGAAGCAGAAAGCTTTGAAACGAGTTAGGCAGGAGGATTTAAAAGGTCGGATTGTAACTTCACTTTCATGCAAATAAAGGGTATGAAACCTACCTGCTGTGGAGTGCGTCCTTAAATGCAGGAAAAACTTTGGAAAACATATATATATATATATATAAAACATATTTAAACTTTACAGAAACACACAGTCACTGAATGATGTCATCAGTGATGTCATCAGTGATGTTATTTGAGATGTCATCAGTGATGTCATCAGTGATGTCCCTGACCATGTTATGAGTGATGTAATATGTGATGTCATCAGCAGTACATTGCGGGGCCGCGAGTTATACTTAGCTCAACTAACTACAACAGTCGAATTTCTCTGGTTTTGTACAAGTAAAATGTCCAGCTAACTATAACGTCCTTGAAACCTGTGGTTTTTTCAGTGAATTTCTAAGGTTTTTAAATGATAATTTCTAACTATAACGTCCCTGAAACCTACGGTTTTTTCAGTGAATATATATATATGTATATATATATATACCACCAACACTCCTCATACTTCCAAAGGCATATCCGTCACTCAAGTGGGGGCGTGGCTTAAAAAGACTTTATTGAACTCTGTTGCCTTCAGAGACGCGTTTCGGCTAAAAATTGCCTTTATCAATCTGGCATAAAAACACGCTTGCACAATTCAAGCAAGTATAGTTCATTTAGATAAAAATGAGGACAGCACCCCTGATTCTTTTTCATTCCATGCTGGCGTCCTGGAAAACGTGATCCCCAGCATGGTCAAAGAGTGCTGTCTGTGTTCATACAGTGCAAATCACAAATGCGCTGGCAGTTCTTCATTAATCAATCAATCAATCAATCACGGCATTTATAGAGCGCGCTACTCACCCGGGAGGGTCTCAAGGCGCTGGGGGAGGGGGTAACTTACTGCTCGAACAGCCAGGTCTTGAGCTGCTTCCTGAAGGAGAGATGGTCCTGGGTTCGCCGAAGGTGAGTGGGGAGGGAGTTCCAGGTCTTGGCTGCCAGGTAGGAGAAGGATCTTCCTCCGGCGGTGGCTCTGCGGATGCGTGGTACGGTGGCGAGGGCGTGGCTGGTTGATCGTAGCTGGCGGGTGGGCGTGTAGAAGGTCATGCGGTCGTTGAGGTACTTGGGGCCCAGCTCGTGGAGGGCCTTGTGTGCGTGGGTGAGGAGTCTGAACGTGATTCTCTTGCTGACGGGGAGCCAGTGCAGGTCTTTCAGGTGTCCGGTGATGTGGCTGTGTCGGGGGATGTCCAGGATGAGTCGTGCGGAGGCGTTCTGGATGCGCTGGAGTCTTTTTGAAGTTTGGCTGTGGTTCCGGCGTAGAGGGTGTTCCCATAGTCCAGTCGGCTGGTGACGAGTGCCTGGGTGACGGTCTTCCTGGTTTCAGTGGGGATCCATCTGAAGATCTTGCGGAGCATGCGCAGGGTGTTGAAGCACGAAGATGAGACGGCGTTGACTTGTCTGGTCATCGACAGGGAGGAGTCCAGGATGAAGCCCAGGTTGCGTGCGTGGTCCGTTGGCTTGGGCGCGGTGCCCAGGGCCGGGGGCCACCAAGAGTCGTCCCAGGCGGAGGGTGATGAACCCAGGATGAGGACTTCCGTCTTGTCTGAGTTCAGTTTAAGGCGGCTGTTCCTCATCCAGTCGGCGACGTCTCTCATCCCGTCGTGTAGGTTGGCTCTGGCGGTGGTGGGGTTGTTGGTGAGGAGAGGATCAGCTGGGTGTCGTCGGCGTAGGAGATGATGTTGAGGTTGTGTTGGCGTGCGATGGCTGCGAGGGGCTCATGTAGACGTTGAAGAGGGTTGGACTGAGTGAGGATCCTTGTGGAACGCCGCAGATGACTTCGGTGGCCTCGGATCTGAACGGGGGGAGGCGGACTCTCTGGGTTCTTCCGGCGAGGAACGAGATGATCCATTCCAGTGCTTTCTCTCGGATTCCGATGTTCCGAGTCTCAATCTGTTTCTCTTTCACAAGGGTTTGCCACTCACCCTTACACTTCCCTGCTTCAAGCAAGGCCCTGCTCCGTGATCCTCTTCAAATGCGGACAGGCAGAAAACAGGCTACACTCCAGGGTGCCTGCCGATCACGCTTGTGAGTTGTAAACCTCCCGCAGCTGTGGCGAGCACCCAGCACCTGTCCCACATGCCTGCCTCAGTCTCAGGCACGGGGCTGGATGGTTACTGCTACGGCTTCTCCTCCATATATATATATATATTCCAGGTCATCAGTTTGCAAAAACCCGAGCCACTTCCTGACAGCGGGCTGAGGCGGGGTTGCGAGCCCCCAGTATTCCAACAATTATTCGTTCGTAATAGAAAAACAAACACGCCAGAGCCCTTCGTTCTGCTGCACTCGTGATTTATTGGCAAATTACCCTACGCGTTTCGGAGCAGCACTCCTTGCTCACGGGAGCACGGGGCGTGTTTGTTTTTCTATTACGAATGAATAATTGTTGGAATATATATATATATATATATATATATATATATATATATATATATATATTACCTACTGGCGGTTGCCAGTAGGTACTTATAGTTAGGACCTAGTTTCCATAGGAAAAGCGTTTTCTTCTTTTGCCAATATCTTTGGTGCCGTTTTACGAATCTTCGCGAAATTTTCCAAACTAATGACTACCTCAGGTCAGCTCCTGTATTGAAAGTTTGGGGGTGATTTGTCAAGCGGGGGCCGAGACAAAAGTGGGGTCCCAAAACGTGTTTACTCCATGTTAATTTACATAGGACACTTTAGACAAAGCTAGAGTCCGAACTGCTGAAAGAAATTACACCAAATTTGGCAAAAAGGTAGGTCTTGGTCTAGAAAGCGTGCTTTTTTTAAAATGGTGTAAATCCGTTCAGTAGTTGCTGAGAAATTCAAAAAGGAAAATATCAATATCTGAGCACCGAGGAGGATTCGCGAATCCTCCCGTGCACGAGCTGACTTCTGATTGGCTGCCAACACTCCAAAGCAGAATGTGTTGGCATCCATCCTGTGACTCGGTAACCGAGTCACAAGAAAAAGGGGGGAAAAAAGTGAAAAATGAAGCAAAGCGCGCAGGGTAGAAACACCCTGACCCTCTAGGCCTGCTCAGGGGGTCCCACAGGGACTGATTGGCTGTCAACACTCCAAACCAGGAAGTGTTGGCAGCCATCTTGTGACTCGGTAAAACCGTGTCACAAGAAATGTGTTTTAAAAAGGATAGAAAACAAGAAAAGGGGGCAGGGTAGAAACACCCTGACCCCCTAGGCCTGCTCAGGGGGTCGCACAAGGACCCCTGGTGCCAAAAAAGCATTTAAAAAAAAAATCGGCGGTATTCGCGATGGATGCGCGAATCCCCTTGAATACATTTTAAAAATGAAGCGCGGACTCCAGCGCTTCATTTTCTCTAAGCCCCCGTGTGGGCCAGGTCCCGGGGGCAATGTTGAAATATGTAGCGGTGGCCCGCGGTGACCCCCGCAGCCCCGGGGACCGCCACCTCCCCGGGGCTTAGATAATTATATGCGGGGGTGCACACGGCCCCCCTGCAGCCCCAGGGACTGCTACCTCCCCAGGGCATTGTTAATTTAGGGAGGGGGGCCTCGTGGGCCCCCCAAGACCCGGGTACCGCCACCTCCCCGGGGCATACTTTATTTAAATGCGGGGGTCCATTGCGGACCCCGGGCCCCGGGCAGATGGGGCCCACCACCTCCCCGGAGCTTCACAACAGTTAGGAGGGGGGCCGTTTGGCCCCCCTCCTGGAGCCCTTCTTGGCACTGGGGACCGCCACCACCCAGGGCCGGCTCCTGCAATGTCCCGGGTTGGCCACCCTTGGGACATTACCATTTGCTACTGAAGGGTGGGAGCACGGCTCCCGACCTGCCATAGCAAACACTGATTTGCTTCTAGGAAGCGAGAGTAGGAAACCTGCTCTCGCTTCCAAGAAGCAAAGCAGTATTGTTTTTGGGCAAGGGAAGCTGCATGTTTGCAGCTCCCCTTGCTCGAAAGCAATGCCGGCTCCTGCTGGAGGCAGGGAGCTGGCAGGGACCTTTGAGGCATTGGGGCTCCCTCCACGGTCCCCAACGCTGAGACCAGGCCCCGGGGATGGGGTCCCCGGTACCAGAGGTGGCTCAGGAGGGGGGCCACGCTGCCCCCCTCCAAAAAAATTAATAAAATAATGTCTGGCCAGGCCCCAGGGGATTGGGTCCCCGGGGCCATAATTGGCCTTAGGAGGGGGGCCACTGTGCTTCCCTCCGATAAATATAAATAAATAAAGTCTCGGTAGGCCCCGGGGAACGGGTCCCCGTGGCCAATAGTGGCTTTAAGAAAAAAAAACGCCCCACTTCCATTATTCGTAATTCAGCCCGTGGCCCCCCTCCATAATTTTTTTTTAAAGAAAAAAACTGGCAGGCCCCGGCGGATGGGGTCCCCGGGCTGAATTACGAATAATGGAAGTGGGGCGGTTTTTTTTCTTTCTATTTTGGAGTCACAACTCCAACGTGGCTCTCAGAGCGGCCTCCCCCATGTAACATCGCATTGGATTCGCGAATCCACCTCAAATAAATAATTTAGTAGTATATAATTTAGAAGGTAGTGTTGTGTTTGTGAAGTTGTTTTAAAGAGGTACTGTGATTGAAGTTAATAACAAGATTACAATTGATAGAGTTGTTAAAAATAAATAAAATTAAAAATTAATAGTTAAACTTGAAAAGTGTGTTGTGTTGTAGCACATTGAATTCATGCTTTTGCAGATTAGCGTCGGGTGCGCGAATCCACAAAAATAAAAAATAAATATATATGTGTAAAAAAAATTATATTCACAATTGTGTTATAGGGTGGCTCTGAAAAGAGCCCTTGTTTTCACTATGACTTTGTTGTACCTACATGTTAGTGCGAATGCAGAGTTTTAGGTTGTTGAGAAAGACTCTGTTCCCATGATCTGTGAAGTGTACTCCATCACTTCCGTAGATGTCATCCATATCAAAACGTAGATTGTTGTTATATATGGAGCCCATCCTATGGTCTCTGAGGTAAGCAGAAACAGCGTTATTGACATTTTTTCTAGCTTTTTCATTCTGTGAACAGAATTGATTTGACCACTTCCATTTCTGTCTTTGGCATATATTAGAGTATACAAAGACAGTTTGGGGGAAAAGCAACATCAATTGTGAAAAGGTATCCTTCATGAGCATTTCCAGTCCTACCCCAGTCAATGTGCCTAGGTCATTGCCACCACAGTGCACAATCATGAGGTCAGGGGGTTGGAGATGCAAAAAGGTTTTAACCAAAGGTATCAATTGGTGCCACTTTAATCCTCTCTGTGCAATCCATTTAATATCCACATTTTGTAAAGCTAGGTCTTTGTCAATACCTCTGCGTTCAGCATACCTTTTGCACCAGAAAACATAGCTGTGCCCAACAATCCATACTGGAAGTATCTTGAAGGGATGTCTGGAAGTAATGAAAAGATGTCTGTAGCTGAGGTAGTCAGTTGGTAGAATGAGAGGTATCTAAAATGGTGGACAAGATGAGAATTGATTGGCTGTTTAAGAACAGTGTACACCCAAAAATAGGGTGCATGTTACTTTCTTTAAAAAGCATGTTTGTTATTGGTTAGTAAAAAATGTTTGAAAGGTACAGTAGATAGGATAAGCTCATATTTTGCAAACGTCAACCATACCTGCTGTTTGCATTTGCAACCTTGTGTGCTGAACTTGGAAATATGATGAACTTGTGACAAGTTAATTCAGTTGATTGTTCCATGAACTGTTATTATGGAAACTGGCATTAAGTAGAATTGGGGAAGGGTTGAATGTTATCTGTGGTTTTAAAATATGGAATTGTAATTTATATATAAGTGATAGGTCATTAAAGTAAGATTTCCCAAGTCAGTACTATCTTTAGAAGTGGTGTGTTCTTAAAAAATAGTGATATTTTTATTTGTAATATATTTTTGAACTCCCGTATGTATTTGCAGCTTCATCGCATTGGTGCAAGGTGGAGTCGCGATTCCAAAAATTCCAGAACCAGTTTGGTCACTTTTAGAAGTCAGTTGGTAAGGGTTAATATGTCTAACCAATAGAAATGTGTTTTACAATTTGAAATAATGTAGGAAGCAATGTGATTTGTTACTTTCATATATTTGTGTGGAGAAAGAGAGGGAAAGTTTGCCATTACTGGTTTTACCTTGCTGAGAGTGGTGCATTACATTGATTGTGTACATAAGAATTTTTTTTATGAGTTTGTGATATTTCATATTCTACAAATCAATTTGGAAGGTGAGTTATAAATTTGTGAGGTTTATTATGTAATAGCTTTATTTTTAATCTTTAAAAGATTTTCCAGAACTGTAATGTTTGAAATGTATTATTAAATGTATAGATGTGTATTGTAGTTTGTTTTATTGCAGTTAAATGTTGTTTGAAATAGATTCTGTATAGTAATATGTGTATATTGGAAGATGGATTAGTGATTATGGTAGTTTGTTTTAGTGTGTGGATATGTACATTTGTAGTATATTGCATAATTTTAGGTGTCACTTTTAAATTGGAAGTGCAGTCTGTCAAGTTTTAAGGTGTGCATGGACTTGTGTCTGAAGTATGTCTCTACTTGTATATGTATTTTCATATGTCATATATTTCAAGGTGCATGATGTATAACAAAGAGGTGTTGTTGCTTTTTATGTGGTAGGCTCAAGACTGTGAGTAGTAGTAGAATGGTGAAGATGCAGCACAAAAGTGTGGTTTAAAAGATGTTGACATAAGGTATTAGTGATTAGGCTACTTTTTATAAGTCTGTAGAGAGGTACAGTTGAAATATGCCACATCATTTTTGGTGTTTGCTTGAAATTGGAAGTTTGTTGTGTGAATTTTGCAGGTGTGCATAGTGTTGTGATAGAAGAAAGTCTGTACTAGGAGATCAATTCTGATATGTGTTATGTATCTGAAGATGTATAAAACACATGTATGCATCTATTTGTATATATTTTTTTATATATGATGCTGCTAGAAAAAGGTATAGACATGCATGCTGCTTTAAGGAACATGGTGAGACATAGCAGAGACATTTGAAAGGGTTCCTGCTTAGTATTTGGCTAGGTGTAACATTATAAGTAGTTGTGGAATGGTAAAGCAGCAGCACAAAAGTGAGGTTTGAGAAATGTTTGTAGGGATATTATTTATTAGAGTAATATGTATGATGTGTGGAAAGGTATATTTTTTATATACTGCAAAATGTTCAGTGTCTGTTTGAAATCTGAAGTATAGTCTGTGAAGTTTTGAGCTATGGATGGTGTTATGACTGAGGTATGTCTCTACTTGCACATGTATTATAGTATGTGTTATGTGTCTGAAGATGATAGATGTATAAAACAGAAGTATATATCTATCTGTATATTACTTTTATATATGATGCTGGTAGCAAAAGGTACAGACATATGTATGCATGCTTTTAGCAATATGGTGAGACTTATAGTAGAGACTTGTGAAGGGTTGCTAGTTTATATTTGTGTAGTTCCAATAGCATAAGTAGTTGCAGAATGGTGAAGCTGTAGCTCAAAACTGTTGTTTAAAACATTTTGGCAGAGGAATTAGTGATTAGGGTATTTTCTATGAGTCTGGGGAAAGGTACACTTGAAATGCACTGCAGGAATGTAGGTGTGTCTTTCACTACCCCTGCACTCCTTCAATCATCCAGCCACTACCCCGGCAGTCCTTCGATCACCCAGCCACTACCCATGCACTTTTATAATCATCCAGGCACTACCTTTGCACTCTTCCAATCACGCTGGTACTACCCTTGTAATTATGTGACCACTGAGCCAGTGCCCATGCAGATGTAAAATCACCCAGGCAATACCTTTACAATCCTCCAATCACTCAGACACTACCACAGTACTACTTCAATCACCCAGGCAGTACCCATGCAGTTATAAAATCACCCAGGCACTCCCTATGTACTTCTGTAATTCCCCAGACATTACCTGTGCACTCATGCAATCACTAATGCTTTAGCTATACACTGATTCAATCACCCAGGCACTATCCTTGCACTCCTTCAATCACCCTGTAAGGATCTATGCACTCCTCCAATCACTTAGGCAGTACCCATGCATTTATAAAATCACCCAGGCAGTTCCTATGTACTCCTGTAATCCCTCAGATACTAACCCTGCACTCCTTCAATCACCCAGCCACTACCCCTGCAGTCCTTCGATCACCCAGCCACTACCCATGCACTTATATAATCATCCAGGCACTACCTTTGCACTCTTGCAATCATGCTGGGACTATCTGTAATTATGTTACCACTCAGCCAGTGCCCATGCAGTTTTAAAATCATCCAAGCACTACCATTACAATCGTCCAATCACTCAGAAACTACCATAGTACTACTCCATTCACCCAGGCAGTACCCATACACTTATAAAATCACCCAGGCAGTTCCTATGTACTCTTGTAATCCCCCAGATATTACCCCTCAACTTATGCAATCACCCAAGCATTACCTATGTACTTCTCTTATCATCTAGACATTACCTCTGCACTCATGCAAACAACAATGCATTAGCTATACACTAGTTCAATCACCCAGGCATTACCCTTGCACTCCTCCAATAACCATGTCAGGATATACGCACTCCTCCAATCACTTACCCAGTACCCATGCACTTATAAAATCACTCAGGCACTACCTATGCACTTATGCAATCACCCAGGCACTACCCTAGTACTCCTCCAATCACCGAGGCAGTACCTTTGTTCTCATGCAATCACCTAGGCACTATGCCTGCACTCCTTCAATCACCCTGACACTACCTCTGCAGTCCTTCCATCACCCAGCCACTACCCATGCACTTATATAATCATCAAGGCACTACCTTTGCACTCTTCCCATCACACTGGCACTATCTCTGTAATTATGTAACCACTCAGCCAGTGCCCATGCAGTTTTAAAATCATCCATGCACTACCTTTACAATCGTTCAATCACTCAGACACTACCATAGTACTACTCCATTCACCCAGACAGTACCCATGCAGTTATAAAATCACCCAGGCACTTCCTATACACTCCTGTAATCCCCCAGACATTACCCCTGCATTCATGCAATCACTAATCCTTTAGCTATACAGTGATTGAATCACCCAGGCACTATCTTTGTACTCCTCCAATCACCCTGTCAGGATCTATGCACTCCTCCAATCACTTACCCAGTACCCATGCACTTATAAAATCACTCAGGCACTGCCTATGCACTTATGTAATCACCCAGGCACTACCCTAGTACTCCTCCAATCACCGAGGCAGTACCTTTGTTCTCATGCAATCACCTAGGCACTATGCCTGCACTCCTTCAATCACCCAGACACTACCTCTGCAGTCCTTCGATCACCCAGCCACTACCCATGCACTTATATAATCATCAAGGCACTACCTTTGCACTCTTCCCATCATGCTGGCACTATCTCTGTAATTATGTAACCACTCAGCCAGTGGCTATGCAGTTTTAAAATCACACAGGCACAACCTTTACAATCGTCCAATCACTCAGACACTACCATAGTACTACTCCAATGACTCTGGCAGTACTCATGCAGTTATACAATCAACCAGGCACTTCCTATGTACTTCTGTAATCCCCCAGACATTCCCCTGAATTCATGCAATCACTAATGCTTTAGGTATACACTGATTGAATCACACAGGCACTATTCTTGCACTCCTCCAATCACCCTGTCAGGATCTATACACTCCTCCAATCACTTAGGCAGTACCCATGCACTTATAAAATAACTCAGGCACTACCTTTAGACTGCTCCAATCACTGAGGCACTACCACAATACTATTCTTATCACCTAGGCAGTAGTGATGCACTTGTAAAATCACTGAGGTACTTTTTATGTACTCCTGTAGTCCCCCAGATATTACCTCTGAACTCATGTAATCATCCAGGCATTACCTATGTAGTCCTCTAATCCCCCAGACATTACCTTTGCACTCATGCAATCACCAATGCATTAGCTATACACTGGTTCAATCACACAGGCACTACCCTTGCAGTCCTCCAATCACCCTGTCAGGATCTATGCACTCCTCTGTCGTGTAGTTCCTATAGTACCCATGCAGGACCTGCGTGTTTGGATAACATAAACCGTGGGCTTGGTGTTAGACTGATTCTGTGCACCCCCACCGCGTATGTTAACCGGATTTGCATTAGCTAGCTCACAGTGCCACTAGAATCTCCTCTTATCGGGGAGAGATTAGTTTCTGGCAACCTTAGACAATGACAACCCTAATTCCTCAGAATCGTGGAAACAATATACTACTTTTCGCTCAGTCACTCATGCTTACTTATTCGGTTTGTCTCCGAGAGTTACACAGAATAAACAGTCTGGGCGTTTCAATAAGTATTTATTGAACAGTTGTTATTCTAGTGTAAAATATATGTGCTGCAGCAACCAGCAGGCAATAGCAGAGGTATATTATCAACAGTACGATAAAAGTAAAGGGATAGAACAGTACTACCATATTGCAATAATCATGAATACATACATGAATATAAAAAGCATTATGAAAGTGCGAGTACTCCTACGATGCCTAACTAGATGTACCTGAGTGTACCTAGCATATGTGTAGGTCTAAAAGCCTAAGAGCCAAGAATCCTTCTAGGATTTAGTCGAAACCCCATACCTGAATAGATAGAGTGTGGGACCCCGTCCTGGTCTCGAGTTGGACACCCCGCAAGGGCTGTGTTAGACTGCTGTCAGCTGGAGCGACTGCATGCAGGAGCCTCAGCATCTCTGGTCAGTGTGTCAGCATGGAAGTCTCGGTTCCCTCTGTCTTACCGGGGTAAGATGTGGTGTATTTATACCCTGAAGACTCTAGTTGCTTCGTATGGTTTGTATTGGCCCTTGTTAGACTTGAGGAAGATATCAGGGGTGAATTTTGTACATACATATTATGCAGGTGGTGTATTCCTAGAGAGCCATGCATAATTGATGAGTACAGTGTGGGCCTGTGTTTGGGAAAAACCCAGCTGTATTCAAAACCACAGACTAGATAACGTTCAGCCCTCAGAGCTCGTTGTGTACTAGCGAGGAGCAATGTAGGTGAAAGATCATGCCTATATAAGGAATCATGACTATAATAGGACATGTACAGTTATGACCGTAATAGGGCATATGCGGCTTTGACCATAATAGGGCAAGTACGAATATGACCGTATTAGGGAAAAAACGAATACGTCCATTTTAGGGCATATATGAACGGGTCTACATTAGGGCCTCTATACGGATAGGATGACAATGACCATACTTAAAATCTGGACAATCTGGACAATTTAAAAAGCAAGGAAAAACATGGTTCTAAAATCTTTAAAAAAAAATCTTCCTAAAATGTTAATAATTCAGCTATTTCCAATTGCCAATAAAAGAATGTCTTTTTTGTTTCTCTATATAAGTTGCTTCACTCAAAGCGGAAGAAGGCCATGCTTTTCTCAAGCGAAAGTGTCAATTTAGGAAATGCTCCAAATTTACTCTGTTATTATGAAAACGAGTGGAGAAGCCGAATTCTTTCCCAGGACGCGATGAGCCAATTCGAGATTAGGTGTCCTGGCTGGGAAGGACAACCTTATCGGTGTTAGCTACTGCAGATGACAAATCCAACGCCTCACAGAGAACGTCAATCGCACATAGATAGTAGCACTGCCAACAGTTGGTGCTTGCGCAGCTTGTGCGGCAGTTGTTACCTGGGTGCCTGAGGAGTCACCCAACCCAGCAGGAGCAAACGGCACCTGTGGATTCTCAAGGAATGCGTTCATCAGAATCGGAAGACACTGGGGACAATGCAGAGCATGGGCCTTTAGGGGGTCCAGCATTGCATCCGTGTCCGGAGGCGCATCTGATGGAAATGTTAGACAAAGATCCAACGTGCATTCTTCCCCGCAAAGCAGGCTTCGAAGAACAGGTAAGATGCAGTCTACCCAGACTGGTCGAAAGGATAGAAACCAGGAGGCATTGAGTTCTCGCAGGCAAGAAATGCCCAGAAGTTGTACCATGCGTTCACGGTATTTCCGCTCCAGGAGCATGTTTGCCATTCCCTCGGGACTTGCGTAGCAGTAGTATTATAAATAGGACCCCTGCAATCAGTAATAGGATAAGCGGGAGTCCTCCAAATACGCTTCCCAATACGGAGTGTATAAAATTTGGGATTACTCCGAGGACTGTCTGAAAGGTGCTTAACAGTCCTGACCCTATGGTCCTAAATAGGTGTACAATGCCGCTCGTATCAGACATATTGAAGACACGAACCACCATTTCTGCGAAATGAATGGGGCAGTTTGTACGTATGAGCGCCTGTATCTCAGTCGAGGTCCTTGCAACTTGAAGTTCATAGGTTTCTCGAGCGGAGGTTAAGGGCACGGATTGCTGTAAAAGCATGGCTTGCAGTCTGCTCAGAGTATCAAATTGTATGAAAGAAACATTCAGTGAAGGCCATAGCGGCCCCTCCCTGACTGTGTTCAGTGGTGGAAAAAATACTTGCATACAGCAAGTAACCCTGGAGTTAACGGTGACCAGATAGGCGACGCCCGGAAGCATCCCACAGCAACCTTGATCATTTAGCATCAAGTAACTCCCATTCGAGAGCAGCTCAAAAACCGGCGTGATCACGGCATCTGGGGTCCCAGTCATGTGACACGATAGGTTTGCTACTGAACCACTATAGGCTCCGTGCAGAGAAATATCCTGACACATGAGAGAACCGCTTAAAGCATTCTTGCAGTTTATACCACTCAGATACACTTCTCAATCCCCATTCCGGCATCGATATCGATATGGTAACTCCCAAGTTTCCTTAATGTACCCCTTACCCATTTTTTCATTAGTGCCTGCCTGCATTTGCTCAAGGCAATATTGAAACTGAAACGTAGTGACCGGCAGAGTGATTTGGCCATGAATTAGCCATTCAGTTGAAGGTAATTCTGCTACAGTAAATGCTAACCTTTCCAGTTTCTCAATACGCAGCATTGTACATTTGGCTCCCCTTTGTGCCATTTCTGTCTGTTTATCAGTCAGATTGTATTCTGAAAACAGAGACGTGGTGTTTATGAAACGCCAATGCACATAGCCTGCGTGCAAAGATTGTAGCGTCCAGCTTAGCATCATAATAGAATGTAGCTGAGATTGCCCGTGTTGTAACAAGGCCAGATCTTGTTCTAATATGTTGATTGCCGAAGACACAATGTTGCCCAAGGAGTAAATCCTGGAGGTCAAAGTTGTTAACCAATTATCCACTACAGCTAATGCCTTCTCTAGGTTAATACGGTCTATTTCCCGTATTCTTTCTGTGGCCTCTTGTTGGGATATTTTCCAGTTTTCATTATAATAGGCATAAATGCTGGCATATATGAAATGTTTCTGACGTGTTTTCCTTGGGCCTAGTAAAAAATCCCTAAGGTCTACATCAGGCGTGAGTAAGGTCAAGTGATGTTTCACTTCTGTGAGTGTTGAGGTCTCTAGCCAATCAAGGCACAACTTCCCAACACTATACGATGTCACTACCCCTGGGTGTTGTCTCTCTACATAGCGTGTATCTGGCCTATGGATACTAAACCCTTCGGTTGTATTCATAAATCTCTGTTGACAGGTGTTTGTGTCAATGGGCCAAATCAGCCATTTCGACCAATCAGGATCTGATCTGTTGTACTGGAGAATGTCATCTAATCCTACCCCTTGTGTAGTTGAATTCTGCCCCCCACCCATCTGTGATGGTGTAGGACACCGGGTGAGTTCAGTTCCTTATTCTTGGCTAGTCCAAGACAGGATGTCTGTTGCACAGTGTCATTTAGAAATATCATCTGCTGTGGAATTAGGCATGCTCTAAAAAGCACTTCTGTTCCCTAGACTTGCCAGTCCCTCGAACCCCAGATTGATTTTAAATCTATAGTGTCCTTCCATAGGTCAAAACCCTGTATAGACAACTGGGCCATAAAGGAAGCAGAGTAAATCTGTTTGGTGTTAGTTAACATAATTTTCTGTGCTGATGCTTTTGCCACTTTGTAATAAAATGACTTTCGGTTTGATGTATTAAACCCTGAAAAGTATGTGAATTTCTGTGCAAAAGTGTGAGAACTACCTTTTGGAGGTTTTGGGCAATGTTCCCACTGGTGGTATTCAAATACATTTCTGAGTGTTATAGATTTGTGCAAGAAATGATGACCATAATGTTGGTAACAGTACAATGTATCATAGTCTGAAGTACCTTCTAACATTTCATTGTTCGGAAATGCGGCAGTTTTTTCTAAATCAGACATCATATTGTTTACAGTTTCAGTGTCCCAATCATCAGAAAATGTACTGGTGGTAATGATATCACTTAAAGAATTTTTAAATACATATTTAAGCTTCAAAAGTTCTGTCGGACCGAATGTATCAAAATCAATCTTGTTCCATACTATACCGTCCAGTATAGGAACTGCTGTGATGTTCACTGAAGACAAGTCTATTGGTTCACGATGTGAAGACTGGTGTGGTTTTAAAATCAAATTGACTCTTTGGGCTGTAGAGCTCTGCTTGAGGTATCGTCCATTAATAATCATACTAAAAGTTATAATTAAACCGAGCCAGAAAAGAAAAAATAGAATCCCAGTGATATACCATAGTTCTATCCAAGGTGACACCAGGTAAGTCCTTCTAAAAAAGTTCAAAAAGTTAATGAGTGTCTGTTTGTGTGATTTTTTGGCTGGCGTCGTTTCCGGCTCACTTGGATCCAGTGAAAACATATCAAAGTTCATGAAATAGCCAGAAGCAGTTTGATCAATTGTTGGAATTGCATCGGGATTTGTTGAAATCGGATTTTACTCTTGATGAGGCATGTTGACGTAGATGTCTGTAGTCGGTCTGATTGCAACTTGATTGTTAAGTTGAGTTTCTTCTTGTTGAAGTGGAATGAGTTCCTTAGCATTGTTGCTTAGTCCTTCATTCCGTACAGGTGGCTCTTCAAACGTGATG
Organism: Calotriton arnoldi; assembly: GCA_963921515.1. Lineage (NCBI taxonomy): Eukaryota > Metazoa > Chordata > Amphibia > Caudata > Salamandridae > Calotriton > Calotriton arnoldi. The sequence goes on from CAWUFW010002443.1 coordinate 1,976,008, forward strand.
AGTCTTTCTGTTTGGACTTCTTGAATTGTAGCGAGAGGAGGGCGTCAGCTACTGTGGAGTCCACGAGGCCTACTGTTTAGTATCGGCCACATAGTGTGGTTTGATTAAGTCGATAGAGACAAATCTTTTCTCCTTTTTTCCGGCAAGAGGCGGTAGGAGTACAGTTCTTGTGCCTTGGATTGCTAGGACCGGTACAGCTGTTCTGTAGGATGGTTCGAAATTCTTTCTTGTCTGCAATCTTTTCTCTGACCAGATCCCCGACCTTTGGGATCCAGACAGGTCTTGCCATTCCTGCCTTGACTTCCTCAGTGGCGGTCTGTTTTAAGTGGACGTTGCTTTGTTGTGCCCTGGATTCATTTAGATCCTGTAAAACAGCCAAACGATCATGGATATCAAATGGTTTCTCATCCGCCACTGTGCCTTCACAATCAAGATCAGGTACCCACATTCTTGTCCCAAATAGGACCTCATAAGGAGTGACACCCCCTAGAGAGCTTCTTGGCTGATTGTTTATTGCTCGTTGGACCCCATAAAGGTGATCGACCCATCTACCGCCCTTGCCTAATACCCTAACTGTTAAAGATTGCTTTAAGTCCCGGTTTTTCCTCTCCACAACCGAATTTCCCTTAGGGTGGTACGGAGAGGAGTACCGCAATGCTACGCCCATTCCTTCCATGGCCTCTTCGCAAGCCCGAGAGCTAAACGCCGGGCCACGGTCAGAATGTAACGTGCCAACTGCGTATGTGCTGATAAAGACTCGCAAATCTTTTATAACAGTACGAGCGTCAGCACAGCACTGAGGCCAAACCCATAGGAATCTAAAGCAGGAATCCACTGCAACTATGATATATTTCTTGGCCCCATCAGATTGTAGGGGTCCACAGTGGTCCAAATAAACACATGCGAGAGGCTTGTCTGATTTTAGTAATGGTGTCTGCGCTGGGCGTGCTACGGTGGAGCCTTTCATCTGCTGGCAGATGTCGCACTTTAAGACATAGTCTTTGGTCTGCTTTGTTAACCCTGGCCTCCAGTAGCGCTGTTTCAGTAAAGAAATAGTCGTTGTGACGCCTGTGTGCGCAAAACCCAAACCCTCGTGTGCTGCTAGAATTAAGCTTTGCCTACGATCCATATTTGGTATTACTCTATCCCCCACTCCAGGAATCTGAGCATATGGAATGTTTTGTGCATCTAACTTGTAGGAGTACTTGAGTGGAAATGTCTTTGGTTCTGCTGTGCTGCCTTTGCGTGAAGCATTGACAGCTACCATAATCTCGCCGTCTATTCTCGTTTTTGAACGAGTAACTGAAGCTACGGAAGCCGTGCGAACAGTCCCCTTTGCGGCTTCATCAGCCAATGAATTCCCTTCAACATGAACGCCATCACGCTGATGACTCAGTGTATGTATCACGTGAGCCCTTGGTAGTTCGTTTCTCAACTCCACTACCTGTTCCCATAGCATTTTATGCTTAATTGTGTCCCCTTTTGCATCTTTAAACCCGTTTTGTTCCCAATGATGTAAATATTCATTGTATGACTGTACACAGTAAAAGGAATCACACACAATCAGTGTGGGGAATTCGTGTTCCGTGTTCACAAGTGCCAGTATCAGTGCTTTTAATTCTGCCAACTTAGCAGTGCAGTCTCCTAGAGATTGCGTTTTAGTGCAACTAGGATGGAACTTTCCATTGTGCATGCGACCTTTAACAATCGCACAGGCTGCGCTGTAAGCTTGCTTACTCCCTATGGCTGGTTGAGCAGATCCGTCAGTGTAAATAATATAGTCATACTGATCTAGAGGCAAAATCTCATTTGGTAGAGGATATTCTTGTTCGTATTGCAGAAATGCTTGTGTTTTTAAACTTGGATCAAATCTGTATTCAACATCCGTTGCAGTAAGAGAATTAGCCCATTGTATCCATCTGGGATGTAAGGCTTTCGCATTTGGAATGCTAGCCTTTGTAACAGCCTCTAAGGCTGGTACTGGGGTCACGACTATTATGCGCTTTCCCTGAGCCAGAGCTTTTCTCTTGCTACAGCGGTCTGCACTGCTGTCAGGATTTTTTCTGTTGAAGTGAAACGCATCTCTGCGTTTGTGTACAGGTGTGATTTGTATGCGATTGGTACCGTTTCGCCTTCATTGAAAGTTAAATAAGTGTACCCGCATTGACCCGCTATTACTCAGATCACTAAGTTGCGTACGTTTACGCATGTCTGTAAATGTTTAGAAGCTATCATGTCTTCCTGTAGGGAACGCAGGATATTTGTATGTTCCTGTGTCCATTGTCTAATTGAAAAATCAGGTTTTATTAAGTCGTAGAAAGGTTTTACTCTTTCTGCGTAATCCAAAATGTATGTTCGACTCAAAATTTAGGAATCCCAGAATTGATTGTAAATTCTTTAATGATTTTGGAGGTTGGAGCAGCGCACACTTTTCTAAAAAGTTAGCTGCAAGGCTTTTTCCTTCACTTGACAGCTCGTATCCTAAAAATAGGACACTGAGGTGGGCAATTTTTGATTTTTTGAAATTAAATTTAGAGCCCTCTGAGGCGAATTCCATAATAATGGTGCTCACCCTGGTCAAGTGCCTCAGTAAGTCATCGTCCGTCAGATAAATATCATCCACATAGGACAATGCTTCTTCATCCAAATTTTGAAGTAACTCTGTTGCCCTTGCTGAAAACAACCCCAGGCTATTCTTATACCCTTGGGGGAGTCGACAAAATTGCCGTTGGGACCCTAGCGCTGAGAATGCGGTCAGATACCTGCTTTCAGGCGCTATATTTTGGCAGAAAAATCCATTTGAGATATCAAGTGTTGTTTTGTATTTTTGTCGCACAATGTTATTCATTAATGCGGCACTCTGTGCATTTTGAACTGCAAATGTCTTTGTGCAAGTGTTTAAATGTCTGTAATCTAAAACTAGACGATATGTGTTGTCAGGTTTGGCTACGGGGAACAAAGGATTGTTCATAGGTGAAGTGCAATTTTCTATCACCCCCTGGTATTCAAGTTGATCTAGGATCTCCCTGACTTGTTTTTTAGCTTCCTGCTTTATAGGGTATTGCCTTTGAGCATTTGGGGAAACTTTTAACGGGATCACATGGTGGGTTGAATCCTCATCCCAACCAGCATGATTTTTGTACAATGCTGGAGCTAGGGCAACCGCTCACTCCTGCGCATATGCATGTTTAAGATGTATGGGAACAAGGTCGGAAAATGCTGGAAAAATTACCTTTTCTCCCTTTGGGAACTCCATGACGAATGCTGGCGGCCAGTCTTGCTCTGCTAATAGGATGTGATATCCAGATGACAAATTTTCCCAAAATAGACCTTTAACTTTTCTGGGCTTGTCCCCCTCCATCCGGAGTGTTATCTCATGTAACTTATGTGGGACACTTACCCGAGTATCAGGTGTTTCCACCGTGATATACTCACTCAACTCCGCTGTCACCAGAAATTCCTTCAGGTTCTGGCGAGCTATCGTTACTTCTGCCGCGCTGTCTAGCATCATCAGAGCCCATTCCCCTTTCAGAAGCTGTGTCCTCAGAATTCTGGGCATGTCTGATATTGGGACCTGCTACCTTCTTCTTTTTGAACTGAGGTTTTTGTTTTTTGTTTATCTTCTTTTTTAGGTGCGTAGTCCGCAGCGCGTTGCGTGTCTCTGGACTTTGTACACTCCTCTGACTGTCCTTCCCTCTCGGAGTTTTTTGATGAACCCTGAAAGGAACGAGAGGAACGAATATCAGTATCCTGATACCTGTCAGGTTTTTTGATATTATCCCTATTCCTGAGGTTATACCTCCTTTCAGAGGGCTCCTGTTGAGGAGACCTGCCTCTGGATTGAGATCTGTTGTCTTTAGACTTTTGTTGTTTTTTATTTTCCCACTTCTTTTTAGAAGAATTAGGTGTCTGCTTTGTAGTGTACTTTTTAGGACTGCCCACCAGTTGTGGTTTTAATGCTTTCCCACCTAGACTGTCTCTGCCTAGTTCTGCATATGCAATTTCAATTATTTTGGGTAGTTCGTGTTGTTGATCTATTGGACCGAACTCCCTTAGGCGCTGGCGGATCACCACTGGAGCTGCTTCTCCTTTAATATTAGCTAGTATTATGGCTGATACCTGATCAAAGTTATTTAGTAACTTCATCCCTAAGTTAAGGGCAGGTTCTGCTCCGTACTCATTTTGTATCTGTCTTAATACGTCTGGCACTACTGCTAAGGACGGGATACCATATGTTCTGGTATATATGGCAGCAAAGACTGAACCCCAAGAGGTGCAGTCTTCTACTTGTGGTGTGATCCCCATGGGCAAGCAGATTGTTAGAATTCTGTGTTTTTCATAGGTGGTAGTATTCGGGAATACCGCCTCAAGCTGAGTTATTTTCTGAACTATCTAGAATGGTATTTGTTCACGTTTTGCGGGCATTTTGCCCATTACTGCGTGTAATGTTTGATGAGTAATTTTATTTCCTGTACCCTGAGCTGGAGTACTAGTTGATGCACCTAGTGCAGGTTGGATTGTTAAAGTCCTCATGACGAATTGTGTCAGGTTTCTGTAGATTTTAATTAAATCTCTGTGTTGTACGAGTAATTCTGGATGTGGCATTGTTCCAATGTCAGGATGCGGTGTGTAAGCCGCTAGTGTTGGCCATGTGGCCCCATCTCCTCCGAGCGGGCCTAATCTTACTCTTCCTTGTATGTGGGGTAGGGCGCCATTAAACCACTAATAATGTTCCTGGTAAGTGAGTGGAATCTCTATGTCCTCAAACGGGGCATATTCATGTGGTGCATCTCCTCTTAAATAGTAGTGAAATGTCTTTGTTATGGCATTTGCTGCTGGGAATGTAACCCATGAATAGAACACATCTGTTTTATTTGATTCATGTGCCTCAATCACGAAAACTACTACGCCACCCCCGCTTGTAAACCATTTTCTAATAGTCTTAGGGTGACTGTCCTTCTGAATTTTGGTGCAATCTGTATTGCATTTTCAGGATCTTCTCCTTCTTCTGAAAAATTCAGTTCAACTCTGTCTGTCCTTACATCGTTGTCAGACATGTATAGAGGAAGATGTGTTCAAAGGGAACTAAGATGAGGTGTTATGCACAATTTAGGTACTAAATGTCCTTCAAGCTTGATTAACCAACAACCAATAAATAGTATTCTCGTACTACTCAGCTGTGGCGGATTTTGTGCCCACCCACTCCTGACGTCTCTGGTGTTTTGTGAGTAGGTTCTCTGAGAATAGCACGACTGAACTACTCAGATTCTACTGTTAAATAAGTACCCAACCAACGTTGGCGGCGCCATGTCGTGTAGTTCCTATAGTACCCATGCAGGACCTGCGCGTTTGGATAACATAAACCGTGGGCTTGGTATTAGACTGATTCTGTGCACCCCCACCGCGTATGTTAGCCGGATTTGCATTAGCTAGCTCACAGTGCCACTAGAATCTCCTCTTATCGGGGAGAGATTAGTTTCTGGTAACCTTAGACCATGACAACCCTAATTCCTCAGAATCGTGGAAACAATATACTACTTTTCGCTCAGTCACTCCTGCTTACTTATTCGGTTTGTCTCAGAGAGTTACACAGAATAAACAGTCTGGGCGTTTCAATAAGTATTTATTCAACAGTTGTTATTCTAGTGTAAAATATTTGTGCTATAGCAACCAGCAGACAATAGCAGAGATATATTATCAGCAGTACGATAAAAGCAAAGGGATAGAAGAGTTCTACCATATTGCAATAATCATGAATACATACATGAATATAAAAAGCATTATGAAAGTGCGCGTACTCCTACGATGCCTAACTAGATGTACCTGAGTGTACCTAGAATATGTGTAGGTCTAAAAGCCTAAGAGCCAAGAATCCTTCTAGGATTTAGTCGAACCCCCATACCTGAATAGAGAGAGTGTGGGACCCCGTCCTGGTCTCGAGTTGGACACCCCGCAAGGGCTGTGTTAGACTGCTGTCAGCTGGAGCGACTGCATGCAGGAGCCTCAGCATCTCTGGTCAGTGTGTCAGCATGGAAGTCTCGGTTCCCTCTGTCTTACCGGGGTAAGATGTGGTGTATTTATACCCTGAAGACTCTAGTTGCTTCGTATGGTTTGTATTGGCCCTTGTTAGACTTGAGGAAGATGTCAGGGGTGAACTTTGTACATACATATTATGCAGGTGGTGTATTCCTAGAGAGCCATGCATAATTGATGAGTACAGTGTGGGCCTGTGTTTGGGAAAAAACCCTGCTGTATTCAAAACCACAGACTAGATAACGTTCAGCCCTCAGAGCTCGTTGTGTACTAGCGAGGACCAATGTAGGTGAAAGATCATGCCTATATAAGGAATCATGACTATAATAGGACATGTACAGTTATGACCGTAATAGGGCATATGCGGCTCTGACCATAATAGGGCAAGTACAAATATGACCGTATTAGGGAAAATACGAATACGTCCATTTTAGGGCATATATGAACGAGTCTACATTAGGGCCTCTATACCGGACATAACACCCACTCCTCTTCCGAATAGGATGGCAATGACCATACTTAAAATCTGGACAATTTAAAAACATGTTAAAAGCAAGTAAAAACATGGTTCTAAAATCTTTTTTAAAAAAATCTTCCTAAAATGTTAATAATTCAGCTATTTCCAATTGCCACTAAAAGAATGTCTTTTTTGTTTCTCTATATAAGTTTCTTCACTCAAAGCGGAATAAGGCCATGCTTTTCTCAAGCGAAAGTGTCAATTTAGGAAATGTTCCAAATTTACTCTGTTATTATGAAAACGATTGGAGATGCCGAATTCTTTCCCAGGACGCGATGAGCCAATTTGAGATTAGGTGTCTTGGCTGGGAAGCACAACCTTATTGGTGTTAGCTACTGCAGATGACAAATCCAACGCCTCACAGAGAACATCAATCGCACATAGATGGTATGTAGCACTGCCAACAGTCGGTGCTGCGGCAGCTTGTGCGGCAGTTGTTACCTGGGTGCCTGAGGAGGAGTCACCTAACCCAGCAGGAGCAAACGGCACCTGTGGATTCTCAAGGAATGCGTTCATCAGAATCGGAAGACACTGGGGACAACACAGAGCATGGGCCTTTAGAGGTCCAGCATTGCATCCGTGTCCAGATGCGCATCTGATGGAAATGTTAGACAAAGATCCAACGTGCATTCTTCTCCGCAAAGCAGGCATCGAAGAACAGGTAAGATGCAGTCTATGCAGACTAGTCGAAAGGATAGAAACCAGGAGGCATTGAGTTCTCACAGGCAAGAAATGCCCAGAAGTTGTACCATGCGTTCACGGTATTTCCGCTCCAGCAGCATGTTCGCCATTCCCTCGGGAATTGGGCCGTTCATTGCGTAGCAGTAGTATTATAAATAGGACCCCTGCAATCAGTAATAGGATAAGCGGGAGTCCTCCAAATACGCTTCCAAATACGGAGTGTATAAAATTTGGGATTACTCCGAGGACTGTATGAAAGGTGCTTAACAGTCCTGACCCTATGGCCTTAAATAGGTGTACAATACCGCTCGTATCAGACATATTGAAGACACGACCCACCATTTCTGCGAAATGAATGGGGCAGTTTGTACGTATGAGCGGCTGTATCTCAGTCGAGGTCCTTGCAACTTGAAGTTCATAGGTCTCTCGCGCGGAGGGTAAGGGCACGGGTTGCTGTAAAAGCATGGCTTGCAGTCTGCTCAGAGTATCAAATTGTATGAAAGAAACATTCAGTGAAGGCCATAGCGGTGCCTCCCTGACTGTGTTCAGTGGTGGAAAAAATACTTGCATACAGCAAGTAACCCTGGAGTTAATGGTGACCAGATAGGCAACGCCCGGAAGCATCCCACAGCAACCTTGATCATTTAGCATCAAGTAACTCCCATTCGAGAGCAGCTCAAAAACCGGCGTGATCACGGCAGCTGGGGTCCCAGTCATGTGCTACTGAACCGCTACAGGCTCCGTGCAGAGAAATATCCTGATACATGAGAGAACCGCTTAAAGCGTTCTTGCAGTTTGTACCACTCAGATACACTTCTCGATCCCATTCCGGCATCGATATCTATATGGTAACCCCCAAGTTTCCTTAATGTATCCCTTACCCATTTTTTCATATGTGCCTGCCTGCCTTTGCTCAAGGCAATATTGAAACTGAAACGTAGTGACCGGCAGAGTGATTTGGCCATGAATTAGCCATTCAGTTGATGGTAATTCTGCTACAGTAAATGCTAACCTTTCCAGTTTCTCAAAACGCAGCATTGTATATTTGGCTCCCCTTTGTGCCATTTCTGTCTGTTTATGAGTCAGATTGTATTCTGAAAACAGAGACGTGGTGTTTACGAAACGCCAGGGCACATAGCCTGCACGCAAAGATTGTAGCGTCCAGCTTAGCATCATAATAGAACGTAGCTGATATTGCCCGTGTTGTAACAAGGCCAGATCTTGTTCTAATATGTTGATTGCCGAAGACACAATGTTGCCTAAGGAGTAAATCCTGGAGGTTAAAGTTGTTAACCAATTATCCACTACAGCTAATGCCTTCTCTAGGTTAATACGGTCTATTTCCCGTATTCTTTCTGCGGCCTCTTGTTGGGATATTTTCCAGTTTTGATTATAATAGGCATAAATGCCGGCACATATGAAACGTTTCTGATGTGTTTTCCTCGGGCCTAGTAAAAAATCCCTAAGGTCTACATCAGGTGTGAGTAAGGTCAAGTGATGTTTCACTTCTGTGAGTGTTGAGGTCTCTAGCCAATCAAGGCACAACTTTCCAACACTATACGATGTCACTACCCCTGGGTGTTCTCTCTGTACATAGCGTGTATCTGGCCTATGGATACTAAACCCTTCGGTTGTATTCATAAATCTCTGTTGACAGGTGTTTGTGTCAATGGGCCAAATCAGCCATTTCGTCCAATCAGGATCTGATCTGTTGTACTGGAGAATGTCATCTAATCCTACCCCTTGTGTAGTTTAATTCTGCCCCCCACCCATCTGTGATGGTGTAGGAAACCCGGGTGAGTTCAGCTCCTTATTCTTGGCTAGTCCAAGACAGGATGTCTGTTGCACAGTGTCATTTAGAAATATCATATGCCTGCACTCCTTCAATCACCCAGACACTACCTCTGCAGTCCTTCAATCACCCAGCCACTACACATGCACTTATATAATCATCAAGGCACTACCTTTGCACTCTTCCCATCACGCTGGCACTATCTCTGTAATTATGTAACCACTCAGCCAGTGCCCATGCAGTTTTAAAATCATCCATGCACTACCTTTACAATCGTTCAATCACTCAAACACTACCATAGTACTACTCCATTCACCCAGGCCGTACCCATGCAGTTACAAAATCACCCAGGCACTTCCAATATACTCCTGTAATCCCCCAGACATTACCCCTGCATTCATGCAATCACTAATCCTTTAGCTATACAGTGATTGAATCACCCAGGCACTATCTTTGTACTCCTCCAATCACCCTGTCATTATCTATACACACCTCCAATCACTTAGGCAGTACCCATGCACTTATAAAATCACCCAGGCAGTTCCTATGTACTCTTGTAATCCCCCAGATATTACCCCTCAACTTATGCAATCGCCCAAACATTACCTATGTACTTCTCTTATCATCTAGACATTACCTCTGCACTCATGCAAACACCAATGCATTAGCTATACACTAGTTCAATCACCCAGGCATTACCCTTGCACTCCTCAAATAACCATGTCAGGATCTATGCACTCCTCCAATCACTTACCCAGTACCCATGCACTTATAAAATCACTCAGGCACTCCTTATGCACTTATGTATTCACCCAGGCACTACCCTAGTACTCCTCCAATCACCGAGGCAGTACCTTTGTTCTCATGCAATCACCTAGGCACTACCTCTGCAGTCCTTCAATCACCCAGCCACTACCTCTGCAGTCCTTCAATCACCCAGCCACTACACATGCACTTATATAATCATCAAGGCACTACCTTTTCACTCTTCCCATCACGCTGGCACTATCTCTGTAATTATGTAACCACCCAGCCAGTGGCTATGCAGTTTTAAAATCACACAGGCACAACCTTTACAATCGTCCAATCACTCAGACACTACCATAGTACTACTCCCATGACTCTGGCAGTAGCCACGCAGTTATACAATCAACCAGGCACTTCCTATGTACTTCTGTAATCCCTCAGACATTCCCCTGCATTCATGCAATCACTAATGCTTTAGGTATACACTGATTGAATCACTCAGGCACTATTCTTGCACTCCTCCAATTACCCTGTCAGGATCTATACACTCCTCCAATAACTTAGGCAGTACCCATGCACTTATAAAATAACTCAGGCACTACCTTTACACTCCTCCAATCACTGAGGCACTACCACAATACTATTCTTATCATCTAGGCAGTAGTGATGCACTTATAAAATCACTGAGGTACTTTTTATGTACTCCTGTAGACCCCCAGATATTACCCATGAACTCATGCAATCATCCAGGCATTACCTAGGTAGTCCTCTAATCCCCCAGACATTACCTTTGTACTCATGCAATCACCAATGCATTAGCTATACACTGGTTCAATCACCCAGGCATTACCCTTGCAGTCCTCCAATCACCCTGTCAGGATCTATGCACTCCTCCAATCACTTACCCAGTACCCATACACTTATAAAATCACTCAAGTACTACCTATGCACTTATGCAATCACCCAGGCAGTACCCTAGTACTCCTCCAATCACCCAGGCAGTACCAGTATTCTCATGCAATCACCCAGACACTATTCCTGCACTCCTTTAATCATCCAGTCACTACCCCTGCAGTCCTTCGATCACCCAGCCACTACCCATGCACTTATATAATCATTCAGGCACTACCTTTGCACTCTTCCAATCATGCTGGAACTATCCTTGTAATTATGTAACCACTGAGCCAGTGCCATGCTGTTGTAAAATCACCCAAGCACCACCTTTACAATCCTCCAATCACTCAGACACTACCACAGTAGTACTCCAATCACCCAGGCAGTACCCATGCAGTTATAAAATCACCCAAGCACTCCCTATGTACTTCTGTAATTCCCCAGACATTACCTCTGCACTCATGCAATCACTAATGCTTTAGCTATACACTGATTCAATCACCCAGGCACTATCCTTGCACTCCTTCAATAACCCTATGAGGATCTATGCACCCCTCCAATCACTTAGGCAGTACCCATGCACCTATAAAATCACTGAGGCAGTTCCTATGTACTCCTGTAATCCTCCAGATATTGCCCCTCAACTCATGCAATCACTCATATATAACCTATGTAGTCTTCTAATCACCCAGACATTACCTCTGCACTCATGCAATCACCAATGCATTAGCTATATACTAGTTGAATCACCCAGGCACTACCCTTGCACTCCTCTAATCACCCTGTCAGGATGTATGCACTCCTCCAATCACTTACCCACTACCCATGCACTTATGCAATACCCCAGGCACTACCCATGCACTTATGCAATCACCCAGGCACTACCCATGCACTCATGCAATCACATATGCACTACCCATACACTTCTACATATATTCCACTTACCACAATTCATTCAATACTTACAAATGTATCTATTTTTAAACCAAATAGGCGGTTCTGAATAGAACCATTTTTTTTCTACTTTTCTGAATTTTTTGGGTGTTTTTTTTAAAAAGAAAAGAAAAAAAAACAGAACCAACAGTGAACATGTTCAAAAATTATGCAATTATGAACTCATTGCATAATTTAAAAAAAAAATAACACTTGTGGTTCCTAATAGCAACCAGGATGGCATCCAGTGATTGCTCACCAAAACAGTATCTTTTTACATTTTACGCAACGCTGCTCCACTCTAGCCAACTCAGGGATGATGTTTGGTGTGCCAGATGAGGAAGAAGCAGATGACGTGCTCGGTCCTGCAGCGTTGTCTTCACTTGCCTGCTTTTCTTGTTCCCGACGAAGCTGTTCTCTAGCAAGACGTCGCGGATGTATGGTCTGCAGATGTTTTAACATCGAAGACGTCCCCCACGAAAACTTTTTTTCAGAACCCCGTGAGAGGACATTCTGGCAAATGGTACAGGTTACCTTTTTTGCATTTACCTTTTCTCCGCAGGTGGTATGGAGAAAAATGCCCACACGATACTTTCATACCTTTTCTTGCTGGGTTCCTCCAGGTCTTCTTCCTCTTCAGGTGGAAGCTGCTGAGGTGGATTACCAGCTGCCATTTTTTGATCAGTGAAAAAAAACCACAAAAAAAAGGCAAACAAGAGGAGCAGAAGACAACAGGTGTGTCTGCTAAGATGCTCTTGAAGGAATGAAAAAAATGGGTGGGGTCCTTCAAGTTCTAGAATCAAAAGGTTCTTAACCAATGAAATTATTTCTTTTGAAGTCACATAGGATTCGCACACCCGGCGTGCAACCAGCGCGCACCCGACGTGATTCCCGAAAAATATATTTAACAATAATATATCTTTATTACAATTACAAATATATGATTTTTCTAATTAGATTAAATAATCTATTGCTATAATATACATATTAAACTTATATACATATACTTTTAAAACATAAACATTTGCGGTGGATTCGCGCACCTGACACGACCCCCGGAACTACGTACGTAACCTTACGCGGGGCCGAGATCCTCGCACCCTTCGCAGACCAAACATGCATCCTACATGACTTAACCAATATGGCGGCAAAATTCTTGGATTCGCGCACCCACCGAGACAGAGACACGATCGGTACGTGAATCCACTTTAGAAAAAAAAAATGTAGATTTATATTTTAGAAAAGAGAAAACATTACATTATTTTTATGACAATTAAAAAACTAAGAAAAAGTATTTTTGGGACATTATACTTAGAAATTAGCATTTAAAAAACCTTTGAAATTCACTGAAAAAACCATATGTTACGGGGACGTTATAGTTAGAAATTAGCATTTAAAAAACCTTAGAAATTCACTGAAAAAAAACACAGGTTTCAGGGACGTTACAGTTAGTTGGACATTTTACTCGTACAAAACCAGAGAAATTCGGCCGTTATAGTTAGTTGAGCTAACTATAACTTGCGCCCCCTCAATGCACTGCTGATGACATCACATATTACATCACTTATGACATGGTCAGTGACATCACTCATTACATCACTGATGACATCTCAAATGACATCACTGGTGACATCATCCATGTGATAATCTGATGCACCGCCTCAAAGTCTAATATAAACTTTGATACACCCACTCTATAATATAGACTACCATTCTCAAAACCATAGACACACCAATAGCAGTTACTATATACCCACTCACTGATTCCTAGGTCTACACACACATCCACTCCCTAATCCATACAGTCACTCATAAATGCAGTCACTCATCAATACATCCACTACCATATGCACTCATACACCCAGACAGACACTCACACACCACCACTCACCCATGGAGTTACTCACACAGCTAGTCAGTCATGAAAAGAATCAATCACTCTCCCATTTACTCACCTACAAAGTTATACACACACCACCTCACTTATTTATACAGATACTAACATATACTTACTCTCTTATACAATCACTGACACAAGCACACACTCATCCATACAGCCACTCCCACAATCACTCACTCTGACATATAATCATTTATATACTCCAACACTCACAAATACTGCCTTTCACATATATAGTTACTCACACATGTACCACTGAGACATCCATTCACTCACCAAGACAGCCATACACACACTCACCTACCCATACAGCCCCTCAGAGATGCACTCTTGAACCCATGTCCCCAGTGAACGACTCACTCACACATCCATGCAGGGAGTCACACACACCCCACCCACCCACACACACAGACACTCAGGCACCCATACAGATACTCAGACAACCAATCAATAACCCATATATACACTCATGTAGCTACTCACCAACCCATGCAGCCACTTACACACAAACAGACAGACTGATACAGACATTAATACAGTTTTGTCACTAAACCATGCTTTCAGTAAGACACGTTTAATCACTACCTTATACAGTCAGTCACACACCTACTAAATCATCCATTCAGACAGTCATACACACACTCATTCTTCAATACACCTTGGCCTATATATATACAACAAATTTAACTTTTACAGAAACACACAGTCACTGGATAATGTCATCAGTGGTGTCATTTGAGATGTCATCAGTGATGTCATCAGTGATGTCACTGACCATGTCATGAGTGATGTAATATGTGATGTCATCAGCAGTGCATTGCGGGGGCGCAAGTTATAGTTAGCTCAACTAACTATAACGGCTGAATTTCCCTGGTTTTGTACGAGTAAAATGTTCAACTAACTATAACGTCCCTGAAACCTGTGTTTTTTTCAGTGAATATATATATATAAACTCAATAAAATTGTGGCGATGAAACAGGGCAATATAAAGAACAAAGACCAGCAATACAGGAACTTGATCAAAAAGCTAAAAGAGAACAATGAAATTGTAGTTCGCAGCAGTGACAAAGGGGGTAACATTGTGCTCTGGCCGCAAAAATTATACGACAAGTAAGCTTACAGTCAGCTCAATGACAGGCTATGTTACAACCGGAGCAGCCAGGCCAATTTGAATGCCTCATGCAAAGAATACTATGGGAAGCTATCTACATGGAGACAGGAAAATTTGATCACTGGGGATGAATACAAATATCTGAAAAAAGAAAACCCAACTACTCCTTCGCTATATTTCATTCCAAAAATCCATAAAGATCGGAACAACCCCCCTGGCAGACCAATCATCTCGGCCAGGGATGGCCTGTTGGAGCATACCACCAGATATATTGACTATTTCCTTCAAGACTATGTTAAGAAATTACCAAGTTATGTGCGTGACAAAAGTGACTTTTTAAGGCAAATCTCTGAATTTGAATGGCATGATGACTACTTACTAATTGCATTGGATGTGACGTCGCTATACACGAGCATTGAACATACAGATGGAATTGAGGCAATTAGACACTATCTATCACGTAGGCCTGAGCAATTTAAACGCCACAGTAATATGCTTATTGATATGATCAAGTTCTGTCTAAATAACAATATTTTTATGTTCAATAGCCAGCTATATCAACAGACTAGAGGAGTCGTCATGGGGGCCAGCTTCTCGCCCAGTTAAGCTTGCCTGCATATGGCCAGATGGGAGGAGCTGGTCCTCAGGGGCGAACATGAACAATATATGATGGTAAATGTAAAATTGTGGCAACGTTACATTGATGATCTTTTTATTGTGTGGCAGGGAACAGAAGGTGAAGCTATGGAATTTGTTCAGTCCCTCAATACCAATGACATCAATCTTAAGTTTACGGCCACCATTAGCTCTAGTTCAATTGAATTCCTTGATACCCAAGTATATATCAAAAATCATAAGATCGAGACCAGGCTCTTTAGGAAGAAAACGGCAGGCAATTCAACTCTCCATGCAAGTAGTATGCACCCTAAACATCTTATAAATAGCATACCGTATGGAGAGATGCTGAGAATAAGGCAGATTTGCAGTAGCAATAGTGAGCTAACGATAGCTCAAAGCGATAGCAAAACAAGATTCCTAGAGAGAGGGTACTGTCATGTGTTTTGTGGCCTCACGGTCTGCCCTGCTAAGTTGGCTTAGGCCTGGCTGCCATGATGCCTTTTCTGCGCACGTTACTATGTGACTTTGTTTTTCCAGCCTCTGCTTGTGCCCGGCTATATTAGGACTGTCTGCATTTCTGCCTTTCACCTTTTCTCCTGTTCCCTGTGGGTTACATCTGCACAACATGTACAAGGTCGAAAAACAACGTCCCTTGTTCTTGCTGATCTGGCCAGTCCCTCGCACCTAGACATAACACTACGTACAGCTGCACTGGAGAAATTCGTGTGCTTTTTAATATTGTGATTTCACTGTTAGAGGCACTTGGAGAAAAACCTTTCCAGAGAGAAGAGCTGTGCTTGTCTGATGATGTAAACCTTGCATCTAGATATTGAGGTATGAGGGTCCGCCTGACAAAGCCCAGAGGTTTTCTGTTTATATAATAAACTAGCTAATAGCACGGGGAGGGTGGTATGGTCATTTAGCCCTATATCCACTGCTTTATGAAATGCTTTCCCCGTTTGTATTCTATGGAATTGTAACTATGCTGATTATTTTATCCTTATGCATTATGCTGATAGTACTGGCACGTGTACTGTATCTTAGAGCACGATAGTTGAAATAAACATTTAAACTATACTGTGTCTCTTATTACGCATGTTGTGGACAGGTATGAGTGAGTTATGAAAGGGTGTTCTTGCTCCTGCGAGTCCTGAGAGAGAGATACCGTGTTCTGGGTTGTCTAATCATTGGTAGCATCGCTGCTCATGAGACGCTAAAGCTAGTCGGATTGGGATTGTGGGTGCTGAGGTGTATGGTTGGCTCACCACTATACTCCGAGGTCCTATTATCCTGTGCATAGCTCTGTGTATGTGCAGAATCCCTACAACATGGCGCAACCAACGAGTGGGCTGCTTATCTGCGAGACGCTTGAGTAGTACTTGTGCTTGTCCACAACCCCTTCACAGACGCTTCCGGAAGCGTGTGTGAAGGTGATACCTCCTATATTGACGTTTTTATAGGTTCTTTCAAGCTTGAAGTTGTTAAAAGGTTTTTAAATACAACACTATATTGTGCTGCCTCCTATTAGGTTGTCGAAATATTTTAGCCTTAAATGGCTGTCCAAATTGCGGCACATAGCCGCGCAGCGCTCCGAGCTCACTTGACAGTGTATGGAGTGCCTGACGCGGGTGTCGATCTGATCTTTGTGGTACAAGCGGATCCCGCTTACCACTTTGAGGTGTTTTACTCTTGGGTCACCTTTCCGGCGGTGGATGGGACTGATAATTTGTTCCATGAATATACAGCCACCGCTGTTCCTAATCTCTATAGACCTTATAGGAATCTTGAAGTACCGCTCACGGCATGGCAACACCGTGTTTGGTTTGATGGCGCCCTCCCCAACCGGTTACCTCGGTTCGTTTAGGCCCCTTATCGATTGAAGGGGCCACTTGGCCTGTTTTGGCCGGGTATACCCCACATCCGCGTTATATGACGCTTGCAGTCGCTGAACTGCGTAATTTGCATTCGTCTTTGATACGTGTGCATAGAGCTTTAGTACAGTTTGTTACAGGCAACATCCAGGGAGCCCCGCCTGGAGTTGCAGCGCATCCAGCTGGGCCGGGCGTTGTAACCATAAGTCCCGTCATGGTTAATTCGGTGATGGGCAAGCGCCCACAAAATAAGGACGATTTGCCTTATTGGCTTGCAGAAAAATTTGACCAGCTGGAGGCAGTTTTTCCAAATACTTCTCCTGTGGACAAACACAGGATTTTAACGATTAGTTTGCCCAAAGACTTGATTCCCGAATTGACAGAATGCAACAACTGGGGTAAGGTATTCACAGCAGTATATGCGAAGTGTTTCGGCACTCCTTCCATGATGGTTCTGCCCTCTGTAATTAAACGAGTGCAGGATGAGCATGGCCCTGAAGCGGCTGTGGAATTAGGGATGAGACTGGTGGGAGTGTTCGATGTAGTAGCTGATTTGATCCTTGCGAATGTCAAGGGCGATGCAGTTAACTTTCAAGTAGCTAATGCTTTGGCTTTGATCCCAGAACCGGACAGGCCGCGCGAATTACCGAAAATTATTGCCCAGGCTTACAAAACAATTGGCCGCAATAGCCTGGGAGTCAAGCCTTTTGCTAAAACGCAAACACAATCACAACCTCAACCGAAAACTCAATCTGAGAAGGATGAGAAGCCGTTCTTTACTAAAAAGAGCTGGAGGTTGAAAAAACAGGGTAAGCAACAGAAGAAGCCAGGGTCGCGAGGCGCATCCCCGGTTTCCGTCTCTTCTGAACGCACTTATGATTTGCGCGATAGGGCGAGAATTAAATCTCCAGAGAGATTTCAAGTCCCTGATTCGCGTTCTCCTCGTTCTTCACAGGCACCAACAACCTCCCAGGCTGGTGGAGGAGATCGCCAGGATAGAGGCAGGGGTTGTGAGGCTCCTCAGGGACGAGACCAACCTCGACAACAAGTCCGAGGGAAACCAGATGAATTTCCACGTTCTCGCCCACAGTTTCAGAAGAAAAAAGTTGCAGCTGTAACAGCGAAGTATGCCACAAACGGTGAGAACGAGACTCCTGAATTGGACGTGGGCAGTGACGCTCCTAGACAGCGCCGCGGAAGTTACCATAGTGCGGGAGGCACTACGTCCTCATGTGGAGGCGACAGCAACTGATACATTCATTACTGTTGAGACAGCAGACACCAGAGTGGCACCCCCTGACAGACTATATAATATTGTCATTCAAATTGAAGGTGACATACAGCGTGTTATTAAAGGGATTTTTTGGGAAAATCTGACCTCTTCGTACGACATTCTGTTGGCAGAGGCGGATTGGCCGCCCCCGTTCGTACTTGCTGCGCGTAGAGGGGAGGAGGTAATCCTTCCGAGCTTTTCTCGTCATGTCCCCAAGGACAAAGCGGAGGCTCTCGCAGCCGAGTGGGCTGCGTCCCTGGCTCCGGCGTTATACCGCAATCACGTGGGCTGGGATGAAGACTCTCCCCCCCATGACATTCCTTTGCGGTCGCTGCCACAGCCACAACCCCAATATCCCATCAAGCGGGAAGCTAAAGGTCCCGTTTCCGAAATTCTGACGCAGTTAGAATATCAAGGAGTAATTGAAACATGCGTATCACCGATGAATAATCCCCTTTTCGCGGTTTCTAAACCCGAAGGATCGTACCGCCTAGTTTTGGATTACCGACATTTGAACTCTCATTGTCGGACCTTTGCGGTACAAAATACACATAGTTCTGCGCTTGTAGACAGTCTTGTCCGTAAAAAATATAAAACGACACTGGACTTATCCAATGGATTTTACACGCACAACTTGTCCTCGGAGTGCAGCCAATGGAGCGCTTTCACTTCCGGTGGTAAACAATCCAAATTCCGGCGTTTACCTATGGGCTACAGGAACAGTCCAGGTGTGCTCGCCGCCCGTGTTGTCTCTTTGTTAGACAACATAGACCCAGATGCGTGTTTGTACGTCGATGATATCTATCTGACAGATGACGAACTATGGCCGCATCTTTCCCGAGTGGACCGCATTATTCTTGAATTTGTGGTCTTAGGTTACAAATTCAATTTTGCCAAATCACACATTGCTGAATTTACCGTTTTGTTTTTGGGCTATGAGCTCAACAATGAAGGTAAGGGCTTAGCCCCCCATTTCTTGGAGAAATGCGCACTCTTGTGCCCTCCAACTACTCTGAAGAAGCTTCAGTCTTTACTGGGTTTTCTGAACTTCGGGCGTACTTATATTCCCGAATATGCCCAGCGTATCAAGCCTCTTTATGCCTTGATACAACCGAACTTTTCGAAGTCATGTTGGCTTCCCGAGCATTCCTCCATACTGCAATCTTTGCAGTCTGATCTACTTGAATCTAAATTCTTGTTGACACGTGATAATCACACAAACCTGGTGATTAGAATCGTACCAGGGGCAGTGAGTTTCACGTACTTAACCTTTAACGAAGGTGACACAGTACCGATTGCATACAAGTCACATCTATACACTTCAGCAGAAATGCGCTTTTCCTCTGTGGAGAAAGTTTTGACTGCAGTGCAGATGGCGATTCTGAAAGAACGCGCACTGGCACAGGGAAAACGCATTTTGGTGGTAACACCATATCCTGCCCTTGAGGCAGTGACGAAAGCAAGTGTACCGAACTCTAAAGCTTTGCACCCCCGTTGGATACAATGGGCAACATCTTTGACATCCCCGGATGTCACTTTTATCTTTGATTCTTCTCTTCAGACACAGGAGTTTTTACAGTATGAATTTGTTCATCCTCCTCCTCTGTCTTTGCTACCGCTTGAGGAGTACGAATGTATTATCTATACCGATGGTTCGGCACAACCGGCCACGGGTTCCAAGCATGCTTATTCCGCGGCATGTGCTATTGTTGCAGGTACCATGGTGAACGGCAAGTTCAAATCAACTGTAGTGCACACTCAGGCACTAGGAGACAGTACTGCACAATTGGCCGAGCTGCGCGCATTGGTGCTCGCACTTGAGTTCGCTAATCCGGATGTGACCACTCTTATTGTATGCGATTCTTACTACTGTGTTCAATCTTTCAATGACAATCTCTTCTTTTGGTCACAAAATGACTATAGAGATGCAAAAGGCAGCACAATTAAGCATAAAATGCTTTGGGTTCGAGTAGCAGATTTGAAACAACGTCTGCCTCTCACACAGGTGATTCACACTCTTGGCCACCAGCGTGTGGGTGCACACGCTGTCGGTAACGGTTTGGCAGATGAAGCTGCCAAATCAGCAGTAGCCACGTGCTCAGTCGCAGCAGTTACAAGATCCATGACTAAGATAGATAATGATATTCTGGCAGCTATTGCTGCAACAAAGGAGGGTGCTAATTACCCACGGGGTTTCCCTTCCAAATACTCTTATCAATTAGGTCCCGAACAGGCTCCTTTCGTAAGAATTCCTGACGTTGGTGATCGGCTGATTCCCAACGCGGACCGCAGACTTTCCTTGATAACGGCCGCACACGAAGGCATGGCTTCGGCACATGCTGGCGTGTCTGCGACGGTTTCCATCTTGCAGCAGCGTTACTGGTGGCGTGGTTTATACAAACAAACCCGTACTTATGTGCTTTCTTGTGACGTTTGTCAGCAGATTAAGCCTTCCACGGTTACACGACCACCACAAAACACCGCTCTGCATTTCGAACAGACCTTTTGCGTGTGTTTACCTGGATCACTGCGGTCCATTTTCTTAGGACACTGCATATAAGTACATCTTGGTTGCAGTGGACTCGTGCACGCGTTTCATCTGGGTTTGGCCACAACGGAGTGCTGACGCTCGAAATGTCATAAGGGATTTGCGTGTCTTTGTGGGAATTTTTGCCTGTGGCACCTTCCATTCTGACCAAGGTCCAGCATTCGCCTCTAAGGCTTACAAGGACGCAATGGGTTCACTGGGGGTGCGGGTGAAATTTTCGTCTCCATATCGGCCTGAGGGCAATTCGATTGTTGAACGAATGAACCGTGACTTAAAGCAATCCTTGACAGCTAGAGTCTTAGGTACTGGCAGGAACTGGCTGGCCCACTTGTATACCGTACAACGTGCACTTAATAATCTCCCTAGAAGACCTCTGGGTGGGCGGACCCCATATGAAATGCTCTTTGGCATACAAATGTTTGTGCCCGACCTTGATGGTCTAGACATGGCGGCGCAATCCGCAATCTTTGATGTAGATAACCATTCTACTATGTTACAGGACTTACAAGAAGCCCGAGACAAACTTGCAAACGAACATTTACCTTCAGCCACAGACGCTGCGCTGCAGATTCCGGTTGCCGGCTGGCTTCCGAAGATTGGAGATCTGGTTCGAGAGAAGGTGGAGAACAAAAAGAATTTGGCCCCTCTTATCGTGCACCGGTTCCAGTCCTTGGCTTGAAGGGTACTCGTACAGTCATCTTACCACCGCTTCCTGGTCGCAAAGAGAACAGATTCATCTCAGTGGACAATGTCAAGCTACAACATCTGGCCGATCCTGAATAGTGTAACACCAGCGGTCTCTTGTCCAGTCATTTCCCGGACAAAGGTTTGTGGCCCTCCAGCCCGAACGGTCACTGATGTTGCTATCGAGATGGTAGATTTGCCTGATCGCTTACTCGACTACCCGGCCTCCCCCTGCAACGAGGAGACTGAGTATACCTACCCCACCAACGAGTTGGTGGCTCACCTACCAACAACGCCACTGAGCCTAACACGTTATTCCTTTGACTCGGATTCCACCTCATCACTTATCCCGTCCAAATTCAATATTTTTGTATCCTGGTTCAGAGACAATTTTTTGATTCCTCCATGGACATACATCTGGTTGCTACTTTTCCTGATTTTTCTATTCATGTCTATTGGCTTTGTCACAGTTTTTTTTCTACTCATCAATGGTCACTATTTTCCAGAACGCTCTGCAGTGAACTGTGTAGCTGGAACTTTGGCTCCGCATTCTTCTTCTCACATCATGAAGCGTGACCACACATTTGTGAACATTTCGGCTTTCCCTGTCGCTGATGGCATCGTATGGGATGCGGTAAATTTCCAAATTCATGGACCAACCGAGATTATTAATGTACCAAATGTCCTCCGTGTTTCAATGGGTGATGTCGTTAAAAGTAATATTCATTCTGACGATTGGGATGTGCATGCCGTTGAATTGTTATTTACTGATTTGAAATATTATGCTGCTTTTAATGCTGAAGATTTGTACATGAATTCTGCAAGTTATGCCGATTTATATTGTTACCAGCATTGGGGCAACCATTTCCTCCATAAACCAAGTGCCCTTCGGGGTCCTTTTAATTACACCCAATGGGAACATTGTCCAACCCCTTTGCCAGGCAGCTCCCAAACTCTTAGAAACAAGTTTGCTTATTTTACCGACTTTGATAGATCGAACCCTGGGTCCTATTATTTTAAATTAAACACTTCATCTACACAGAAGATCATGTTGACCCACACCAAGTTACTGTATTCGGGTTCCTTTTTGGCCGCCTTGGCTGTGGGTGGTTATGAACACTGGCAGGACACCATTGACTTGAAATCTATTTGGGGCTCCAAATCATGGCAGGTACAAGGCACAGAAGCCTTGCACCGTGCTTGCCTCATCCCGACCCAAATTTTGTTTTTAAATCATTCAATCTATCAAACAACGTGTTGGGGTTTGGCTACTTCCAAACAATTAAATGCACCTTCCATTCCTGTGTTGTCTTCCTCCACCAACGAGAGCTTGCATTTCAATGTGTCCCTTACAGATTTGCAAGCTTTGTTTCAGAACAATTCATTTAATGTTTCCACGTTTGTTCAGTCACCCTGGTTGGCTTGGCCAACGGCAGCAAATGCCTGCCAACTGCGTTTTCATGACTCAGCTCCTGGTTACAAACAGGATAGGCCAGACCCGAGGTGTTCTGACTCTCGTACTGTTACAACTTATTCTGTTGGTAAATTATGTAAACAGTGGTTGCAGCACTCTTCATTAGATTCTGTGAAACAGCATTTATCCCTCCTATCAGGCAACATTGATCTGTCCGATTTTGTTCTGGGGCCTCGTGGCCCTCGACCTAAGAGATTCATTTATGAAACTTACAATGAACTCTGGAAGCTTTCACAAATTGAAGCTGCCTCCCGTCTTCGGGAGATTGATCAAGCAAATTTAGAAAAGGTGCTTTCTGTTGTTGACAATAGTATTAATACCCTGTCTTCCTGCATTTACACATTAGAGAATATTGTTTCCTCTGTTGTTGATATTGTACAAGATGATGTTTCTGTGTTATATCATGGTCAAAATCAATTGCGTTCTGTGATGCAGTTTGCATGGACTTTGCAAACACTTAAAATGGGTAAAGTTCCTTGGCATTTTCTGAACACCACTGCCTTATTCTTGCCGTTTAATTTAACTGAGAAACAGCAATTCATGTCCATGAAAGATGCAACATACACTCTGTTACATATCGAAAAAATAGAGCCCTTACCATTCTCTGTGGCGGAATTGGATTCTGCTGTGTGGCTAGTACACGGGGTTATCGCTTTACCTTTTTCTTTATTTGAGTTCAGTTCCTGCATGAAACATTATCCTGTTGGCCGTTTTCAGCCTTTGGGCAGTGCCTTCTTGCATGAACTTTGGTCCCTGCCTTTCCTTTATAGATGCCTTAGGGACGGCAAGGAAGTTTTTCTCACAGGAGAGTCATGCGATTCTACTGTGGGTCATTCCCTTATTTGCAAAAACATTAAATTGCACGGAGCTTGTAACGTTTCGGCTCCGAATCTTGCTTGTGTTTTAAAGGGCATTCCTGCTCCTGCTATATCTCCTACTTTCACTGTGCTTGCAAATGGTAGCTATCTGCTTCTGAATAATCAGGACTGCTGTGGCATGCTGGCCGGCATACCCTATATTGTAACAGTTTCCCACAGAGTTGTCTGCTGCAAAAATGTGCTTTTTCCTCCCCCGCACGACATCATAGATAGTTCCATTTGGCCTTCCATTCCTACTTTGAAGGCGGATTTCAATAAATTGAGCAGAATAAAGGCGCTATTATTGAACCAGGAGGTTATGCTCACATCCGCCCGGGAGACATTCATCCTCCAGGTGGCTAGTACCCACAGTGAAATACAGGCCCTTTTGAACACTAACCTCCCACAACATTTCGGTGAATTGATTCACCGTGTTTTTAATGCATCACGCACCGAAGGTCTGGTGCACTTTTTTAAAGTTGTGGGCTCTGGCCTTGTTACCTCCTTTCAAACTATCTTTGGTGTAATACCAGCTTTTATTCATTCCATTTTTTCCAGCGTCTTTGGCGGCTTTCCGTTGATCCTCGCCTTAGCGGCTGGTATATTGCTTTTGGTCTATTTACTACGCAATGGCTGCACTTCCTTGGGCCCTTCTCGACCCAGGTCGACTCCAGGTGCTCCGTGAACGCATCCTCGCTGGCTTCGGCATCCTGCCATTGGCGACACTCAGTGTGTCCTACAGACTTTCTTTTCGCTTTGCGTATTTCACTTGCGTGCAACCTGTGATGACTTGCATCCAATGTCCTTTTTCATGGTCCTTGGATTATTGCCTCTCCAATACGTCTCTGTCTCGCCCGGATGTTGTCCCCTTGATGGGTCCCTTAGAGGCCCATGAGCGGGACTGTTCCGGTGCTGGCTATATGGCGCGTGCGGCTGCACTTGGGATTTTGGAGCAATGGGATGTCTGTGCGGCTGCTCAGGATCTCCTACAACAAAGTTATATTGAGTATCACGCAAGTTGTCCCGCAATGCTGTTCACTGCTCCCTCTTACGAGGAACATGACTGCTATTTTGATTTATTGGACTGGACGGCGTCTCTTTTTTCTGACGGTTCCAACGATGTCCTCTTGGAAAGTGTGGCGTTTTTCTGCACTTACACGTTAATGGATTGAAGGGGGCCTCCGCTTTCAGCGTCCGGCCACACTGAATTTTTTTTCCTGCAGACTTTTTTATTTTTTTCTCCAGTTCCGTGTCCTTCAAGGGACTATTCCGCAACAGACGTTTCTGTTCTGCTCATTCCCTTTGAACTCTGTCTTCGTCCTCTGTCTGGGCCAATGGACTGTCCAGGGGAGGGTGTCATGTGGTTTGTGGCCTCATGGTCTGCCCTGCTAAGTTGGCTTAGGCCTGGCTGCCATGATGCCTTTTCTGCGCACGTTACTTTGTGACTTTGTTTTTCCAGCCTCTGCTTGTGCCCGGCTATATTAGGACTGTCTGCATTTCTGCCTTTCACCTTTTCTCCTGTTCCCTGTGGGTTACATCTGCACAACATGTACAAGGTCGAAAAACAACGTCCCTTGTTCTTGCTGATCTGGACAGTCCCTCGCACCTAGACATAACACTACGTTCAGCTGCACTGGAGAAATTTGTGTGCTTTTTAATATTGTGATTTCACTGTTAGAGGCACTTGGAGAAAAACCTTTCCAGAGAGAAGAGCTGTGCTTGTCTGATGATGTAAACCTTGCATCTAGATATTGAGGTATGAGGGTCTGCCTGACAAAGCCCAGAGGTTTTCTGTTTATATAATAAACTAGCTAATAGCACGGGAGGGTGGTATGGTCATTTAGCCCTATATCCACTGCTTTATGAAATGCTTTCCCCGTTTGTATTCTATGGAATTGTAACTATGCTGATTATTTTATCCTTATGCATTATGCTGATAGTACTGGCACGTGTACTGTATCTTAGAGCACGATAGTTGAAATAAACATTTGAACTATACTGTGTCTCTTATTACGCATGTTGTGGACAGGTATGAGTGAGTTATGAAAGGGTGTTCTTGCTCCTGCGAGTCCTGAGAGAGAGATACCGTGTTCTGGGTTGTCTAATCATTGGTAGCATCGCTGCTCATGAGACGCTAAAGCTAGTCGGATTGGGATTGTGGGTGCTGAGGTGTATGGTTGGCTCACCACTATACTCCGAGGTCCTATTATCCTGTGCATAGCTCTGTGTATGTGCAGAATCCCTACAACAGTACCAGGAGAAAACGATTGACAGAGCTATTTTGAGATCCATGGAGCAAAGCAGGATTGATGTCTTAAGAGAGAAACAGGGTGACACTAAGGAACAAGACATCAATAAGATTCGTATGATTATGAAGTACAGTAATCAACATAGAGAGATACAGACAATCATACAAAGAAATTGGGCCATGGTACTCTGTGACCCAATAATTGGATCCATGCTTCCTCAAAGAGTTTCGATTACTTATAGACGAGCTCCCTCAACAAGGGATAAGATAGTCAGAACAAGCCCAGAGGTGATAGAGAGTGGAAGTTGGTTGCAGATGAGAAAAGGTTTTTTCAGATGCAAAACTTGCAAGGCATGTACACATGGCATAAACAAAAACACATACAAGACTCCATTCAGTGATAGAGAGTTTAAAATCAACAAACTCTTAACGTGCAAGACAGAGTTTGCTGTATATGTATTGCAATGCCCGTGTGGCTTGCAGTACATAGGCAGCACTGTCTTGCAGGTGCATAAGCGTATCCTTCAACATCTGCGCGCCATAACAAATCAGGATAATACTTACCCAGTGGCGCGCCACTTCAAAGAAAAGCACAATTCAAATAACACTGACCTCAAGTATTATGTAATAGATGCAGTGCCTCCCAGCAGATGGGGGGGTGATAGAGTCATAAAACTGAGAAAGCTAGAAACAAGATATATTCTACAGCTAGACTCTAAAGTGCCATTAGGACTTAACGCAACAGAGGATCTACATACGTGCTTAAATTAGGATATTAAATATATCACTGTTATGGAGTATATACAGAAGTTGGTTAAAAACATATGAGGAATAACTATTTGAGTATATGATTGGGCTTATAAAGATATATATATTTAGGATTAAACCAAAGGAATGTTCAGTATTTTACTTATATTTATTTGAAGCAATCACTATTTATGTATTTATTTATTTATATATTTATATATTTATATATTTATATGTTTATATATTGATGTATACATATAAGCTACTAATCATACATAGATATAGTCACATATAAGTTGAAGAGTCAAGGATAGGTGACTAGGCTTCATGTCATATATATTAAATCTATGGATAAACAACTGATTCAGTTATATCTAATAGCCAATTTGCACAAACAAGATTTATCAACATCTGTATGTATATTCCAACCCAAATACCTCAGTAAAAGATACGTGAGTCAGAAAAATAATAAGTGAACATGTCGGAATTTAGGAATATGAAAACATTACAAAATTGGATTATTTTTATGTTTATAGCACATTGCACTTTACACTTAGGCATTTTGTTGATGGGTGGGATATATGAGGCGGTTGAAATAAAACAGGGAAATATACTGGAATTAGGATTTAACCTGATATTAACTTGTTTTCCAGTTTTTAGTATTTTACTCTAATTTTAAAAATCGCTACAAGTATTACTTCACTGCTATTCATTAAATTTCTTTAAAATAGTTCAGACAATTTGAAGTACAAATAGCATGTATTTATTGTTTATGATGCAAACGAAGCACGTAAATAAGTGTGTTTTCCATGTTTATGACCATGTGATATCCCAATTGTATGTACTTGTCACTTTTAATATTGCACTAACCTGAGCATCCATGTCATGTGATCAAGGCTCTACGGAGCCGAAACGCGTAATGGCGACGGTTGATTAAACACCTTAAGCACTGAATTGGGTCCGTGTCCGTGTGTTTGGAAAAGGAGTCTTCCAGTTTGCGGTGTTCATGTCATATATATATATATACGCTCAGGCATGCAATCAGAGGCAATGCGCACTTTGCATTTTTCTCACCACTTCACACTGAGGGGCCGATTCCGATCTCGGCCGGTAGGGCTCTGAATAGGATTCGGCTTTACCGGATCCGATTCGGAGCCCTGTTTCCCGACCGAACCGTACGCGGGTCCGGCCGAGCGAGTACGATGCGAGTCGCCGACCGACTCGTCCGGGCGACCCGACCGCTCCGACCGACTCGTACCCGGATCGTACCGCTCCGACCGACTCGCTCGGGACACGATTCGCACCGCGCAATGGAGACGTTTTCCGGCCGGGTAAGTACGATGCGCACCTCGACCGCTCCGACCGACTCGCGCCGTCCGACTCGAACTCGCTGTCGGAGCCGTACTTTGGGGGTCCGTGTCGGACCCCTGTACGCGTACCCGTGCGAGCGCACACAGGGGGGACCCATGGGTCCCCCCTACCTGTGCGTGTACGCCGCGAAGCGCTCGCGGCGTACTCGCTGTAGGGGCGCCCTTGTCCGCCTCGCACCCATTGAGGCAATGGGAGCCCGCGTTCGCGTTGTACGACCGGCTCCCATTGAGTTCAATGGGAGTCCGACCGACTCGTGTCCGGTGGCATACGAATGCATCGTACTCGTTCGGTCGGACTGCACGGGTCCGATTCGGTCGGAAATCTCTCCGGGTCCGGCTCGGTCGGAGAGATTTCCGGCCCGAATCGGAATCGACCCCTAAATATTTTATTTTTCTGACGATCGCAGTAGCACTATGTCATTATACATGATGCTTCAACATTGTAAATACAGTTGCGTAGCAAACAGAGATTCAATCTAATTTGATATCGATCTCAACAATCTTGTTAAGAGGTATCCATTTAATTATTAACACCATATGTTATAGAGCATTATGTGGCAAAGCATCATATTGCCTGTTATTTCTAAGTTGCAATGTATTCATTTGCCAGTCCAAGATGGCGGCCATGTAAACTGGTGGTAATTAAGCATATGTTGTCCTTTGTTGATTTTGTTGATGATCGTGGCCAAAAAAACTTTATCAGTGACGGTTGGTTTTGTGCACTTTTCACACGTGATCAAGGCTTTTGCCGAAACGCGTTGTGTGGATTAAATCTTGGATACCTAGCTTGTGCTCTGTCTGTTTCTTCCTGAGAGTGTACTACACGGGATTTTCAATTGGATATATATATATATATATATTATATATATATATATATATATATATTATATATATATATATATATATATATGTATATATATATATATATATATATAATACCTTCACACATAAAAGCACTTTTATTAATCAGCACAAGGGCTGACCTTGTCATAAGTACAACACCAACTCTCTCACAATTCATTCTTTTCTAACCTTTGGAGAATGCATTGTATTAAATGCATTTTAGCACAACTCCTGTACAATCTTAGCCTATAGATGAAATTTTGTTGATGGTCCAGATGTCCCTAAAAGAAAACAGTTAATGCACACACACTCATTAGAACACTCCATTACTGCACTTTCTGTACTAGTGCACCACATAAGTTAATTCTGATTACATTATGTGAATACATGAGGCCTAAGGTGCAAACATATATGTGGCCTCATTAATATGAAAGGATGGAGCAAAATGACGCTACTCCAAAGGTGAATGAAACTATTCTTCCAATTTTTGGTATATCTTTGGCCCAGCGACAAGTATGGGCACTGCTGCTATTTTCCTTTGTCCCATCTCACTTACGCCTTGCTTTTGTTATGTTTCTGTTGTATTTATGTTTGTTTTTCACTTTTTCATATTTTCTTTTTAAGGCCATAGCCAAGATGCAGCCTCTTTTAAAATCCTCACAATGCACAAGCATTATGCCAGCTTACATGCCACCAGAGCTTCTATAGATAAAGGAAGATTAGCCAACACATGATTAAAAATAACGAGGTCAACCAAGAAGGATGATTTATCAATATACACATCTTTAGAACATTTGAAAAAATCACGCAATAAACCCTGCGATATGCAGAAATATGTGCACTCAAGCCAGCACGTATTGCAGCTGATTAGTGGCAAGGTTAAACATTAGTGATGCAGGTGTTACTCGTGGAGAAGGTCACCAACAATTACAGTTATAATTGCAGACCAGCCACACAAAGTAATCGCCTTAGGCGTAAACAGCCTACACCGACTATTGAAGAGGGAAACAAGTACAACCTTCCTGACAAGAATGACAGGAGAGGCAAGACCTTTGTGTAGCATACCGCCCATTCCAGACAAGCAAAAGCTCCTCTAAAACATCCAAATATGCAGAAAAGAGAATTAGAACTGTCGTTCAAATGTCGTTATGTGACGTAAACACATAAGACAGCAGAATCTGACACATCCCTACTTAAAATTTAGGGAACAATAGAATTAAGTGCCAAAAGAGGATAGCAGAAACTGGCAGGGCTATGGGTTAACATAAACAACAGCCACTGGCATGTAGTGAACAAAGCCAACTTCTAATGGATGGCCATACCACATGTGGGAACACCTACAAGACAGTCATTGACATAAGCCCCGTTGCTGGAAAGGATAATTACCAGCAAGAATGACTTGATTCAACAACTCAGCAAGATGCCATTATGTTAATTCGAATCCTATTCAAAAGAAACAGGAAGAAGAAAACAAGAGGCTGTTAAGCATTCAGACTCCCCAGAACCCTTAATACTTCTGTGCCATCTAACACAATCCATTCAAGGACGTGAAACTCAAACTATATCCCCACCTTTTGAGCAGCTTCACTCAATGCATGGTTCCCCTACAAGGCCCTGGGATGCAACAATTAAGCTATGCTCGGCAAACTCAAGTCCCTTTTACTAAGATATCATGTACATCACAGACATCAATAAGTTCCCTAGCACTATGCTTCCGTGCGAGCAACAATTTTCCTGATGCTCAAAACAATGGTTAGTCTCAGAAAAAACCAAAGCCCAAGCCTCCAGCCACATTCCTGCAGCTCATAAATACATCATTATTAAATCACTAAATCTCATCAACACATCATTGTTAGCAGCAACAACATATTCAAGAAAATCTTGCAACTTAGCCTACATATCACTCCCCACACCAAGGCTCACATTGAATGGCTAAATTATAGAACATTCCTGCAAGCTGACTCATGCCCTACCGTCTCCCACGTCAAAGAACCCCCACAAACTAATAAAAAACAATTGCAACAACAAAAAGCCTGTTCCGACCTGCAACTTTTATCTATCCTCAGAACTGAGAGGGATTAAAAAAAAATAGGGCACCTGTGGAACAGTGTCAGGCAGACTTAGCCACTCTCTCCTGTCATGTCTCCTGCACGTTTTCCATCTCAAGTGGTCTGCTGGAAGCTCTTCGAAGATGCTCCTCTCCTTCCTATTTTCTCCCTGATTCTGAAATTGGTGTGACCCGTGATAGCACCTTCAAAGTTTATTTCTAGGAAGAAGAAAGAACCACACCCTAGAACCTTCTCCAGACAGACAGCAGAAAGACAGCAGATTTCTTCTCCTTCCTCTTCTTGTATCTTCCAAGTCTAGTTTTCCCTAAGGCACAGGCAGTGGGTAACTTTTCTTATAGGAGTTTTAGCCAGTGATTAGTGATAATTCCAAAGCCAATGTCAAACAAATTCTCACACAATAGCTATACTATGATGCAAAACGAAGATATAAGTATATTATGAACAGTAATTTTTGGACATCAGACAATCTATGTTTTTCATTGTTTAATGTTTTTTGTGGGATTATTTCATCCTCAACATGTATATGTTTTCATGATTTATCATATACGCTTTATGTGTTATGGTCAGCTTATTATTTAAAAATACAAAAAGTGAACAGTATGTATCATGTAGAAGAAATGTTAGATATATAACAATGAATATCTTTTATTAGAAATTGTCTTTTGTGTTGTGATTGTGGTTTTTCATTTTTAATGTTCGTTTGATTCATCTTTCAAAAAAGCCGATATTCTTCTTCAGAGGAATAATTTTTTGACCCTTTCACATAAATGTTGAATGGCCAACATTTTTCCCAATTCTTGTGCAAGAATTGTGTTACCCAACAGAACTCTTTGTAGTTTATAACTGTATACCCAGTTTCTGAGGGACACAGGGCAACCCCATTATAATTAATGGTCTAGCTTGTTCTGTGGCAAGAGCTTCCCTGTTGTGAGAGGAGAAAGGTTAACTGGGCATAGAGCAACTTCAAAGGCACTCCAATCCTGTTGCCCGTTTTACCATAAACATGCCATTCTAGAAGATTTAAGGCAGTTGCTAGTAACGGGCATTTGCTATTTATGCCCACTTGTCTCGCCTACAGTCCAAAGTAAGTATCAATGGATGGCAGCTAATCGTGGTAACAACCTCTGCCTTATGGCCATGATAATGATCCTGTGGTGGGACAAAGTAATCTTCTACACAACCTTCCACTCTTTCCTTCCCCTTCCTTATCTTTATGGATCAGAGGCAGGATCAGAGCTGGAGTTCAAGTGCAGCAGAAATTAATGCTCAGTGTTATAGGAGAGTAACAATGCAGGAGATTGTGACGTGACTGTGGGGAGGTTTGATGAGTTGATTAAAACTGCATGAGATCTGTGTGGAGGCCTGTTATGGTGTTTATGAGAATATTGGTATGAGGGTGGTGATGGGAGAGAAGCCCACCAAGTTAATTTATTGGCAGGCCTACTGCAACAGCCTTAACCTCAGGCCCAGTCCACCGATCCATACCATACTTTTGCAGAGCGCCCCTGAGAGATATTTCTTTGGCTGATAGCAGAGAGAAAACAAACAGACTCTGAATTATCCACAAATTTGGCAGGGGCTCACAGAGGTTCTATTGAACAGCTTAGTCACTGTACCCACCATTGCTGCTTAGAACCTTTACTGTCACCATCAAACACACTTTACTTGCTTAACTCACTCAGCTGAGCGATATCTAATTAGCAATAGTAGGATTAGATTAGTGACAGGTACACAAATTACGGGTAGAAATCAGGGATCCACTTTTAAGGCATGAGCCTACATCTTTG
The DNA here is from genome assembly GCA_963921515.1 of Calotriton arnoldi. NCBI lineage: Eukaryota > Metazoa > Chordata > Amphibia > Caudata > Salamandridae > Calotriton > Calotriton arnoldi. The sequence continues at coordinate 2,009,005 of CAWUFW010002443.1, forward strand.
TTTCTTTAACTTGATGGAAATGATTTGTAGACAATGGATGATATCCAACTCGTGGAACATTGTTGTTTTTCTTCGAAGAGAGGTACCTGAACTCTCGAGAGAAACTAAGGGGCTTATTTACAAGCCCAGTGTGCCACCGGAAATTCACTTTTCTTGACATTTAGGCAGCACAGAGTGCTGACACACATGTACGAGGCCATGAAAAGCCACCTTGCATGGCTTTTCATGGCCTTATAGATATGGTGTAAGGCAACACAGAGCAGGTCACTGAGTTTCCTCACACTGCCTCTGAAAAGGTGTGCCATGGGCGTTGCGGTGGGAGTTCCCTCTCAATGCCCATGGCTTTTGGCACATTCCCAGATTTTCAACATAGCATGAATCTGGGAATGGATCAAAACCCTGTGCCTCCCCAGTGGTGGCGTAATGGTTGTTTTTGTGAAAGGATGTGCCCCTTCCTGCACAAAAACAACCTGATTTTAACTCAGGCCCCCTTGCGCAAGAGTCCATGCATTCGTGCTAGGCAGTCATTTGTGTGCCAGCGCAGTGTAAGAAGACAGGAATGTGCTGTATCTCATAGATACAATGCATTCCTGCCCTTTTCTTTTGGCACAGGGCAGCAAAGCAAAGTGATGTGCAGTGCTGCCCTACGTCGAATTTGTTGTAAATGAGACCCTAAAAGTGGAACTTTGAGGAGAGATGCAATGAAAAACATCATCTTCAAATTCTCGCATGTTTAAGAGGAATGAAAAGCATTACTACTAACCCTGGGCGGAGCTGGCGGATCGGGACCACTCGGAGGTCCACGGAGTTGGGGACAAACTCCGTGGAACTCCGCTCTGCTCCGCCACCCACCTCCCACCCCCCTATTAAGAATTGTTTAAAACGACATTAAAGGAGGGGCGTGGTTTCGCCGCAGAGCGTAATGGCGGCCCGATAGACTAGCTCTGTAACATCCCAGATTGTTTAACGCAAATCCGACTCACCAATCCATTGCCCAAATAGAGGAGGGGCCACCGGAACCCCCCCAGGGGCTGACAAGCCGAAAAACGACTCTGCAAGACCCCAAACTAGTAGAGAAATTGACGCTATTCACTGTGGCCTTTTTGGGTTCGAGAGCCGGGGAGTGTCGTTCGGCGGAGTTGGGCGTGGCGAATTATCTGATCCGGCGCCTCAACAACACGAGGCCGTGGTCGTGGTCTCTGTCGGGCCCCTGGCGGGACAAAGTAAGATCGAGTCACGGAGAGGCTGCCACCATCGCAGGCGCCCTCACAGAGATCAACCGTGAAGGGATAGGCAGCGATTGCGCTGAGGCTGTGAGAGAGGGGCACGTAGGGTGTGTAGAAGACAGAAGTACCCGAAGTGATTTCGCCTTGCGTATCCGGCCCTCTGGACCCCTGAGTACTGGCGGACGAATTGACTCGAGTAGTGCTGAGGTGGAGTGACGGCCTCTGCTCAGGGGCAGGGTGTTAACAGCAGACGTATAACACAGCGCCCCTATAGCACAGGGCACCCTGTCTCAAATTAACCCTTCAGCCTTTCTGAGCGCGAGTGCTGAGATGGCGCCCTGGGGCCAACATTGATCGGGTGCCTGGGAGTGTTAATAGAGGGCCGGGGCCCTGGACGAAGACTCTGGTTAAAAGAGCGACCGGTGAAGAAGACCAGGCAGTTCACCGCCACTGTCGCAGCGCATTGGGCCCGAGTGGCGCATTAAACGCAAACATCACGAACCACATACCTGTAGCAGCCTTGTGAAACTCCCCCCAACACTGAGTCGGGGAGGTCAAACTTTAGAAGGCTACGAGACATGTAGGGGTGCTGATAAACAGTGCGACTCTCCTCTGAAGGGGGAGAGGCCCAGGGTAGGAGACAAGGACTGGTCCTGGATGAACGGGGAGAAAATGTTGGGAGCGAAATGCTTGAAAGGGTCGCAACAGACAAAGCTCGACAAATATGCGTTGCCAAAACACGCTGATTCCGAACATAGTGCCAAAGGGAAAATGGCGACCGGCCCGGAGGGGGAGCTTCAGGACCCAACATTAAAGGATGTTATGGATGCCATCTCCGGAGTGCGCTCATCACTGGAACAAAGGATGGACACCATCATGTCAGAGGTGACACTGATCAGGGCGGACCTGACCAAAATTGGGGAGAAGGTAAAACAAATGGAAACTGTCACCTCTAGCCTCATTGGAGACGCAACGCAAATGCAACAGGATATCAAGGACCTACAGGCTTTTCACAAATTTGCAGAGGACAAGCTAGATGACTATGAAGGTCATACTAGAAGGAACAATGTACGGATAATTGGACAACCGGAGAGGGCAGAGGGCCCGGCGGCCGACCTTTTTGTATAGGATCTCATACTTAAACATCTCCAGCCTAAGGGATTGTCAAAATGTTTTGTGGTAGATTGGGCGCATAGAGTCCCTGGAGGATGACCGAATCCTGGAGCACCTCCTCATCCGATGTTGGCGAAATTCTTAAACTTTAGAGGCAGAGATGCTATATTACACACTGCGCGAGTGGCCCCTCCACTGAGATACGAGAATTCAGAGATCTCCTTTTTTCCGGACTTCACCTTAAATGTCCAGCTACGTCAGTCATATCTGGAGGTGAAAAAGAGACTTCGAGACAAGGGGCTCACGTACGCTATGCTATTCCCGGCCCGGCTCTGTATCGAAGCTTAGGGCAAGGTCTGGTTTTTTGATAACCCTGAGTTGGCTGCAGACTGGCTGGAGGGTTGGAGAGCGGCAAAAGAACACAAAGCTTGCTGAGTAGCGGACCTGGCCGTTTCGACTGACAGCTCAGTTTGGAGGGGGCACGGCGCCATAGACTCGTTCTGAACGTTTAACCGAGCAGCTACTCGGATCTGAAGAAGTGGCAGAACCCATACGACGGACAATGGTTTGGATAATAACGTTCAATGTTTCATTTATCCGCATGGGCATTATGTGGACTCCCTAGCAAGGCACAACGTTTTTGGCTATGGGAGGTGGTCGGGAAGGCGGAGCTTTCACCCCCCCACTATATTCTACTTTTAGTTCAAGTTTGGGCGACAGGCACTCTGCATAGTTTGATTCATGGGCAGTTTTAGGCCCAGAGTGCAGGGGAGCAGGGAGGGGGGTAGTTGGGTTGGGGTTGGGCTGTTTCATGTTTTCTCAGAGGGGGCAGCACTGACTATTGCTAGACAAGAGATGGGATACGCAAACTACGATCACACGAATGGGGCACACTGGGATAAGAATTTTAAGCTCCTAAGTTGGAATGTAAATGGGCTACAGTATTGTATTACAATATGTTAAGCGACATGCCCCGGACGTGGTGCTCCTTCAAGAGAGGCACTTAGTGGGCAACTCCTGTAAAGCTATGAGTAGATGGGGCTACCAACTGGTGGCTCATTTTGGTTTTACCACGGGTTCCAGGGGAGTGGGCATCATGTTAAAAAATTCCTTTCCGCTGTCAATACAACACACCTTGACTGACGGGATGGGTAGATTCGCAGCAATTTCAGGACAGTGGGAGGGGAAGTCACTTACGTTAGCAGCAGTGTATGTCCCACCAGGGTTACAGGGCCAAACCTTCACAGACTTAGGTAAAATCACGCTGTCATTCCCAGAAAGTTAACTGGTCATGGGAGGCGATTTTAACTCTGTGGTGTCTGGTTCCCTTGACCTGTGTCCTCCCCGCACTATAAGCCCCACATGTAGATGACTTCCTGATTTCCTAGACGCATTGGGCCTTGTGGACATGTGGAGAGTGTATCACCTGGAAAGTATCCAACACACATTCCATTCAGGGGCACACCATAGCTTATCTCGCATAGACTATCTTCTTACTCCGGTGTCCCACATAGGAAATATTTGGGAAATTAGGCACCTCGTCCGAGGCATATCTGATCACTCCCCATTATGGGCAGAAGTGGTCATGGGTGAGAAAAGGGTGGGGAGAATAGCGCCCATCAACCCCTGGTACTTTCGGAACCCCGTGGTAAAAGACAAACTGGTTAAAGCTATTGAAAATTACTTTCTAGAAAATAGGGAATCAGTGCGGTCATCTCAAACCCTGTGGGAAGCCTTTAAACGGTACTGAGGGGTCAAGCAATCTCACTTATTGCCGGGGTGAGGAAAGAAAAGTCAAAAGACCTAGCCCGCTTAGAAGACAAAATCCTTCTTATGGAGGAGGAAAACGAGGGACCAGTGACTCAAGACAGACTTCATGCCCTGAAACTCAAAAGAGATGAATATAAATCCAGTGCTACTGACATGGCCAAGTCACTGAGCAGAGACAAAGAGGGTAGGCTGTACGAATTGGGGGACAAGGCTGGAAAGTTATTGGCTTGGCTAGATAAAAAAGAGCTGGCGAGTAGACTAGTGCCAGAACTATTGAAGGGGTCAGGTGACATACAAACAGATCCACAAGTGATTGCCAACGAATTTGCAGATTACTACCGCTCTATTTATCGAGCGAGTTCCTTCCTCACAGAAGAGGACTCGCAAGCCCTGCTCTCGGACATACTGCTCCCTACCCTGGCCGCAGATGAAAGAGATGTGCTCGATAGTGCTTTCACTAACGATGAAGTCGCTCAGGCAATTAGAAACCTCCAGTCAGGTAAAGCTCCAGGCCCCAACGGGCTGCCGATCGAGCTATACAAGCTAAATCCGGATACAATTGCCCCGTACTTAAGGGCCATGTTTACAGAGAGCCGTGATTTGGGGCTGCTCCCTCGAGATCAAAGGGTTGCTACATTGGTTACCATACACAAAATGGGCAAACCCAGAAACACATGCTCGTCCCATAGGCCCATCTCCTTATAAAATGCTGAGCCTAAGGTACTAGCAAAACTACTAGCCGGTCGGTTGGCTCAAGTGATAGTCAAATTAGTACACCCGGATCAATCAGGCTTCATGCCTCACCGGAACACTGCATTAAACTTGAGGAGACTGCATGGCATGTTGGGGCGCCAGGGCACGATCCGAGAAGCAGCAGTCATGGTTTCACTAGATGCCACGATGGCCTTCGACACCATAGAGTGGCCGTATCTGTTTACAGTCTTGGCTAAGATGGGATTCGGGCCATATTTCATTGGGTGGGTGCGCCTTTTGTACACGGAGCCCTTAGCGCAGGTGGTCGTCAACAATAAAAAATCAGGAGTGTTCACGCTGAGCCGTGGGATTCGACAGTATTGTCCACTGTCCCCCTTACTTTTTGCCCTCACCCTGGAGCCTTTGGCGGCGTGGATTCATAGAGACCCAGTAATCCGGGGATTGAAGTGGGCTGATACATGGGAGGACCGCATTTCTCTTTTTGTGGACAACATTTTGCTTTACCTTGCTTCCATCAAGACATCGCTCCACAGAGTACTTAACATATTTACCAACTTTGGGAAATACTCTGGGTATACAATGAACTGGAGTAAATCCCTAATGTATGTCCTCAGTGGCGAGCCACCTCCCCTACCGAGAGGTTGTCCTATGCAAGAAGCGAAAGAGGGCTTCCAATATTTGGGAATATTTATAACAACAGACCCAAGAACTAGTTATGAACGCAACCTGCTCCCCCATTGCAGAGATTGAAGGGAGATGTGGCCAATTGGAAAACTCTCCCACTTTCACTGTTGGGAAGGGCAGCGCTGTTCAAAATGATGTCACTACCACGCTTTATTTATGCGCTCCAGAATTTCCCAGACCCGGTCCCGGCAAAATATTTCAAAGAGGTAGAGAGTCTCCAGAGCGAACTGCTCTGGGAAGTACGCCCTCGTATAGCCTTTCCAAAATTAGTCATGAGTTGGTATGATGGGGGATTGGACTCCCCGACATTAAAAAATACTACTGGGCGGCCCACCTGGCTGCTATCAGTCAGTGCACATACCGTCACTGGGATGACCCAGGTTATAAGATGGACAAATGGTTACTACCGGGGGGTAACTATAACATGGCCCTTTACTCTAAACCCAAGAAATTTCCCCTAACGGGACCGACCAGGCACTCAGTACAAGTGTGGCATGCAGTTAACAGAAGCTTGTGGTGGGAACAGAAGCTCACGCAAGCAACGCCGCTGTGGGACTCGGAGCAGTTGGGCACCCTGAGAAGGACGAAGGATTTTGACAAGTGGGACTTGATTGGGATCACAAAAATAGGTGACCTATGGAAAAAGGGAGAAGTGGTCTCATTCACCACCCTGCAACAAGAGTATGATCTGGCCAACACTGAATTCTTTAGATATTTGCAAGTGAGGCATGCACTAACATCGCGGTTGCCAAAGGGAGAATCTCCCCCAGAGTCCTCACCGTTGGAAGATAGGTTGCTCGATGGGTACCTGCAGACGAAAGCGGCATCCCTGACCTATAAGAAATTGGTTAATAATGCCCCAGAGCCCCTCAAACTGATCCGGGAGCACTGGGAGAGAGATGGGCTGGAGTTTGATGATGAAGAGTGGCAAGAGGCAGTGGCCTCCCCACGTGAGGTCGCAATCTCTTACAGACTGCGGCTGGTCCAACTGAAGATCCTCCATAGAATTTACATCACAGGGTCTCGGCTAGTCAGCATGGGCAGGGCAGACAATGGCATGTGCAGAAGGCAATGTGGCCAGGCTGGTACGTTTATGCATATCTTGTGGGAATGCGTGTACATCCTGAGATATTGGAAGGGAGTCCATGACTGTTTTGGTGAGGTCCTAGGACTAGAGATGGGAATTGAGGCCAAAAGATGTCTTTTGAATGTCTGGGAACCCACCGATTTAAACAGTAAAGATAAAATATGGGCCACATTGGGCTTGATGGTAGACAAAAGGAACCTGGCTAGGCTGTGGGGGGGCGGGTGTACTGCGCAAAGTGGAGGCGTGGAAGGCTGACATGGATTGGTGTATGATAAGGGAAAAAACTGTTTATGTTGCAAGAGGATGCCCAAAAAATGGACTTCTATATGGAGCAAGTGGAATGGTTATCGTGGTAATATATGTGTCCCACCAACTGTCCCCTTTCTAGAAGATCCCAATATGCCATAGCTGATGTTACACTATCATTCCATGTATTATACTGTACAACGGCGATATGTATGAATGTAACTGTGAAATTTGACCTATCCCATCGGATTGTGACCAGAAAGGTTGTCTCTTTGATATTTATTAAAAAGAATACAAAAAAATAAAAAACTACATTAAAGGTAAAAGAATAAAGACTTACCTTGACTGCGGCGTCCCCAGGCTGCCGTCCTCCTCTTCATTGCTGTCTCAGGGTGATCTGCGCATGCACAGGCGCGCGCACATGCGCAGATCACGCTGAGACGGCAATGAAGAGGAGGAGGGCAGCCCGGGGACGCCGCAGTCAAGGTAAGTCTTTATTCTTTTACCTTTAATGTAGTTTTAATTAATTCTGAATAGGGGGGTGGAGGCGGGGGCTGGTCAACTCCGCTCCAGCTGCGGAGTGTGCGGGGATTTGCCTACTCCGCGTTCTCCGCAGAACGTGGAGTAGGCAATTCTCCGCACACTCTGCGGGTGGAGCGGAGCTCTCCGCCCACGGTTAATTACTACAGTTCTCAAACTTCTAAGTGGTCTCTAATATTTACCCTTTAAATCTGGTTTGGCATATGTCTCCTGCTATTTTGTGATGTGTGGGGACTCTGTGGATTTGGGCAATCTACATTTGTTTTCACTGGATATTGTACTAATGGCCTGTTTTTTGAAAAGAGAAAAGGGCTTTATTTGGGTTGCTCTGTTACAAATGTGGAGAATGTGTTGTCTGCTATAACGTCCCTGTAACCTTTGTTTTTTTTAGTGAAATTCTAAGGTTTTTTAACTAGCAGTCAAATTTGCAGAGTGGTGGAGAAAGGGGGCTGGGCCTCCATCCAGCTCACAGGAATTCCACTGCGTAGGGCTTACAGGAGGTACCAGGAGGGCTTCTTTGCCCCCGAAGTCCCTCTGGAGCCAAGGGGACTCTATCCCCCAACTAGTAGTGCACCGGGAGGGACATCTGCAGAATGGTGGAGAAATGGGGCATGGCCTCTGACAACTTTTCAGCAATCCTGCTGTGTGGGACCTACTGGAGGTAACAAGAGGAGTAGTTGGACACCAAAGATGTCCTTGGGGGGCCAACTACCCCTCCTATTACCTGCAGTAAGTCCCATACAGCAGCATTACTGTGTTCTGACAGATCCTGCCCCCTTTTACCACCACTTTGCAAACGTGCCTCCTGGTGCGCTCTTGGTTGGGGGATGAAGTCCCCTTCGCTGGTGAAGATTCTTAGGGGCCACCTAGCCCACCTGTTACATCCAGCAAGCCCCATGCAGTGGGATTGCTGAGAGGTAGTTGCAGGCCACACCTCTTTCTCCACCACTCTGCAAACGCACCTCCTGGTGCACAACTGGTTGGGGGATGAACACATCACATATGCAGAGTAGTGGAGAAAGGGTGCGGGGCCTCCGGCGAGTTGCCGGCTTAGTTTTTGGGATTTTTTTATTTTAGGAAGGGGGACTGTGTGGCCCCCTTTCCTTGACCCCTTTGGGCCCCAGGAGCCCATTCCCTGGGGCCTGACCCATTTCTTATTTTTTTTATTACAAGAAACTGGGAGGAGGGTCACGCAGTCCCCCCTCCTGAGGCTGATTTCTGCCCGGGGACACCATCCACAGGGGCTGGGCCTTTGTTAAATTTTTTATTTTGAAAGTGAAAGAGGGCTCCCCCCCTCCCCAACCTGATTTTGGCTGCGTGGCCCCCCTTCCTTGGGCCAGTTTTGGTCCCAGGGAAGGGGGGCCAAAATTGGCCCAGGGAATTTTGGAGGGCGGCCTCCCTCCTAAGTCCAATTTTGGCCCCGGGGACCCCATCCCCTGGGGCCAGGCCTTAACCTTTTTTTAAAGAAACAAAATGGGTAGCGGGGCCTGCAATGCCCCCCTACCAGGGCCTATATTTCCCCGGGTACCCCATCCCCCAGGGCAGACCCCATCCCCCAGGGCATGGCCAGGTCATTGGGGACCACAGGGGAGCCTCAAGGGCCCCACGGTCCCTGCCGGCTCCCTGCCTTCTGCAGGAGCCATCATTGCTTTTGGGGAGAGGGAGCTGCAAACATACAGCTCCCTCTGCCCAAAAGCAATTCTGCTCTGCTTCATGGAAGCGAGAGCATTTTTCAATGCTCTTGCTTCCATGAAGTGAAGCAGTGTTTGCTATGGCTTGGTGGGAGCAGTGCTCCCGCCAAGCCATAGCAAACTGCAATGTCCCGGGGGTGGGCACCCCAGGACATTGGTGGAGCCGGGCCTGGGGGGTGGTGGTCCCCAGGGCCATTTACGGCTCCAGGAGGGGGGCCGCGTGGTCCCCCTCCCATTTCTAAAATAGCCCCGGGGAAGTGGTGATCCCTGGGGCAGCGGGGGGCGCCTGGCCCCTGCATTTTTTAATACTAGCCCCGTGGAGGTGGCGGTCCCCAGGGCTGCGTGGGGGGGCCAGAGCCCCCCCATGCTCCTTATTTCAGTATAGCCCTAGGGAGGTGGCAGTCCCCTGGGCTGCGGGGGCCGCGCGGCCCCTGGTATTCAGATAATTAGCCCTGGGGAGGTTGTTGTCCCTGGGGCCATATGGGGGGCTGGAGGCCTCCATATATCTTTGTAAATATAGCCACAGGACGTGGCAGTCCCTGGGGCTACAGGGGGAGCATGGCCCTCTCACATTTCCAAAAATTAGTCCTGGGGAGGTGGCAGTCCCCGCGGCTGCATGGGGGGGCTGGATAATGAAATAGAATGTGATATAGAAGATCTGGTGAAAGAATTGTACATAGAAACTGATTATTGTATAACTAGCAATTTAAAACCAAAGTCAAAATGTATTTCACCCATGAAGGTGGATAATGTAATGGATGTTTTTAACAATCTAGTTATGTATGACTTTGATAAATCTGTTTCAAGTATACATATGTATAATTTGAATAGAATAGAAGAATGCAAAGCCCTGAAAGATTTACGTGGTGATAAATCTATCATTCTAAGACAACCAGACACGGGTCGTAATTGGTCATTCTAAACAATTGTGATTACCATATTGAAGCTCCTCGGCAACTAAGAGATCATTAGTTACCTATGGGTGGAAAATGCTAAAATTTCAATTGTTTATTTCCTGCCCAAAATACACAAGGGAGGCAGGATTCCACCCGGTCGCCCTTTAATTTCAGGGATAGGGAGTCATACAGAACACATCTCAGAATATGTAGACATGTATCTAGCCCCATTTGTTAAAACATAACCCTTATGTATAAAAGATACAAAAGACTTTCTCAAACAAGTTAGAGGTATAGACTAGGAGGAAGACATGTATATTGTAACTATGGACGTGAGCAGTCTATATACTAGTTTCCAACATAAAAAGGGATTGGAAGCATTCAGATTTTTTTATACTAGGTTAGCAAGTTACCTACAACATTCAGATATGATCTTAGAATTGGTGGAACTAGTTCTTACTAACAATTTTTTTCTGTATTAAAAGATGTGTTTCAACAGATAAGAGGGTCGGCGATGGGATCGAAGTTTGCTCCCGCATATACTAACCTGTTTATGCGGCAATATGAGGGGCAACATGCCTGGGAAATAAAGGATTGTTTTGAAGAAAATGTGATATATTGGGGTCACTACATAGACAACATTTTTCTAATTTGGAAAGGTAGTGAAGGAGTACTCAGATCATATAATTCCTATCTTAATTAACCCTGGGCGTAGTTCGCGTAGTAGCGCTACGCGTAGCTATGCGAAGTGCACTTCGCACTACGCGAGCTACGCGTAGCTTCGCGAACTGCGTAGTGCACTGTGCAAAATGCTGTTCGCACTGATTGCACAGTGCCGGATGCTTGACCGCACTGTGCAATGAGTGCAAACCGCATCTTGCACAGTGCAAGCGGTCGTTTTCTGCCGCTCGAGTAGATTTCTACTCAAGCGGCAGCTTTCTCAACGCGGACTGGTAGTTTCACATCGCGAGCGGTCGCGAACATACGCGACCACTCGCAATGAGAAACCTGACCTCCCCGCATTGAGAATCTCGCCGGGAGGTTTATTTTCCACGCTCGCGATCGGCAACTTGATGTTGCTGATCGCGAACGAGGAAAAAGTCTCGCCGGGATGTCATTTTGCTTGCTTGCGGTCGCCAACTTGACGTTGAGGACCGCGAGCAAGCAAAAAATGACCACTACGCTACGCTTGTTTGCACTGTGCTACGTGCAATTCGCGTAGTGCAAAGTAGCGCAAACTTCGCAAACTACGCGAGCGTAGCGTAGTACTTCGCCCAGGGTTAATCTTAATATTAATCAGTATAACATTACACTTACTTTGGAGTAGAGTAAACAGTACATTTGTTATTTAGACGTAGAACTGTACATCAATGGAAGCAAGTTTGAATCAAGAATATATAGAAAAACCACAGCGGTGAATTCTATTCTACACGCTGAGTCAATATTCCGTTTGGGGAATTTCTTCGTGCCAAGCGGAACTGTAGTGAATTAAAAGAATATAAAAGAATAGTGGATTATACCTCCCAGAGATTTGGATGATGGGGTTATGATGTAGAAGTCATTAAGAAGGCAAGATGGAGAGTCAATAAAATAACGAGAGAGGAATTATTAAAAGACAAGGTGGAAACAGGACACAAAGACAAAGAGACAGTGAGATACATCACAACATATAGTAAAGACATTAAAAGAGTTTTTAACACACTAGGAAAAACATTGGGATGTTCTCACGCTGGACACAGATATAAGTAGAATATTACCATCTAAACCTATTATAGTGTATAGAAAGGCTCCTACTTTAAAGATGCTGTTAAGTCCAAGTGACATTGTATCACATATAGCATCGGAGATGACGATCAGAACGGAGACTCTAGGATTACCACCGCCTCCTAAGGGTTCGTACAGATGTAATAACTGTATCTGCTGCAAACATGTAACAGATAAAACCAAGACATTTGTGGATTGTAAATACAACAGGAGATATGAGATTGCCTCCTTTATTAATTGAAATACAAATAGTTGTGTTCATGCACTGACGTGTACATGTGGAAAAAGGTATGTGAGCTCAACGGTGAGAAAACTTAAAATTAGGTTGATGGAACACTTGAGAGTCATTAAAAATTGTGACACCAAATAACCTGTGGCCATACATTTTCGAGGTCACCATAAGTATACAGAAATAGGAGGAATATGTTTGATGGGTTTAGAACATGTAAGACTGGATAGAAGAGGCGGTGATCTGGAGGAGAAAATAAGAATGAGAGAAACATTTTGGATCAACAAACTCCAAACTGTTCAATTTGAGTTGAACATAGATAGAGAATTACGTGCGGTGATGTAAGAAGAAGTACTTATGTACTTCAAATCGCATTGTAACCTGAAAGGGTAGAAACCAATTTAGAATGATTGACTAACCGGATTGGTAATAATCCTCATTGCGGAGAACGTCTTCCTCTGCAGCGCCCCACATATACACCGCCCCTACCCAGGCCCACAGAGGAGGTTCCATGGGTGCACGCCAATGTAGTGTAATTCCTCGCTTGGCTAGCAGGAGGGCCAGGGCTGAAAACCATGACTGAACTTTGTAATGCTTCCTACGCCTGAAAATGCCTTGTGAACAGGCTTCCCAGGAAGAGATGTCAGGAAACTCCTTGACCTCATGCAATGTAGCGTGAATAGTGCCTTAATAATGCTGTAAGGCTGGGCAGGTCCAAAACATGTGTAGGAATGCTGCACTATGGGCATGACAGCTAGGTCAAGTGATCTGTGGTGCTGAAGTTGGGCCGGCATCAGGTAGGCCCGGTGCAGGATGAAGAATTGTATATTTTTGAAGCAGGAGTTTATGGAATCCTTCAAGAATTCTAGAGCTCGTTCCCACTCTTTATCATGGAGTGGTCTCCTATACTCCTCCTCCCATTTATGGTGTAGCGGGGCAAGTAGGGCAGGTGGCAATTCTCGGATGGCCTTATATATCCAAGTGATGAGGTGACGGCTGGGGGGCATAGTTAGCACTGCGTGGAGCACTGGGTGAGTTGCTGGCTTGCCCCCTGATAGGTCCCAGAGACACTGGCAATCATGTGTGTGTTGCAGATGAAGAAGGAATTGCCCCAGCGGGAGTCCACTCTCTTCTGCCAGATGATCAAAGGGGAGAAGTTGGCCCTCAAATAAAAGGGATTCCGCCTCAAGGAGCGAGAGGTCAGTCCAGGCTTGTAATACCTGGACAGTGTAGTAACCCCCACCTGGAGGCAGGCCAACCAGAGCCAGTAATGGGTATAGAGTGGGGCCCCTAGGGACTGGCTATGGATTCGAAGCATACAGGCCTTCACTACAGTCACCTGTATTGAAAGGGTTGAGGCAGGCTGGGCTCCCGGTAAAAGCAGGCAGCAGATTGCCAGCAACGATAAAGGTCCAGCCTCAGAACAGGCCTCCCCCAGGTAACGCCCCGCTGTCCAGCGAGATAGCCACTGGAGCTGTGCTGCTCAAAAATATGCCTCAAATGATGGGGCTTTCCCAATCCACTGGCAGCTGCAGCTTAGCTAGGGCAACTTGCTGACGGCCGCTTCCCCATATAAGGGAGCAAAGCAAGGCATCCAATTCACTGAAGAAGGAGCAAGAGGGGATAACCGGAAGGTTCGCAAAATTGTATAGGAGGCGGGGCAAGAGGACCATCTCTTCCAAGGCAATTTTCCCTATGGGAGCTAGGGGAAGAGTCCTCCAGAAAGTGACCAAGAAGCATATATCCGCTAGTGCTCTACGGTGATTGCCCTCGTATAGATCGCAGGGTATGATACAGACAGACACGAGGTAGCGAGGTGCCTGTGCATGCCAGGCGAGGCAAGAGTCGCCAATGTGCACCTCCTGCGGGGAGAGGTCCGGGCTAAGAGGGTAAACAGCATATTTCTTCTAGTTGACCTCAGTCCGGCCGCAGCAGCAAAGTCTGACAGCTTAGCCTAAAGAGGTTCAATATCAGCCGCAACAACCCATAAGTAGAGTCTGCGTACAGGGACACACTGTGGACACCGTCCACTAGAGGGATACATTAGTCCTTCCCCTTCACCCGGAGGCACACAGCTAAGGACTCCATAGCCAGGACAAAGAGTAGGGTGGGGAGCGGACATCCCTGATGCATGCCTCAGGTCACCGGACCACAGGGAAGGGAGCTGAGATGTTGCAGCTCAGACGAACCCGGGAGGTGGGATTCGAGTATAATAGCTTTTTTATAAGCCAGGAGTTTGGGCCCTACTCCCATGCAGCAGAGCACCACAAATAGATAAGGACAGTGTGTTGAAAGCCTTCTCCAGGTCTGGGACCAGACAAGCAGCACAGGGTAAAAGGCCTCCCACCTGATCCTGGACATGAAAAAGAAGGCAGATATTTTGGGAGGTGCTTCTGCAGGGGACAAAACCATTCTAGTCTGGGTGCACGACCGCAGGGAGGACTTGGGCATAGCGGTCAGCTAATATTTTACTTAGAATTTTGTAATACACCACCAACAGGGCAATCGGCCTAAGGGAAGTCAACAGGGTTGGGTCCCTGTCTGGTTTTGCGATCATGACTAAAAGAGACTTGCGAAGGGAGTGTGGGAGCTCACCGCCCCTCAGTGCTGCACTGTAATTTTTTGCCAGCTGGGGTGCCAGTAGAGCTGAAAAGGTACTATAGTATTCTAGGTGTAGGCCATCCAGACCCAGGGTTTAATTATTAGCCAGGCCCAGGATCGCCTGTTTTACATCAGCCAGCGTGATCCCCGCATCTAGGGAAGTCTTTGAATGGGAAGAGATGTGAGGCACGGCGAGGGTGACCAGGAACTGGTCTATTGATTCTGAGGCATCGTTCATCAGAGCCCTATACACTTCAGCATATTAGTCGTAGAAGGTCTGCAGGATGTCAGTCTGGGTATGGACCATATCGCCAGAAGGGGTGACCACCTCAGTAATGGGATGGGTTTCTGGTGCACTCTGGCAGCGTGTACCTTAAAATTATAATGTCTGAGGTCTGCAAGAAGAGTCGAGTAGGTGGTATTTGCCTCAGCCAGGCTGCAGACTCTGGGTTGTCATCCACCGCCTTACCGATGGCAGCAAGCTTGTGCTCTGCTTCTTTTAAGTCCCTTTCAAGTGTTCTATGAACTCCCGCTATCTGTCGGATTCAGACCTCCCCTAGTGACTACATTGAAGGCATCCCATTCTAGCATTCTGGTGGACGCTGTGTTAGAATTTTCAGAGAAGTAGCAGCTGATGCTGGTTTCCTGTTCATGGCGAAACACAGGGTCCTCAAGACAGTCACGTGGCAGCCCCCAGGTGGGAAAAAGGGGATGAAGGGGCTGCCACTTAAGGGTTATAAGGTGTGTGTCCTGGTCAGACAGAACCCAGCCTAAATAATCCGCAAGCTGGACTAAAGGGATAAACGTTGGTGAGCATAAGAAGCGGTCAAGGTGCACATAGAGGCTATGTGGTATAGAATGAAATGAATATAGTTTAGTCGTGGGTAGCCGAGATCTCCAAACATCAGCAAGCAATCAATGGTTTGCCCAGGCATGGAAGTGCTCCTTCTGTGCGTAGGGCAGGGAACAAGGAAGGGGAGGGTGGGACCTGTCCAGGAAGAGGTTGAGCCCACAGTTGTAATTCCCCCCTAGTATCCATGGTGATGCTGTAAATTGGGCAAACGTGCTACAGAAGAAATCCCAAAATTTCCCCTGTTCAGTGTAGGGTGCATAAATAATACCTAGTAGTACGGGTTGACCATCTAGGTGCCCCTCGAGAAGGGCATGCTGACCCTCCATCTCCACTAAGCTAGGGTTTCCTGGAAGGGGACGCCAGGCCTAAATCACACCATTGCCCACAAAAGGTACCCCCCCCATCACTTGCGCAGATGTTTTCGCTCTTCAGCAGTAAGATGTGTCTCTTGTAAGAAGTCTATCTGCACCTACTGATGCCTAATGTAAGAGTATACCATGTAGCACTTGTGGGCAGTGTTCATACCTTGTGTATTCAGAGTGAGGAGACAAGTGTCAGCAGTAGGGGTCATGGCGAGGCAATAGCAGTGCAAAAAACGGGGCCCTATCTTTTAAATGAAAACATTTCACCAGCACTTGTCGAGGATGAGAGCCTGGAGGCGGGTGATGTGCCGGGACGGAATGCGCCCTTTTCAAGGGAGGAAAAGGGCATGAGGTCTGAGGCTGGGGTGAAGGATCTGTACCAGGTTTCCAGATAAGTGATGGGGTCCAGGCTCTCTACCCCCTCCAGAAGTCCCAAAATCCCGACATTGCTTCTCCAGGATTGGCCCTCCAAGTCATCCCCCCTGCATTCCAGCTGTGTAACACAGCTCTGGAGATCGCACAGCACCACCTGGTGGTCCTTTGTGAGTAGTTGTAAAGCAGAGAGGGTTTTCTCCCCACCTGTAACCCTGTCAACAAGCTTAAGGTTGTCATCTCGGAGAAAGGTAAGGTCGGTGACTAGGGCTCCGGACCTGTCCTCCATGGTGACCCTGGAGTACTCAAAAGCAGCCAGCACTTCATCCAGCATGTCAGACGTGGTAAGGGCCACTATGGCATCTTCTTCCCCCTGCAGGGCACTGGAGGACAGAGAGGGTCGCTGCACAGGGGCTGGCACTTGGGGCCCAGTGTTCATGTGGAGTCTCCCCCTAGTAGTGGGGATAATATAACAATATCAGCTAGGGACCCCTCACTATGACACCTGCAGCATGACAGTCAGCATTGTGCCCCTGCCCCAGAGCATGCCAGGGAGTCAGTCAAGATAGGAGGTCCTGCACAATCAAGATGAGGTGCTGTCCCGGTCTCGGGCAAGCAGCGGGATACAACCACAGCCACACCCCTCCTCATGGCTAGCACCCACTTACAGTAGAATCCCCCCTAGGGGTGCAGCAGGGGCTGGTAAGTAGACATAATATCGAGTTTTTAATATCGTTGGTCTATAATATCGAGTTTAAAATGTCAAAAGTCAAAAATATCGTTGTGTATAATATCGATGTTAAGAATATCGATTTAGTATGTTGTACAAAATATCGTTGTTAAGAATATCGATTTAGAAAATATTGTTAATGAAAAATATCGATTTTTTAAATGTGAAATTTTTATTAAAGTATATATTTGTAAATGTATTCATAATTTTTTAATAAATTGTATATGTTTTATGGAGAATTTTTTTTTAGGAGCAGGATGTTTTTTTTATAGGGGATAAGGGTGGGGAGTTAAAATGTAAAAAGTTTTAAAGTAATATTAAAGAAATTTAAAAATGTTTTTGAGGAGCGGGATGTTGAAGTTATAGAGGAAAAGGGCGTGGTGTGTTATAGAATTTTTCTTTATATTTTAAATTTTTTTTTTAAATACTATTAAAGTAATTTATATTGTGTTTTAGGAGCTGGATGTATGGTTTATAGGGGATAAGGGTGGGGAGTGGTTTAAAAAATAAAATGTAAAAGATTAAACAAATGTTTTAAATTAAATTAAAAAATATAATTTTTTTATTTAGGAGCAGGATGTTGGGGTTATAGGGGATAAGGGTGGGGAGCATTTAAAAAAATGTAAATTAAAAAATAAATGTATATTTTATAATAAATACATTTAAAATTGGATTTTAGGAGTGGGATGTTGGGGTTATAGGTGATAAGGGGGTAGTTTTTAAATATTTTTTTAAAATTTAAATTAAAAAGTTTTTTACAAATATAAAAAGAATTTATTATTATTTGTGAAAATTTGTGAAATTTGCTGATAATTTTGTGGAGTAATGTTTAAATTGTTAAAACAAATTGAAAAAATGAAAATTTGAAATAAAAAGTACAAAAACAAATTAGGATTGTTGTTTTAATATGGTATTATAGTAGTGAAAATCAAAATTCTAAATAAATAAATTAATATTTATTATAGAGGTGTTTTGTTTTGAGATGGTATTGTGTTTTTTAATAAAAACAATTGTAATTATATATTTTAAAAAATTCAAAATGTAATAAAATAATTAATACATTGTAAATTTAAAAGATGTCTAATGTGTGATTTTGGAAATAATGTTATAAAATTGAAAATTTAATTTTTTTCATGTTTAATAGTTTTTATAATATTACTGAATCTTACATTTCTTTTTCTTTTTTTTAATATATGAATTTTTTATAATTAAGTTTATAAATACAAGAAAATGTATTACATTTTTTTTAAAAGCCTCATAATTATTATTTGGATATGTTTTTATAATTGGGAATAGGTTAATGTATATGTATAATGTGTATTATTTTATATGTGTTTATGTAATTTCTTTTGGAATATTACATTTTATGAGTATATTGTTTTGCATTTTCCTTGAGTTAATATAGTTTGGGGTGGGAATAGTAAATTATATATGTTTAATGTAAAGGAATTTCCCTGAGTTAATACAGTTTGGAGTGGGAATAGTAAATTATGTATGTTTAGTGTCCAGCACCTTCCCTGAGTTAATATCGTTTGGAGTGGGAATAGTAAATTATGTATGTTTTGTGTCCAGCACCTTCATTGAATTTTTCTAGTTTGGAGTGGGAATAGTAAATTAAATAGGTTTAGTGTCCAGCACCTTCCGTGAGTTAATACAGTTTGGAGTGGGAATAGTAAATTATATATGTTTAGTGTCCAGCACCTTCCCTGAAATATAGTTTGCAGTGGGAATAATAAATTATATATATATATTTAGTGTCCAGCCCCTTCCCTGACTTTCTCTAGTTTGTAGTGGGAATAGTAAATTAAATAGGTTTAGTGTCCAGCACCTTCCCTGAGGTAATACAGTTAGGAGTAGGAAAAGTAAATTATATATGTTTAGTGTCCAGCATCTTTCCTGACTTTTTCTAGTTTGGAGTAGGAATAGTAAATTATATATGTTTAGTGTCCAGCACCTTCCCTGACTTTTTCTAGTTTGGAGTGGGAATAGTATTTTTATTTTATTTATTTTTTATTTTAGAAGTTTATATAGCGCTGGCCTGACCCGAGGGATAGCGCTTTACATCAGAAACAGTGCATATAGTCACGTAAACAATAATAGTGAGAGTCGACGGCGGAGAGTTCTGGTTCGAGGTCTTGCGGAACTAGAGTCGAAGCAGTGCGGGGGGCCTTCTTCCAGGCTTCGTCTGCTCCTATCGGTTCCCTAGGGAGCGGTCGAGGAACAAGGTTTTGAGTTGACTCTTGAATTTTACAAAGGAGGGGATAGTTCTGATGTGAGGGGGAATAGAGTTCCAGATTTTGGGCGCGCTCCCAGCGAAGGATCGAGCCGCAGTTTTTTGTTTTCGCGTTTTCAGCGGGATAAGTAGAAGAGAATTCGAGCTTCTGAGGTTCCTGGCCTGGCCGGCTTTTTTGAGTTTAGCCGCCAGATATTCGGGTTTGCCGGTGTGCAAGGCTTTGTGTGTGAGGCAGGCTGTTCTGAAACTAGCCCTCATTTCAACTGGGAGCCACTTGAGTTCTCTGAGTGCAGGAGAAATGTGATCAAATTTCTTGATTCCGGTGACCATTCTGGCTGCCACGTTAAGCGTTGTTTTGAGGGGAGCAAGATGTGATTTTGCTATTCCTGAGAGGACTGCATTCCCATAGTCCAGTCTTGACAATACCAATGTTTGGGTGGCCTGTTTGAGATCATTGGGTGGGATGAAGGGTTTTATTTTGTTCAGTAGCTTTAGGTTGAGGAATGCACTCTTAGCTGAGTTCTTGATGTGAGTGTTCATGTTCAGTTTCGGGTCTAGTGTGATGCCTAGTGACTTGACAGAGTCGGCCAGGTTGAGGTTCCCGTTGAGCGCATCGATAGCTTTTAGCCATTCAGCAATATGGGGGTTCTCCTCTTTGTTCGAGATGAGGAGTATTTTGGTTTTGTCTGGATTTAGTTTGAGGTGGTTGCTTGACAGCCATTGTTGAACATCTCTCAGTACGTCATTGAGTCGTTGAATGTCCCTGATGGAGGCGGTTTCCAGGTAGATCTGAGTATCGTCTGCATAAAGATGGAAGCGGATGTTGGCTTTTTTGAGTAGTTTAGTGAGAGGTTCCATGTAAATGTTGAAAAGTTGCAGGGAGAGCACTGAACCTTGAGGGACTCCCTTGTTGACTGGATGAATGTCGGACGTAAAGTTTTTGATTTTGATTTTTGGGTGCGATTGTGTAGGAAAGAAGAGAACCATTGGAGGACCACCTCGCCAAGTCCGGCTCTTTCTTGGAGAGCCCTGATGAGAAGTTTGTGGTCTACCATGTCGAATGCTGCCGATAGGTCAAGGAGAATGAGGAGGCAGCATTGGTCTGAGTCGAGTGATTTGTGGACATCGTCGATGATGTTGAGGATCGCGGTTTCCGTGCTGCAGCCTTTTCTGAAGCCACACTGATGGAGGTCAAGGAGGTTGATGTTGTCCAAGTGTTGGGTTAGTTGTTGTAGTACGCATTTTTCTAGTATCTTGGACAGAAGAGGAAGGTTAGAGACAGGTCTAAAGTTATTTAAATCCTCTATGTCAAGGCCGGGTTTTTTCAGCAAAGGCGTGACTTGTCCTACTTTAAGGCAATCTGGAACAACTCCGTTTTTCAAGGAGCTGTTTATGATCGTGCACCAGAGCGGTGCAAGGGAGAGCTTCAGCTTTTTAGTCAGTTGGGGAGGAATAGGGTCTAGGACATGAGATGAGGGTTTGGAAGAAGAGATGAGGTTGATTATCTCAGTTTCCTGAATGGGGCGGAAGATTAGCCAGGGTATGGTGGAGGGAACGGGGGCGATGACATCCGCCCCAGACGTGCTGCTCTTTGTGGGGGGGGTGTTGTTGGTGTCTAGTAAATTAAATAGGTGCTGTGTCCAGCACCTTCCCTGAGTTAATATAGTTTGGAGTGGGAATGGTAAATTATATATCTTTAGTGCTCAGCACCTTCCCTGAGTTAATATAGTTTAGAGTGGAAATAGTAAATTATATATGTTTAGTGTGCAGCAGTTTCCCTGAATTGGTATAGTGTAGATTGGGAATAGTAAAAAATTAGGGGGTCATTAGGATGGCGGGCGGACTTGAGTCCGCCCGCCATCCTAGTGGTAACGGGACCGGCCGCCTGTCATGCGGCGGTCCCGCAGCCCTAATTATGATGCGACCGCCACTGCTGGCTGCAGCACCCGCTGCAATGTCAAATGGCCATGTTGTGCATTTCCATGCACAACATGGCAGGCACCGCGCAGTGCCTGCCACTTGGTCATTGGAACTGCAGGGTGGTACCATGGGTAACCCCCAGTGCACCCCCTCCATCCCCCCACAGAGGGGGCCTGCAACGGGCCACCAAAGCCAGTCTACGCCTGTCTTTGTGCGGCGGGATATCCGCCGCAAAAAGAAAGGCTGAAGGGCATATCATAACCACTACGGCGGTGCCTGCACGGCACCGCCACAATGTTGCCCTGGTTCCGGGTTCCGCAAGGCGGGCGGAAAAGGACCGCCTTGCGGAACCATGGCGGACAGACTTTCCGTCTGCCACGGAACCTTTGTGATTCCCACCGCCATCCTAATTTGGCAGTGGGTAAATCTCATTCTGAATGCGGGAGGATCGCCACGGCCGGGCCGGCGGTGGCGGTCCTCCCGCCATCATAATGAGCCCCTAAGTTCTTTAATTTGGAGTAAGGTTAATGTTAAAAATGTATGTTTAAGTGGTAATAGTATTTTATATATGTTTATTAAAAAAAAAACAATTTAAGTCTGACAATGAATTTAGGATAAACATTTTATTGTAAATACAGAAAAAATAATAATACAGGAATTAATACAAAAAAATATTTATATACCTTTTTATGTCTTTATTTTCATTCAAAGACTCAAGCAAAGAAATATTATGCATTTTTTGTTATTAACATTGTTTGATATATATATTGACATACAGAGAAATAATAATACATTTTTTTATTTTTGGATACATTGCATATTTAGCACATATTCAAACATAAACTTATAATATTTAAGTAAAATCAGCATGAAACATTGTTATGTTTTTTATAATGGAGAACTTGGTAAATATGTAAATTTTTTACAAATAAAAGATGTAATAGTCCACTGGTTTTTATACATTTTTTAATACATATTTTTGGGTAACAGTTATAGAATATTTATTTACATTGTAAATATGCATTACATAATTACACATGGTGTACATTTTTAATAACATATATTTTTTTATGTTTTCATTATATAACTTTTTTATATTTTTTGCATTTTTTCTAATAAATATTATATTTTGTATAATATTATTTAATTTGTAAATACAAATAAAATTATCAAGATAAGAAAGCATTTTAAAAAAGAAAAATTTATATTTTTTTGTCAAAATGTATTTATTGAAATATTTGTCACAAATTACAAACAGTGTATAACACATACATCACACAATGCGTTACGTGTAAATCAGTGGGCATAGATGCCGTTCGTCAAGTAGCTAAGATAGAAAGTACATTTTCTAAGGACCTTGGCAGTGTGGCCCCTCAACAGGCTGTCTCGGAAGGTGACATACCATAACTAAGGGCAGAAAAGTACACCTAGTATCTCCCCAGAGCTACCAGGCCCAATCTGTCATACAGCGCCTACGTAGGTAAACAACATTGTGCGATGCGTAACTAGAATCTAGTAAAACCGTATTGGAATTTTTCTGTGAGTAATGTCAAGATTACTTCAGAGCCTGTAACATAGGTCTAAAAGAGCAGCAAAATACAAAAGCAAAAGAAACAAAGGTGGTTGAAAAAAGAAGGGAGTAGAAAGAATATAACATACTAACTACGGTGGTACCCAGGAAAGTTAGTGGAGCTGTGTTGTTGGCTGTAGGGGGAGGAGGAGGCCAGGCCCAGGCGGGAGCACCACACGACCAGCGCAGGATGCTTTCATCGCCAGGGCCACCACATCTGTGACGCCTGTCTTTAGATGGACAAAGAGAACCTAAACCAGGAAGAGATGGAGAGCTCTCAACCGAGGGCTACAGGCAAATAGGGGAAGTCCCTCAGAGAGGTAGCTGACCAGGGGAGTCCAGATGTAATCAAATCCCTTTCGTGACTCTTCAGCTATATCTGTCAATCGCTCCATTGCTAAGGCCTTCCACAATCTAGCGTGCCATTGAGTGAGCGAGGGGGCCTCAGGCTTCTTCCATGCCCCTGCTATGGCCATCTTTGCGGCCCCCAAGCAGAGCCAAAGAATAGAGCTATCCGCATGCGTTTGGTATTTGAGCAGGGGGTCGCGAAGCCCCAGCAGGACATGTTCTATGGAGTCCCCAATTGGGTAGCCTGGTATAACTTTAATTTGAGAGAGGATTTCCTTCCAAAAGGTTTTAATAACCGGGCAGTCCCAGCAGATATGTTTAAAGTCTCCCAGCAGATCACAACTGCGCCAACACCGATCTGAAGTGCCTGGGAAAATAGTGTGCAGTTTTTGGGGATGTAGGTACCAGTCATAGAGCGTTTTGTAATGGGCTTCCCTGAGGTGCATGGATCTGTTAAATTTTGCTATGTCTCTATACAGGGATTCCCATTGCTTATCCGAGGGTGAGGTCTGGAGCATATCTTCCCAAACCGCCCTGTGGCGCTGGGCGCGGTGTGGCGCTAGTGTGAGTAGGAGATTATAGAGAAAGGAGATACATCCTTTGCCCGTAGTGCCCGTCTGTACAAATTTCTCTATTGGAAGGTGTGCTCTAGTGGCGGCATGCCGAATCCGTGGTTGTTGGACCCAGTGGGTTAGTTGAGTGTAATGGTATCGCTCCGTAGGTGGAAGGTGGAAAAGGTTTATGCAGTCGTGAAAGGAGAGTAGCTTAGTACCCTGAAAGAGGTCCGAGATCATGAGGCAACCCCCTTTGTACCATAAGTCAAAAGGCCCCTCTTGTAGGGCTGGTGGAAAGTCCCGGGAGAAGTGTATGGGGGTATAAGGGGACGGGAAGGTAGTCAGTGATAAAGTTTTAGTCACTGCGTCCCATACGTGGAGGGTGGTGGGGGTAGGCACACTCAAGTAGGCGTTGAGCGGCCTATCAGCTTTGCGGAGCCACGGTAAGTCCCAGATCGTCCTACCCATCACCTGTCTGTCAATTTGGAGGCACAACTTGTCTGATTCTCGAAGTGACCATTCGCTAAGTACTCTTAGTTGGACTGCCCTATAGTAGGTGAGGAAATCTGGTAAGGCTAGGCCTCCCTTCAGACGTGGTCTGGTTAAGAAGTGATAGGAGAGTCGTGCCCGCTTCCCTTGCCAAATCAATTTGAGCAATAGGATTTTTAATTCAGGAAAGAGTGCCTTATCCGGTTGGATGGGGAGGCCCTAGAAGAGGTAGAGGAGACGTGGGAAGACGTTCATTTTAATTGCATTGATTCTGCCAATCCATGAAATGTAGGCAGCGCTCCATTTCTTACAGTCAGCTCGTAGGCGTTGCAAAAGGGGTGGGAAGTTGGCCTTGTAGAGGTCAGTGAGTGTGGGAGTAATTTGGATCCCCAAATATGTAATGGCCTTACGCGCCCATTGGAAGGGGGATGTTTCCTCCAGCGTCTTTTGCGCGTCATGAGGTAGGGTGAGATTCAGGATATATGATTTGGTTAAATTGACTTTGAAGCCGGACACCGCTTCAAATCGTTCCAGTTCATGGTTCTGGGGAGAGGAGTTGGCCTAACGGCTAGGGCGTCCGACCTCGAATCTGGGGAACTGAGTTCGAGTCTCGGCAATGACACTGAACATCCTGTGATTCTGGGCAAATCACTTAATCTCCCCGTGCCTAACAAAAATGAATGTGTGTCCTAATGTAATGTAACTGGTGCTATGTAAAGCGCTCTGATACCCGATTTGGGTCAAGTTTGCGCTATATAAAACTCTGCAAAAAAAAAAAAAATGGTTAATAGCCGGAAGGGAGGCGGCCGGGTTAGTAATTGGTAAAAGTATGTCGTCTGCAAATAAGGCAATCTTGTGGTCATCCTTCCCAAAACGGATTCCTGTGATTGTTTGATTAGCGCGAATCCGGGCTGCCAGGGGTTCAATACTCAGGGCGAAGAGGAGCGGGGAAAGAGGGCACCCTTGTCTGGTCCCTCTCGCTAAATGAAAAAAGTTCGAGGCCACCCCATTTACCACTACTTGAGACCTAGGGGCACTAAAGTTGGCTTGGACCATTGCAATAAAGGCGTCGCTGAAGCCGAATCGGCCCAGAGAAAGCTCCAGGAAGTTCCAATCAACGCGGTCAAACGCTTTCTCTGCGTCAAGCGATAGTAGTACGGCAGGAATCTTCTTCTTTTGGGATTTATCAATTAGGTGAAAGATGCATTTAAGATTGTCATGGGTCTTGCGAAGGTCGTCTCGGTGGAGACGGTCTCTACATAAGAACTCTGGGAAGTACCATCTTGTGAGCTTCAAGCGTGGGGCTGGCCAATCCAAGCGGCAGGTCAGAGGGGCGTGATCGGAGATAGCGATAGGGAGAATGATAGAGGCCGTGACCGCATGGGTAAGCAATTGGCTGATAAAAATGTGGTCAATGAGGGAATATGTTTTGTGAACATGAGAAAAGAAGGAGAAATCCTTCTTGGTCGGATTAAGGTGGCGCCAGATGTCTATCAGCCCCAATTATTGCAGTTTGTGTTTGAGCGGTGTGGGAAACGTACCCCCCCATAACATTGTGTATGAGTGGAGTCTAGGAGGGGATCCCAGACGAGGTTAAAATCTCCATGAGGATGAGGTCACCCACTGCAAAACCTAATAAGGAATCTAGCAAGGAGGAGAGAAAGTCAATTTGTCGTGTGTTAGGTGCATATACAGAAGCTAATGTGCAAGGTCTGCCCATCAACGACCCCCTAACCATGATAAACCTGCCCTCCTTGTCCTTCTGTGTGGCCTCATGGACAAAGTGAGCGGAGGGATGGAATATTAGGGCAGCCTCATTCTGTTTCTTGCTATTGGTGGATTGATAGATCTGGGGCTAGCGTTTGTGCTTAAGTCTGCCCTCGTCCCCCTGCTTTATATAAGTCTCCTGAATGGACATAACCCACGGCCCCTGATCCCCTATATATTTCTAGAACCTGTGTCATTTGTTAGGGGAGTTAAGTCCCCTAACGTTCCACAATAAAAGCTTAACCCCCATCCCTCCTTTGAAAGATAGCCCCGCTGATGTAAGAGCCTCCCCACACCCCTCTCATTTCCCTCCCGCCCCCGGGTTATCCATCCCTGGGTAGAGCACCTAAAAGAGAAAAAACAAAATCAATACATGAAAGAAGATGAATAACAGTCTTCGCAAACTTCGAGGTCTGCGTTGTCGAGTGTCCTTAGGGGTAAGACCAGTCCTGCACCAAATAGTCCGCCACGTGTAATAGATGACCCCCATTGCGGAATCTTTTAAACTGGAGTAAGTGCGAGGGGTCGTCATTAAACCATCGCGCGGTCTGGCATGGGCCCTGCAGTGGGTCCCCTATGGAGGAGGAGTGAGAGTCCAGTCGTCTTTCGAGGAGTGGGGTGCTCTCGGAGAGTGTAGTAGATCAGCTTACCACAGTTAGTCAGGGAGTCTTCTTGCCAGTGGCCGGTACCATCTGCCATTCCTCATTGGTCTCCCTGCCTCTCGCCCATCCCCAGATGGCGCCCAGTGGGGTCTGGCTTTCCCGGGGTGGTGCGTTGGTGAGGCCGAGTAAATTTGCAGCGCCCTCCACCTCAGTGAAATGATGTTGCTTGTTATTGAGAGTAAAGGCGATTCCAAAGGGGTATGTCCACCTATATCGAACTTGCTTGTCTCGCAGAGCGGTGGTGACAAGGCGAAACTGCTGGCGGCGCATCAGCGTAGCCTGGGCTAGGTCTTGAAACAACGTGCATGATCCACCTTGGTAGTCAATTGTGTCCCGCCCTCGGGCTCTGCGAAGCACCAGCTCTTTTGTTTTGAAGGAGGCAAACTTGGCTAACATGTCTCGGGGTTGTTGATGTTTCCCCTGTGGGGCCGGGCCCACTCTGTGAACACGTTCTAATTGAATCGGCGGGCCATCGCTTCCTATAATGGTGGTGAAGAGACCAACGATATACTGCTCTAGATCAGCTCCTTCTCGTCCTTCTTCCAGGCCGCGCACTCTAATGTTCTCCCGTCTGGAACGGTTCTCTAGGTCCTCGCATTTGAGGAGCGCAGAGTTCAGTTGTGCAGTGAGGGCTTCGGCACCTTCTTGAAGCGGCTGGAGTCGACCCTCGATGATCTGACATTTGGCCTCCAGGTCAAGGGTGCGGGTCCCCACGGAATCCACATTGGTGCGCAGATCGCAGATTTTTGAGGCCATGTCGGATTTGAAGGCGTCGAGAGATGCGTTGATGTCAGCTTTAAGATCATCTCTTAATTCTCTTTTGAAGTCCCTGAGCGTGGCCAGAAGCTCATCGCGAGTTTGCGCCATAGTCCCCTCTGCCTGGGTGTGCTCAAGTTGCGGTCCGTTACTCGCACCAGCATTGCCAAAGCACCCCGAGACCTTGTTGGACTGCGTTTTCTTGGGCGGCATATGGGCGAGTCACAGGTCTAGACCTCTCTCAGGTGCGCCGGCCCAATCCCTTCACTCGCGGTCATGAAATCCGGACTCGCAGTGCACTGGGTATGTCACAGGCTCCGGGCGTCCTCCCTTCCACCAAATGAACCCTCCAATGCCTCCAGGCAGCGTCTCGCGGGAGCCTGTGGGCTACGATGTGGCCCCAGGCGGGCTCAAAATCTTGGAATGTAAGGGCTCAGGCGGCCATTTTAAGGTCATGCAGGGAGGGCAGGCAGGCTTAGGTTCTAGCTTCTCTCACATTTGCACAGCCCCAGCCCCCTAACTGATTGTGCATGGGTCCCTTCAGATCAGCACGGTTAGCAGTGGGAGGTGAGAGATACTGTGAAGCAAACTGGGGCCCCCCCTGGGTGCGCACTCTCAACTCAGGCCACCGTGGCTGCCGAGTTTTCAAGGAGGAAGGAGCCTGCAAGGAGGGATGTCGCTGCTAGATGCGAGTTGCTAACATGAGGCAACATTCACGGAGCCGGTGACGCTTGCTTCAATTAAGATGCGGTTTCAGGTTTAGCGGGCTCCGTCTATCGGGGTCCCTTCATCAAGCCGCCCGCCATTTTAAACGCACCACTGCACTCCACTGACCTCTCCTCACATCGTCAGTGCGGGTCCCCCAATCGACGGTCCGTCGCACCAGCCACATTCCGTGAGGCCTGGAGAGCGTCCCTCTGTTGCCGGGCTCACCCCAGTGGCGAAATATTGTCAGTTGTGCCGGGAACTCGTTAACGGCGGGGCCCAGCCACCATATTGCGCCATCGGCCGCGCTCCGCCTCAAGCATGAAAGCAGGGCTAAATCTCCTCATGGGCACCACCAAGCCTCAGAAACATTGGCCGAGTGGTCACCCGTCATTTCTTGTGCCAGTGCAGCATCTTTGGCGGGCTGGACATGCCGATGGTGACAGTAATGCGGACGTTGGTGCAGGAGCCGAGCAGGATCACGTCCTCGCGGCCATGATGGCTGGCCACGCCCCCAAGAAAAATATTTTTAACATTAATACATTTTTTCACAATTTTATCAAGCAGTACAATTATTTTTAACACATTGGTAAGTTAACATATTTTATTTTAATGTATAATAATAAATATTATTTATTTTATAATATTTAATATTATAATTTAACATTTTTAAACAGCAAAGAAAAAACATTTTGTATATTAGTAATATTAAATAGTATTTTTTTAAAATTTTTGTATTACATTTCTAATGTACATTGAGTTTAATGTAAAAAAGTATTTTTATTATTTTAATTAGGTAGCCATTTTCTAAACTAAGTTGTATTTTGTAGGCTATCTGTGTTGTTTTAGGTCATTTCTGAGGGGAGAAGCTCATGGTTGGAAGCTGCGTCGCATCGGTTAAGGTAAGTTTAATTTAATTACTTTTAGGCTTAATTTAGGTGTAGGGCGAAGGTAGTTAGGTAGTCTATATTGTATGTAATGTTTGTATTTTGTGTTTTTTGTGAGGTTTCGTTTGTAGGTTTGCGTATGCGAAATGCGGTTAATGCATTGATAGGTAGGTGTAAGGGTATGTTCTATGGGCCTGATTCCGATCTCGCTAGGAAAGCCCTCTGTATGACTCGGATCCGGAGGGCTTTCCGTGCGAGACGTGCTCCGGGAGTCCGAACGAGCGAGTACGGACTCGGTTCGCTCAGTCTCCCATTGAACTCTATGGGAGACCGTGTACAGATGCGTACACAGGCTCCCATAGCAGAAAAGGGGTGGGTGGGGAAGAGCGTACACCCTGTGGCGGGCACCCCATGGTGCCCGCAACACTGTGCATGCTTGGATCGGTGGGACCCATGGGCACCCCCCGTGATAGATTTGGAGGGCCCCGGGTGAAGGGGGGCCTGGTACAGCCCCCCGAAGTATGCTTCCGACAGCCGTTTCGTCTTGCTGAGACCGAGGCGAAGTGGCTGTCCGAATCGTGCATCGTACTCGCTCGGTCGGAAATCGGCTTCATTGCGCGGCACGATTCGTCTACAAACGAGACGTACGGAGCGGTTCGGGTCCGGAAACGATTCGGTCGGTGCTTATGGGATCTTCGCATCGTACTTGGTCATTCGGACTTGTGTATGATTCAGTCGTAAACAAGGGCTACGAATTGGATCCGGTAAAGCCACATCCGATTCAGAAGCCTTCCGAACGACATAGGAATCGGGCCCTATATGTTTAACAATGTTTACAGTATGGTGTTATTAGTATGTTTATGTGTGTTTTTTAATGATTTTATTGTATATTTGTGCGGGAGGGATTGTGTTGTTTTTTCCACAGGTTTTTGTCGTTTGGAAGTTGCCATTGGGAGAAGTTTGCTTATTTTAAGGAACTGTGTATTAGTTTCTAGTAAACTAATAATTAATTCACAGTTCCTTTATTTTTCGGGTTTTCCTGGACCGTTTCTTTTTTTAATTACATTTTTGGGGTTTTTAATGGATTCAAGTCTATGGATATGTTGCCGGTGGATTATATTTTACACAGTTGTATTTTTACATTTTTTTAGGGGACTTTTAACTAAGTTTCGGGATTTGTACACGTTTGGATTTATTTATGGCAGTTTGGATCCAATTCTTCAGCAACAAAAAAGTAAGGGGCCTATTACGATGGCGGTTGGATGTCCACCGCCGGGCTGGTGGTGGCACCCGCCGGACAGGCGGTGGACATCCGCCCGCGATCGCAACCAAGAAAACCGCCGGTCAAATTAGGATGGTGGTGGTGACCGCAGCGGTGGGAAATTCCGACCGCCGCTCTTCCGCTGGTTGCCATCCGCACTCCTGCCTGGCGGACGGAGCAGGACCGGGATAATGGTGGCGTTGCAGAGCAGGCTCCGCCGGCAGGATTATGATGCCGGCGGTAGCCAGCCTTTCCTCAGCGGACAAACCGCCATGGAAAGGCATGCGAAGATTATCTTCTGGGGGCCCTTTGTGGGACCCCAATGTGTTGGGGGGGGTGCACTGGGGGGTACCCATGGTCCCCCCCTACATTTCCCTGCACCATGGAAATGCAGGACATGCTCCTTTCGGCATCGCGGCGGTGCTGCGGGCAGCAGCAACCGCCGCAATGTTAAGGCCCGCGATCAGACTGCCACGGTCGGATTTCGACCTCGGGTCATCATAATTTGACCGGCAGTGATGTCGCGGTCGATGCGGGCGGTCTTTTCCCGCTACCATGGAGGTCGGGGAGGTTTTCCGACCGCCATCGTAATAGGCCGCTAAGTTATTTTAAATTATTTACAATGGGAGGGAAATGTAATTTTTGAAATTGTTATTGATATTTTTAAATATATAAAATAATTTTATGTCAATTATTTAAAAAAAAAAAAAATTAAATGATATAATATTTATATTTCAGATGTTTGCAAAGAAATGTTTATTTAAGAATTGATTTCACAATTACGATTTTTCTATGTTTTTGTATTATTGTTTTAAAGTAGGGATTTAGCTATTGTTTCTGGATATTCTAGCCCTTTAGTGTTTGGGTAGAGTCTTCCTTTGTATTGTAAGTGCTCGAACATTGTTTTAGTTTGTTTGGTTAGTTTTGGACCTAGTTGTGTTACAGACTGTTCAAGTCTTAGTTGTTGGTAGCTTTGTTCTTTTTGGATTGATTGTAGTAATTTATGTAGGGTTGATTGGGTTCGGCCTGTTGTGGCTTGGAAAGCATTATGCCATCCTTCCACAGTGTTATTAGTTTTTGCTTCTTTGTTTAGGGTACTGTTATGTACATTCCACCATGGAATGTGGTATTTGGACTGTCTCCTGTGTCCAGATCTGTGTAGCCTTCCCACCCAGGTATCCTCGAAATAGTTGAGATGGGGACTTAGTTTATGTTAATTTGTTTGGTAGTAGGGGCTTTCTATTAATAGATTGTAGTATTCTGCTACATCAGGTATTGGGACGTATGCTAGTGCTATTAGCTTTTTAATTTCATAAGCAAAATTGCTATTAGTTGCATATTCTACGCTAAGTGTAGATTTTTGAAGGTGTCTCCATATGCATTGATTAAATTGGTAATAGCAACCTTGTATTGCTGTGTGAGGGTAGTTTTTAAGGATGGCTTGTATCATTGACTGTTTAAAGTCTATGATCATTTTTTGGGGATAGTGATTATTAGTTTCTTGCTTTACTTTTGTTAAGAGTTCTACATAGGAAGTGGTTTGTTTGTTTGGTAACAGGGCATATATTAAGGGGATGTGAGTATTGTGATACAGTCCATGGATTATGTATAATTGGTAAAAGGGTTTGGGACAGATTTTAAATGTTCCGTCCATCATCCAGTCTCACAATTCTGTAGATTAAGTAAGTTTGTGGGAGTTGCATATATTATAATCCTTTTGTCATTAGATTTATTGTCATAAAGTAGCAATTGATCTTCATTATGAGTTATAGTGAGTTCAGGTGGTATTTGAATTTCACTGAAAGTTTTGGGGGTAGGTGGGGTGGTAACAGTTGATTTTTTTGTTCTAGCTATTAGCCTTTTTAACATTGAGACAGAGGGTAATTGGCCCGTTACATGTTCTGGATCTCTGGGGAGTACGTCTTTTAGTATTTCAGTAGTAGGTTTTTGAGAGCTAGTGCTAGCTTCTTTCAGAGTCTCTAAAGCATCTCTGACTTCTAGTTCAGCTATGTTAGGGGGGTGGTTATGTTCCTTAACATTTAGGGGCCGATTACGATTGCGGAAGGACCACCACCGCCAGCCATGCGGTGGCGGTCCTTCCTCAATCGGACCGCAATTTTCCCCCCGCCACGTTACTGTGGCGGGGGAATCGCGTTCGGATCGCGACGGACTCAAAGACCGTCCGCCACGGAACCAGCACAGGCAATCGTTGCGATTGCCTGGCAGAGCGGTCTGCATCCATGAAATGGTGGCGGTGCCTAGCAGGCACCGTCCGCCAAATCACGATGTTTTCTCCAGCCAGCCTTTCCGTGGCGGGTAAACCACCATTGAAAGGCTGGTGGAGATTGGTTTCGGGGGCCCGTTGCAGGCACCCCTTGTGTTGAGGGGAGGTGTGGGTGCATGGGGGTACCCATGGTACCCCCTACATTTCACTGCACCAAGTGGCAGGCACTGTGTGGTGCCGACCACGTAGTGCAGTGAAATGCACAACGTGATATTTTGTCATCGCGGCCGGTGCTGCTGTTAGCAGCACCAGCCGCAATGTTAAAATGCAAAATGCGACCGCCATGGTGGCGGTCGCATCCTGATTTGGTGTGCAGGACCGCCGCATGTATTGCGGACGGTCCCGGTCGCCACCACGATGTCCGTCCGTCATCGTAATCAGACCCTTAATACAGTAGTTTATTTTGTTGTAGCCCTCCCATAACATGCATTTGAATATTATTTGCTGAACTTCCAATTAATTTTGTCTCCTGTCTGTTTTTCTTGGGTGTAGACATATTCCATATAGCATAATACAAATTTTCCTTTCTGGGAAGTTATGAATTTTGCACCTTCAGTCATTCTGATGTTTCAAATGCTATGATAAATGTATATAAAAAACATTAAATGTATTCTTATTGTTTTTATTGTAATACAGATTTTTATATACAAAATTATAAGTACATGCTTGAATATGTTGAACTTTTTTGACGCTGGGGTGTTTCTGTTGGTGCTTGGCTTCAGTGTTTCTTTTTATTTCCTGCAGAAAAAAATGATATTTTTAATAAATGTGTTTAACAGCATTTTCTGTATTTTGGAGCTTTTGTGGTTAGTGGGCGTTTTGGGTAGGGATTTTTAGCTGTTTTAAAAGTTTAATTTAGATTTATACTTACTTTTTTTGGCAAGGTGGTTTTTTGATGATGTTTGTAGTTAGTTGAGTGTCTTTTGGAGTTTCTGTAAAGGAGATATAATTTTAAAAAGTATACATTAATTATTTAATTATTGTAAAAAGTGCTTTACGATTATTTTATGCAGTTGTAACATTAAATAGATATTTTACTTACTTTGTGAAGTTGAAATCAGAGATTTCAATGAGGAAGTCCAATGTTGCAGAAGCAATCCGGCAGAGATTCCCCTTATTCTTCGTTTTGTTGTTGGAGCATAAAATGATGTTATATTTTCTTTAGTTTATATAGTGTTTGTTTGATTGGGCTTTCAATCTTATTGTGTTATTTAAGTTGTAGGTGTTTTTCATTGGTTGTTACTAATGTTTTCAATTAACTTGGCAGTTGTTTCCTTATATGGGAAACGCTAATTAATGTTCAGTTAAACTTTATTTTATTATTACTTTATTTTAAAGTATAATAGTATATTATTTGCAATTTATATTGCATTGAATGTATAATAAAAATGATATATTTTATATATTGTGTTTGTAAGAAGTAATTAATTTGGTGAATTTAATTATGTTAAAGGTATTTTTTGAATTATAATTTATTTAACTTTAATTTTATTTATTTAATATGTTATGTGTGTTTGTCATATTGTTTTATTTTTTTGATATATATTGTGTTATCAAAAATATTTTTAAGGTATCGATATTTTGTTTTTGGCGATAATTGTGTGGTTTATATTTTTGTTATCGATATTTGTGTCATTTTGTATGTTTAATGTTTTTGATATTAGTTATAGCGATATTTTTTTCATCGATATTAGTGATATCGATGTTAATGTTTGATGATATTTTTGTGTCGATAATTGTGTATTTTTTAAATACGTATAGTATATCGATATTTATGATATTGATATTTGTGTGTCGATAATTTTGTCAGTCGATATTATGAGTGTCGATGTTATGTCAGTGATCCGCAGGGGCCACTGCCCTGTGGGAGTCGGTCAGAAACAGTTCAATTCAAGAGGGGAGGAGGTGGGGATGCCAAGACACTCTGGCGGGGTCCCCTCACCTCGATTATGGTGCTGACTGATGGAGCGGTGGAGGGCTGCTCCCACAGATCCACGGGGGCCCCACAAGGGGAACAGTGCCGGTTATGCAGACAGGGAGGCAGCGTCAGGGCAGGGAAATGCCACCATCCAGTACCCAGCAGAGGCACTCCCTCCTCTCCTTGATTATGGCACTGATTTAGAAGCCAAGTGCCACTGGGGGTCACCTTCCGAGGAGGGTCAGCAGGGAGCCTCCCGTCGCTGTGGGTGAGGCCAGGCAGAGAAGAGACAGACAGATGTCGGGATATAGCAAAGCCAGGCCCTCCAGTATAGGAATCTCATCCTGTGCCTCAATTGTGGCACCGATGCTGGGCTCAGAGGGAGCCCAGACTGGGAGCCCCTCTCCCAGAGGTGCCACCTCATCCCCCGCCAGAGAGGCATTGTGTCCTAGATTTTTGCCTGTGCCTCGATTATGGCACCAAGCAGGGGCCTAAGTGTTGGCTCCACGTGGCAAACCCTCACCCAGGTATGGCACAGCACTTTGCATCCAGAGGGAAGCAGAGTCAAGTGTCCCACTAGAGCTCACCCAAAGAGTCAGCCTCGTGGGAGCCCACCAAAACCACAGGCCACACCACCAATTCCAGAACAGGCATTGGGGGAGGGCCTAGCTTACCACAGCACTGCAGGGGTTCCCAGGCTGCAGCGCCGACTCAACTCCGTATGTCATCCGACATCTCAGGCAAGTAGGGTGTGGGGGAGGCCAGAAACAGTAGCACTCACCCTCCGCAATTGAACTGCTCTGCTGATTCATCACTGAACTCCAATACAGGAGCAGGAGGGCCTACATGAGGACCCCATGCAGGCCCTCTGCTTGATCATGTTGACATACAGGTCAGCAGCTCGGCGCCACCCACGTGTGTGCCCCTCCTGCACCAGGTTGGGCCATTCGTCTGTGATGCATGGCCCCTGAGGCCAAGAGATCCAGTATGAGGCGGAGTCCCCCTACTGTCCCCGGTGTGCCACACAGAGGGCCAATGTCAGCAGGCAGTGATCCCTCTCTCCACAGCCTCCACTGCAGCGCAGGTCAACGGTGGCCGAGCACCACCATTGTTTGAGTGGCCCGGCATGTCCAGGCCAACATTCCCTTTAGCCACGCTGTCCCTAACCTCCAGGCATCAACGAGGGAAGGGTGCGATGTGGTGGGCTCCGGCAGGTCCGCAGTGACCCTGTGTCTCCCCACCAGCCTGGATTAATGCCAATGGTCGGCAGACTTGCTTGCAGAGCTCTAGGCAGACACGTCCACCATCTTGGCTGGTTCAGCCATGCCCCTCATCAAAATTAACCATGGGCAATGTACTCCGCTTTGCAAGCGGAGGTTGCAGAGATTTGCCAACTACGCATTACATTGAAACCACAGAATTCATGCAGAAACTCTGACTCCGTCATGTAGTGGAGTTAGCTACTGCACCCACATCCCTTTGATAAAACAACTTTACCTTTACATGCTAAAAAGCATATAACCAATTCACAAAAGTGAGCTTTGAAAAATATCAGGCAATGAGAGGTGATGATTTTGGGGTCCCCCCTAACCTGGAGGACCAAGCAGATGCCTTGAACACAAAGAGCATATCATGCTGAACGATTCGGTGGTGGTCCCATCCTCCTAGGACCACCCCAAGCAAAGTTATGGGCAAAAATACAATGCCAACCAATGCTTTCAACCAAAGGCAGTAATTGATGCCACTTGAACCCTCTCTGGCCAATCCAAGTCATGTCCACATTAGCCAAACCCAAGTCTGTATGCATACCACTTTTTCTAGCAGCTTCTCTAGCCCAAAAGACATAGCTGTGGCCCGGAATCCACATTCTAACCATTTTGAAGTGAAGCAGGAGTAGCAGATAGGAGAAGGCTGGAGCTAAATGAGGCACTTTTCAAAATGAAAGGCAGTTAAAATGAAGGTGTGATGTTGGTTTTAAAAAAAACATATTTGATTTGATGCAGTGGCTTAGGAGGTGAATACAATTAGGTAGTGTCTTGAAAGTTTAAGTAAGTAGATCTATGATTGGCTACAAAATCAAAAATTGTAATGCAGACTTAGATATGTTTGTAGTTCTGTACTGTAAACCACACCTACTGCAGCTCATTTTCTAACTAGTATAACCCTTCTAGAATGTACTGTGAACTTCTGAACTACTGGATCTAGTGGCTTGCTAGGGAAACTGTGCTTAGAGTGTATGGAGGAAGTGTATTAAAGAGAGAGTTGGCTTTTCACTTATTGTTGTGTAAGAAGTGGTTGATTTCCTAATGAGGGCTTGGTAATAAAGTGTGCAGAACTCTTAAAGTCATGAAAGTACCAAGCTAAATATGTTTTTGGACTACTGTTATTATTTCGCGAATTTGCGAATATGCACAGATACCCTAATATATTGGGCTTCTTTATAAAAGTGCATGAACGAGTTAACATAAACCAACCATTGAGAAGTGGACTTACAAAAGTAAAATATAAAAAGGCATGTATTTAGTTGCTCCCTTCCACACTATCAGAGAGTGTAAAGTGAAAAGGTTGCCTTTAATAGTTGCTTAGCATGAGAGTGGTGTGGCATTTGTATGCTTAGTCTTCACATTTCCTGAGAATATTGAATCTATCTGGTAAGAGCAAAAATATATCTTTGATCGACAAACTCAATTTTGACGTATGTGAATGATATTTATTTTGCTGAAAAAAATTATTTGAAAGATATATGTGTATGTGAAAATGTTAAAAGACAGTAAAAGCTGTTTCACAAGCCTGTAACCCATGATTTTAGTACACTCAAGTCACTTCTGAGCTGTGGTGTAGGTAAGGTATAGAACATAAAGCTTTGTGTTTAAAAGATGAGGTGTCTTTTGAGTACAATAAGTTAGTTGCACACATGCAGGCCCCTATGTGAAGTACTGTATACAGTATGTCACCCCTAAAACAATTGACATACATATTCACAAAAGGATAGTCTTTCTGTTACCTAGTCAGACAGCTACAGAAGCTTATATACATTTAGTCACTTGGCAAAAACTACTTATGTGTGCAGGAGAGTGTGCAGCTAAAGACACACATACATAGGCCTTTATTCTCTACCACAGGCACTGAGGTATTTTTTCACCTACCCACATATACATTTAGAGAGCCATAAAGGTAATAAAACAGACAGTCACATACTGGCACATTTACTTAAACATTTCAAGGCACTGCTACAAGTGTACTCCTACACTCACTCAGATACATAGGCAAGGGCTAACAGAACCTTCTCATCTGTGGAGAAAGATAGTCCTTCAAACATGAGTGATATCTACTAGTGCACACCATGGGCCCGATTCACAAAGGTAAAGTGAGAAGAAAGTCTAACTTTACGTCTTTCATATTCACAAAGGGCAAAAGGGCATTTACTACTCGTAAATGCCTTTAGTGAATACTGGAAGTCATAAAGTTTGAATTTCAGTATTCACAAAGGGCATTTACGAGTAGTGAATCCCCTTTGTGAATACCGAAAGTCGTAAAGTTGGACTTTCATCTCACTTTACCTTTGTGAATCGGGCCCCTGAGATATGCTGTAAGTAGGCCATAAAGCATGATGCTTTGTGTTTAAAAGATGAGAGATGCTCTTTTGAGTTTATTAAGTTACTTGTGCACTAGCAGGCCCATGTCCCAAGTACTACATAGAGTATCCCACTCCTAAAGCAATTGATGTACATGTTTACAAACCAATAGAGTTCCTCTCTCACCTAGTCAGGCAGCTGCAGAAGCACATATATATTCACTCACTTACCAGAAACTATTCATGCATGCAGAAGTCTCAAAGGTAGTTGCAGTCACACCTACATAGCTTTCTATTCCCTAACACAGGCACTGAAGTATTTGTGAAGCCATTTACATAACCATGGCGGTATTAAAACAGGCACTTCCATACCAGCACATTTACTTAAACATCTT
This sequence comes from Calotriton arnoldi, assembly GCA_963921515.1. Classification (NCBI taxonomy): domain Eukaryota; kingdom Metazoa; phylum Chordata; class Amphibia; order Caudata; family Salamandridae; genus Calotriton; species Calotriton arnoldi. The sequence goes on from CAWUFW010002443.1 coordinate 2,047,206, forward strand.
TTGGCACTGATACAGGTATACCTCTACACTCAGTCACATATGTAGTCAAGTACTGACACAATCTTCTCAGCCATGCAGCGAAATAGTACTTGAAACATGTGTGATGGCTACTAGTGCAGACCCTCTCTGTGCATTGTCACTCAAAGCTTCAGTTTCCATGTTATAGGTGCTTCTCGAGTATTAAACCCATGTTTTAGCGCACATAACACACCTCTAAGATATGCTGTAGGTATGCAATAAAGAATGCCCTTTTGTGCTTAAGAGATTGAGAGATGTCCTTTTGAGTTGAGTACGTTACTTGTGCACTTGCGGACCCCTATGCCAAGTACTACATAGAGTATGCCATCCTTAAAGCAATTGAAATATGTGGTCACAAAAGCATAGATATCTAACTCACTTTTTAAGAGAGCTACAGAAGCACGTATACATTCACTCACACACCAGAAACTACTAATGCATGTACATGTCCACAAAAGCACTGATCCTCTCTCTCACCTACTAAGACAGTTACAGGAGCACTTATACATTCAGTCACTTACCAGAAAGTAGTTATGCATGCAGCAGACTCAAAGGTAGTTGCAGTCACACCTACATAGCTCTTTATTCCTTAACACCAACACTGAGGTATTTATTCAGCCACTTACATACACATTTAGAGAGCCATAGAGGTACTAAAACAGACAGTCACATATTGGCACTTTTACTTAGACATGTCTTGGCATTGCTGCCAGTGTACTGCTGCACTCTCTCAAGTATGTAGGCAAGTACTGACACACGTTTTTCATGCATCCGCAGAAATAGTCCTTCAAACATGGGTGGTACCTACTAGCCCAGACCCTGTCACTGCAAGCTTTACTGGGCATGTAATAGGTGTTTCTCAAGTCTCAAATCCATGTTTTAGCACATAAAACACACTTCTAAAATATGTTGTAGGTATGCCGCAAAAGCATGCTGTTTTGTGCTTAAAATATTGAGAGGTGTCCTTTTGAGTTCAATAAGATACTTGTGCACTTGTAGGCCTCTATGGCAAGTACTGCATAGAATATCCCATCCCTGAAGCAACAGACATACTTGTTAACAAAAGTTTACAGTCTCTCTCTCACCTACTGAGACAGCTACAGAAGCACTTATATATTCAGTCACTTACCCAGAAATACTTATGCATGCAGCAGAATCAAAGGTATTTGCAGTCACAGCTACATAGCCCTCTATTCCCAAACACAGGCAATGAGGTGTTTGTTAAGCCACCTACATACACATTTAGAGAGCCATAGGACTGTAAAACAAACAGTCACATACCCGCACATTTGCTTATACATGTCTTGGCATTGCTGCAAGAGTACTGCTGCACTCTCTCAGGTATGTTGGCAAGTATTGACACAAGTTTTTCATGCATCTATAGAAATAGTGCTTCAAACATGGGTGGTACCTACTAGTGCAGACTCTGTGTGTGCACTCTTACTGTAAGCTTGACTTGGCATGTAATAGCTCTTTCCCAAGTGTCAAACCTACATTTTAGTATGCATAACACCTCAGAGATATGCTGTGCTATGCCATAAATCATGGTGTTTTGTGCTTAAAAAAGTGAGATATATCCTTTTGAGTTTTAGTGACTTATACACTTCCAGACCCCTATGCCAAGCAGTATATACAATATGCCACCCATAAAGGAACTGACATACATGTTCACAAATCATAGAGCCTGTCTCTCACCAACCATCAGAGCGAAAGACACACTTCTACATTCACTCAAATACTCAGAAAAATGTATGTATCCAGCAGTATGAAAGGTAGTTGGACAGACACCTACATACTCCTGTAACTCCAAGCACAGGCACTGGGGTATTTGTGCAGCCATTTACATCCACAGTTAGAGAGCTATGGAACTACTAAAACAGAGTTGCATACTTGCACATTTATTTGCAAATGTTATGGCACTGTTACAGCTGGTCTCATTGAGGCACTGAGAAATGTAGGAAAGTACTAAGAGACTCTTGTCATGTATGCAGAGAAGTACTCATTTAAATATGGGTAGATACACAAGAACACATAAGTGGATATGATAGGATACCTAGTAAGAGACTTATACATTCAGTTAAACAGAGAAAAACACAGAGATATACACATGAAAATAATGTTAGCGATATTGGTGTTACAACTGTTTATATTGGTACTCCAGTATCTGATACCATATAATGAAAAGCTAAATATAGTTTTTCTTTTCAGACATCAATTTCTACTTAACTACAGACAGTTACAATGCCATCCAAAAGTAAAAAAAAGAAACAAACTGAGACAAGGATACTTGTCCTCACAACTGAGAAACAAAGGAGGTTAAATGAGGAAAAAGTGATGAAAGAGAAGAGTGATGCTGGTAAGAGGACAAAGACGTTTTCTATAAATTGTATCTGCTCAATTGGAAATAGTGCAAAAACAAGTAAATAAAAAACAAAGTTTAAGATGGACTTAAAAAGGAGAAAAAGTCAATGATATCAAGAGTAAACAATTGTTCAAAAAAGCACGGTCCTTAACCAGAAGGCAGACCCAATTAAAGGAAATCAGAGGTAGAATGCTCTGTACTAGAGTAATTCACAATCTAATGACACGTATGAAGAGATACAAAAGAAGAAGAGAAGCTGTAAGACAAAAGGAACATGTTTAGGGTATAGTTGATAAAGCAACTGCTCTGAAGAGGAAGCTATTTATTCAGAATGAAACATTGGATAAAATAGTGTTGAGTATGAGGAGAAGAACCCAAAAAAAGACTTGTCAATAGAACTAACGTTTGCAAAGTTTTCAGTGGTAAATGGAGACATACTTTATTACTAAGCCCTTCTTTAATGAAGAAAGCTACTTGCAACAAAACACATTAGTGCATGCAGTTGAGGAATCTGGACATTGTTATGTGAGATGAAGAATGGTTTCCCTATTCCAAAAGAGGTAATGGTAGCTAGAAATGTGGAGGAAGTGATAGCTGAAGAGGTACAGGGAAGGCGTAGACAGGCCCTGTATACTAATGGGACTGTAGCAATACTTGCAGTGTTCTGTAGGAATCTATTAATATACTAAGAAGTTCCCTACGTAACTTTTCATGCAAAAGTCTTAAACAGAAAATTGCCATTTTGCAAGGATTAGATCCATGCAAGATAAGAAAGTATAGAATTTTACAGGACATTCCCTAGCATAGCTTTCAAAGAAAGTCTGCCAAAGCAGCGTTCATCATTTCAGAATGTTATTTGTACACCACTCACAAGTGTGAACATTTGTTAGGAGGCTTTACTATGTCATAACTTCTGCCATATGTTTAGGAGAAATGAATAGAGCTCTTTTACATGGTACAGTGGCAGAGGTAGAAAAGGTTTGTGATGATGTGCAGTTTTGTTTCTTTGGTCCAGAAGAGGAGTGTAGGGAAAATGAAGCTTTGGTATCTGCAGGTGTAGCGCAACATGTATTCCTGTTCATAACTTTCAAGAAGAGATTAGAAAGTTTAACACAGTATCTTCAGAGAAACCAGACTGTGTTTTTATATGTTGTTGATGCACTCACTACAAAAGTCAAACTCGTTATATTACTGTGTCAACAAAAAGTAAACAAGACATTACAGATAAGTGACAAGAATTTGCAGCTTCTTTATTGGTAGAGAAACGCTTTAATTGTTCCACACAACAAATTATATGAAAGTACTGTTATAATAAATTGGAGGACAATAAAATGCCAGCTAAAGCAGTCTACAATAAGTTAGATTTAGTTCCAATCCCTCAAGAACTACAAGATGGTGGAGAAAGAGGGCGTAGCCCCTGAAGACCTCTTAGCAATCCTGCTGTGTGGGACTCACTGGAGGTAACAGTACCCCTCCTGTTACCTCCAGTAAGTCCCATACAGCGAGATTGCTAAGACCTTGTAGGAGGCAACGCCCCCTTTCTCCACCACTCTGCAAACACGCCTCCTGGCACACTACTAGTAGGGGGATGAAGTCCCTTTTGCTTTTGAGGGTCCTTGGGGGCCAACTACCCCTCCTGTTACCTCCAGCAGTGGGATTGCTGAGAGGTTTTTGGTGGCCACGTCCCCTTTCTCCTCCACTCTGCAAACGCCCCTCCTGACGCCCTTGGCCCTCTAATCCTCAGGTACTCCAAGTTTACCCTACTTGGGGACCTTAACCTACACCTAGAATGCAAAAACAAACCAGGAGTTACAAACTTCTTAGAAACACTGAACACCCTAGGTCTAGAACAGCTGGTATGCTCCCCCACTCATAACGCAGGACACACCCTGGATGGAATATGTACCAATTACCACTCCCTAAAAATCAATTCCCTACTACCTATGTCTTGGACGGGCCACTGGTATATCCCATTTGGAATAAAACACAAGTCTACCAACATCATACAGAGCCATTCCAGCGGCCCTCCCACTATAGTCCGGAAATGGAGTAAAATGTTAGCCAATCCTGACCTTAATAATATAGCTCTAGACCTTAGACCCAATCTAACTGGAGACCTTGCTAGGGACTCACAACATTTTACCTCTCGGATGTCCCTACTCAGTAACACTCTAGCCCCCCAATCATCTTAAAAAGGAAAAACCCTACCATTGAAACTTCTTCCCCTTGGTTCACACAAAATTGATAGATCTACATCTCCAATGTAGGCAGCTCGAGCACCGGTGGTGAAGAAACTATAAATCAGAAGATCTTTCTCAGTTCAAACAAGCATTAAAAGCCTATAATCATCTAATTAGACTTGAAAAGAAAGGATATTACTCCAAAGTACTTGCCTCATCTGACTCCGACCCAAAAACAATTTTTAAGATAGTGAAATCTTTCACGCATCCTAAAGCACTCGAACGAGAAATTCCTCCCTCGCAGTCTCTCTGTAATCAAATAGCCGACTTTTCTGAACAGAAAAGTCAAAACATTCAAGCTGATTTTAAGGGGATATCTTCCCCCGCCACCAAACCAGACTCTAAAGCCCAGAATAAGGTGCACTAGCTACACTCATTTCAAATGATTGACATGGAACAATATCGCCAAGCTATCCTCTCCTGCAGATCAGGATCCCCCTTTAACCCCTGCCCTCCGAAAATCCTGCACGCCATTTTTGGCACTGTGAACCCATTCATTAATAGTATAATCAATGAATCTCTTTCACTAGCAGAGGTACCCCCTGACTGGAAAATCGCAGCAGTCAAGCCCCTCCAGAAAAAACAGCTATCAGACCCCACCATCCTTCCTAACCTCTGGCCTATTTTCTTACTGAAAAAATAGTCAACAGTCAACTTACGACCTTTTTGGAAATCACTAACACTCTATCTCTGACTCAATCAGGTTTTATGCCATTACACTCCACTGAATCAGCACTTCTACATACCTCAGAGAGCCTTAAATCTGCCCTGGATGAAGGGGAAAAATGCAGTACTGATTTTGTTAGATCTATCAGCTGCATTTGATACCATCTCTCATGAGATCTTGTTACATCGCCTCAACGCATGTGGGATTTCCCATCTGGCTTTGGCCTGGCTCAAATCATTCTTGATAGGCCGTCAGCAAGTAACCACGCTTGGGCACTACCAGTCAGCCATGAAACCACTGCATATAGGTGTCCCGCAAGGATCTATATTAAGCCCAGTACTGTTTAACATCTACATGGCCCCACTTATAGAACTGCTATCTTCATTCAACATCAAAACTACCTCTTATGCAGACGATACCCAGCTGATTCTAACATTAGATAAACATTCAGTCAATGCTGAAGAAAATTTCCAACATTGTCTCACAGAGATTTTTCACTGGATGAAGCAGAATCACTTGAAGTGTAATTCAGAAAAAACTGAAATCATGCTCCTAGGCAAAGCCAACATCTTCACCCCTAGTCGCTGGTGGCCACTAAACACCCTCCGGCCACCCAATACGGTGGAGGTAGTAAACAATCTTGGGGTAAAATTTGACTCTACCCTATCCTTCCGTCAGTAAGCACTATCAGTGGCTGGGAAATGTTTTCAGCTGATCAAATCCCTGAATTTTTTTTAACCTTCTCCCAGCCACAGCAAGCAAAACTGTTACAGAAGATCCTAACAACCTCTAGGTTAGACTACTGCAAAAGCCTCTACGCAGGTGCTAAAAAAGCAATCCTACAAAAACTTCAGACCGTTCAACACTCAGCAGCTCGCCTGGTACTTAAGCTGCCACATCGCTCCTCAGCATCCGCAGCTTTAAAGGTGTTGCATTGGTTACCCATTCACCAAAGAGTGCTATTTAAGATACTCTTCATCACTTTTAGAGCTTTCAGGGTCTCTGTACCCGTGTATCTAAGGTCTAGATTCATGCCCTATGTCACAACCGCCCTCTTAGATCCTCCTTAGCTAACCTTTTAAAATCCACACCCTTTAAATATAAAACTAAAGGAGGTAGATCAGTAAGTGTCCTCGGGGCAAAATCATGGAATATACTCCCAAGCCATCTTGGTTTCATCCAATTTGAGGCCTGTTTCAGGAAATCTCTAAAAACCTGGATCTTTGGACCTCCGGACTCTCTATGCTTCTCTCTTATTTAATCCTTCATTACTCTCCAGGGCATTTCAGACCACCCCATACCTCCCATCTATATATGCAATAGCGCCAAGATACTCCTGTGGAGTGATAGTCACGCTTAAGAAATAACAGATACAATTCAATACAATACTAGTTGGGGGATGAAGTCCACTTGGCTCATGAGGGTCCTTGGGTGCCAACTAGCCCTCCGGTTACCTCCAGTAAGACTCACACAGCTGGATTTCTGTGAGGTCATCAGAGGCCATGTCCCCTTTCTCCACCACTCTGCAAATGCACCTATTGGTGCATTGCTGCTTGAGGGGAGAAGTTCAATTTAGTCCTGAGGCCCTCAGGAGGCAAGGGAACCTTATCATCCCACCAGCAGTGCACATAGAGGTGCATTTGCAGCATGATGGAGAAATGGAGCGTGGTCTCTGACCACCTCTCAGCAATCCCACTGTGTGGCGCTTACTGGAGGTAACAGGAGGTCTTGTTGGCCCCTAAGGACCCTCAGCAGCCATGGGGACTTCATCCCTAACCAGCAGTGCACCAGGAGTTTCTATTTTTTAGGAAGGGGCAGCATGGCCCCCCTTCCCTGGACCATTGTGGGCCCGGTGACCTCATCCCCCGGAGCCTGCCCTTTAAAAAAATAAGATTCATAAAAAGGTAGTGGGCTGTGCAGCCCCCATCCAGGGCTGATTTCAAACCCTGGGAACCCCATCCACTGGGGCCCAGCCTTTTATTTCTTTTTTATATTTGAAAGGGAGGGGAGCTGAGTGGAACCCCTCCTGGGCCATTTTCAGCCCCGAGGACCCCATCCCACAGGCCTGCCCCTTTTTAAAACATTTTTTTTTTTAAACAAGGAAGGTGGATGCATGGATTTTTGCCCCGGGTACCCCAGTGCTCAGCCTGTATTGTGGGTGCCTGGTCCCACCCAGGGCACCTACTTTTGAAACATTGGGGACCACAGGGAGAGCCTTAAGGCTAACATCATCCAGTGAGTGTGCGTGTTTTCTGAAAGTTTGAGTGTTAAATGTATACAGTGAGCTACTGCAAGTTGCATTAGTATATTAGGTGTACTAATAATGAGTGATAGAGCACATATATTATGTGAGTGGCTGTGTGACTGTGTGCATCTGTGCGTGAGTGGGTGTCTGAGTGGCTGTCTGGGTGTGAGAGTGGGTGTGTAAGTGGCTGTTTGGGTGAGAGAGTGGTTGTTTGAGTGGATGTTTGGTTAAGTGAGGTGGTATGTGAGTGGCTGTATTGGAGAATGAGTGTCTGTGAGTGGCTCTGAGGGTGAGTGAAGGGGTATGTGAGTGATTGTATAGATGTGTGAATGTATATATAAGTGGTTGTGTGCATGTGTGAGTGGTTGTATGGATCTGTGAGTAGCTGTGTCATTGGTTGTATGGGTAAGTGAGTAGGTGTGTGGGTAGCTGTATTGGTGAGTGAGTGGCAGTGTGACTGGCTGTATGGATGAGTGTGTGAGTACTTGTATAGGTGAGTGAGTGGCTATATCAGTGTGTGCATGAGTGAGTGACTGCATGTGTGAGTGGCTATATGAGTGGGTGTGTGAGTGACTCTAAGGGTGATTGTGTGGTTATGTGAGTAACTGTATGAGTGAGCGACTAGTGATATGAGTGGCTGCATGGGTGAGTGAATTATTGTCTGAGTAGACATGTCAGTGAGGATGTGGCTGTGTGAGTGGCTGTATGGTTGAGTGACTGGTTGTATGAGTGGCTGCATGGGTGAGTGAATTATTGTCTGAGTGGACGTGTCAGTGAGTGAGTGGGTATGTGAGTAGCTTTATGGAAGAGTGAGTTGTTTGGTGAGTACTTTCATGGTTCTGTGAATGGGTATGTGAATGGTTGTGTGGGTGTCTGAGTGGGTGTCTGAGAAGTTGTATAAGGGTATGAGTGGATGTGTGAGTGGTTCTGTGGATGATGTAATCAGTGATGTCATTTGAGATGTTATCAGTGATATCATCAGTGATGTCACTGACCATGTCATGAGTGATGTAATATGTGAGGTCATAACCAGTGATTTCCCAGGGCATAAGTTAAAGTTAGCTCAGGTAACTAGAATTGCTGAGGTTTTGTGTGAGTGAAATGTGAGCCTAACTATAACATCCCTGCAATCTTTGTTTTTTAGTGAATTTCTATGGGTTTTTTAAATTCTATTTCCTAACTATAACGTCCCTGTAACCTTTAGCTTTTTTAGTGAATTTCTAAGGTTTTTTAAATTCTATTTCCTAACTGTAACCTATAACCTTTGAGAGTGACTGTGTGAGTGAATGCATGAGTGTCTCAGTGGGTGTGTGAGATAGTGTGTGAGTGTCTCAATGGGTCTGTGAGTGAGTGTATAGAATATTACAGGAAATATATTTCCTTTGCATTCCTAAAGTTGAAGAAGTCAGCATTATTTATATTTTAAACTTTTGGTGCTTCAATTGCATCAACTTTTTTCTCCATATTTCTAAGTGCCTAGTGTTGAGGTTTTATTTTTTAAAAGAGCATCAGGGTCATAATGGAAAGTTATTTTTTTCAAGTACAGTCTACAATTTTCGTAAAAGATCTGTACCTGATTGTGGTACTTTCTTCTAGCAATTTAGTATATTATTTTCCATTGTGTAAATGCTTAGTGTATGCTGTACACTTCAGCTGCATAATGGATCACCTATTTACATGTATCTGTATATGTCTCTCCTTCCATTCGTTTCAGTGTGCTAATAAGTAAGTAATTTTTTCAAAACTTTTTGATCATTGCGGATTCATCTTGAATTCATCATGGATTGTCCTGATACGTATTTTCTGGTATTGCATAAAAATAGCGAAGACCAAGGGTTTTTAAAAAGTATAAAACACATACATACAGATATTGTAAGTAATATTTGACAATAGCTGTTTAAACTTCTATTTTTGTAATAATTTTTAATTGAAAACACTTTCTAATTGTATATGCTGTCTTTGCAATGATAACAAAACCAAAGGGGATGATGGACGGAGTGTTGAACATTGCAAGCACTCACCCCCAGTCAACTGATCTGGGTTTAATCCATCATCATTCTTTAGCTCACTTCGCCACCCCAGTTCAGACATGGCCATATGCAAATCAGTCTGACCCTGTGCCTCATGGGAACAGTCCAGCCCGAACTGCCAAGCCATGTCTTCCCTGGACCAGAAACAAGCATCCTGGGACCGGTTTCGGGTTCATAACCCTCATCAGCCAGTCTATCTTGAATCCAGTGTCAAAGTGAGCAAGGGACCCACGTCTGGGCATACCCTGCCGACTTAGGGTGAACTTAGCAAAACCAAAGGGGATGATGGACGGAGTGTTGAACATTGCAAGCACTCACCCCCAGTCAACTGATCTGGGTTTAATCCATCATCATTCTTTAGCTCACTCCGCCACTCCAGTTCAGACATGGCCATTTGCAAATCAGTCTGACCATGTGCCACATGGGAACAGTCCAGCCCGAACTGCCAAGCCATGTCTTCCCTGGACTGGAAACAAGCATCCTGGGACCGGTTTCGGGTGCCGGTAGTCGCGGTGACGTCTGCAGTTGTGAAGTCCATGTGACTGCATAAGAAAGAGATTTAATTGGGTAAGACACTTTTCATTAATGTACAATGAAGTTCCTGAACATCTTGAGGAGCAGGAGTTACCATAAGCAGCACAAGACTCTTCCCATGAGGAACCGCCAAAGAAGAAACAGATTATAGCATGAGATTTTTTTCACCATCCCATCCAGTGAATTGAAAATTGTTGCCAGTTGGTGAAGTTCATATTGTACAATAAGACCACATCAATGTGGTAGAACAAGTATGTTGTACCACTTGAAAACATATCACAAGAAGCAATTAAAAATCACACAGAGGGAGAGAGAAGGAGAGGCACCATCAACCTCCAGGGATGCATCACCTGCTCCTGGAGAGAGAGTTCCAGTGGAAGTGGAGAGGAGCCACCCACAATTAGCACCAGATTTAAGGCGCATTGGTACCTACTGTCTCGACTGTAGCACCATCCTGACAGCCTGTGGGTGTAATCTTAGAAGCAGCATGAAATCATAGCTGTTAAGTTTTTTTTTACTTACACCAGTTAATCTACTGTTTTTCTATTCGTAGATACAACATTTTTCCATTGTTGCCATTTTATTTTAGAAACTATTCTAGAAAAAAATAATAGAAAAAGTTCTTGTCAGAACCACCTTTCATGGTTAAAAAAGATGAAGTGTATGTGGGTATATATATATATATATATATATATATATATATATATATATATATATATATATATATATATATATATATTCGCGCTCAATTTCCGTCTTCCTTCCTTCACTCACGGCCGGGTGCTTTGTAACGTGGTGACGGACACCACGCAAAATACTGTAGGCTCAGGGTAAATAAACACCAGCACTCACGGGAACGTAGTCTCCCAAATTTAATTGGGGCTCTTCAACACGACCAGACGCGTTTCGGCTGCCGCCTTTTTCAATAGTGGCCGGCGCCGACATAAAGCAGACTTTAAATAACAAAACTTGCTAAACATAAACAAAGGACACCGGTCTTACTTCAAACCAAGGTGTCAGCCATTTGTAAACGTGCAATCGATATGAAACAAGAGGTATTATAACACAAGAAGTGCCCATTCAGGGCGAGATAGATGTGGTATAATTTCTGTGTTTTTATGTTTCATTTATCGATTGCACATTTACAAATGGCTGACACCACGGGGCGCGTTTGCACAGTGGTGAAGGGAGGGGGCGGGGCCTGAGGTGACATGTGTTCAAACATGCCCTGTGGCATGTTTTAAGTTGGGGGATTAAGTCCCCTTGAATCCTGAGGGTCCCTGGGGTCCAACTAGCCCACCAGGTACCTCCAGTAAGCGCCACAGAGGTGCGTTGCAGAGAGGTGTAAAAAGGGCCGTGGCCTCGGAGCGCCTCTCTGCAACTCAGCTCTGTGGTCCTAACTGTAGGTACCTGGTGGGCTAGTTGGCCCCTAGGGACCCTCGGGATTGAGGAGGAATTAATTCTCCAACTTAAAACGCGCCACAGGGAGTGTTTGCAGACATGTCACCTCAGGCCCCACCCCCTTCCTTCACCATTGTGCAAATATTCCTCTAAAATCAGCCGAAATACGAATTCCGATTTACTCACCTGTTATAAGGAGAGACCTCAGTGCTGTATCTTTCAGCCCAGTACTGGTCCTGAAAAGTAATTTTAACCGTACTTACCAGTAACTTGAATTTCCTTCCATAGGCTAACATTGACTGGTTTCACTTGGAAATTCTTCTAAGTGTGGAGTTTTGGAACTTTATAATATTCCTCTAAAATCAGCCGAACTACGAATTCCGATTTACTCACCTGTTATCAGGAGAGACCTCAGTGCTGCATCTTTGAGCCCAGTACTGATCGTGAAAAGTAATTTTAACCGTACTTACCAATAACTTGAATTTCCTTCCATAGGATATCATTGCCTGCTTTTTGCTGAAAAAGTTTCTGTGTCGATTTTTGAAACTTACAAATATTCCTCTAAAATCAGCCAAACTACGAATTCCGATTTACTCACCTGTTATCAGGAGAGACCTCAGTGCTGCATCTTTGAGCCCAGTACTGATCCTGAAAAGTAATTCTAACCGTACTTACCAGTAACATGAATTTCCTTCCATAGGCTAACATTGACTGGTTTCACTTGGAAATTCTTCTAAGTGTGGAGTTTTGGAACTTTATAATATTCCTCTAAAATCAGCTGAACTACGAATTCCAATTTACTCACCTATTATCAGGAGAGACCTCAGTGCTGCATCTTTGAGCCCAGTACAGATCCTGAAAAGTAATTCTAACCGTACTTACCAGTAATTTGAATTTCCTTCCATAGGCTAACATTGACTGGTTTCACTTGGAAATTCTTCTAAGTGTGGATTTTTGAACTTTATAATATTCCTCTAAAATCAGCTGAACTACTGAATTCCGATTTACTCACCTGTTATCAGGAGAGACCTCAGTGCTGCATCTTTGAGCCCAGTACTGATCCTGAAAAGTAATTCTAACCGTACTTACCAGTAACTTGAATTTCCTTCCATAGGCTAACATTGACTGGTTTCACTTGGAAATTCTTCTAAGTGTGGATTTTGGAACTTTATAATATTCCTCTAAAATCAGCTGAACTACGAATTCCGATTTACTCACCTGTTATCAGGAGAGAACCCAGTGCTGCATCTTTTAGCCCAGCACTGACCCTGAAAAGTAATTCTAACCGTACTTACCAGTAACTTGTATTTCCGTCCATAGGAATCCATTGTCTGGTTTTCAACAGAAAAGTTTCAAAGTGTCGATTTTCACAAACTACAAATATTCCTTAAAAATCGCCTGTATGACTTAAACGCATTCTTTCAACTGTTTACTGGAGATGCACCAGTGCTGGATCCAGGATCCACCACTGAGTAAGAAAAAGTAACGATAACACTACTTACCTGCTAAGTGAATTTCCTCCCATAGGATAACATTGGTGATTCTATGTGAAAAAGTTTCTGTGTCAACTTTTAAAATACAATAATATTCCTTAAAAATCACTACTGTAACTAAAACGCTTTTACTCAACTGTTTACAGGAGATGTCCCAGGACTGAATCTAGGATCCAGTCCTGTGGTTAGAAAAGTAATCCATAAAGTAACTAATTGCATTTAACTAGAAATTCACATTGAGCTCAATGTTGCATTGTGTTTGAAATTGTGTTGCCCATTGCAACAACTGTAACTACTGTACTTAAAAGTCTATTGCCTATTTGCAAAGTATTTAAACTAAAGTAATTCATTCTGAGAAAGTATATTTTGTAATGTAATGTATAATGTAATTACAATGTAATTTACAAAATAAAATATCTAAAAATAAATAGTTTAAAAAAATGTAGTAAATCAGTATCAAAAAAATAAATATAACAATTAATACATTTAAAAATTGTCATTTACAAAACCTTTGAAATTCACTGAAAAATACCATAGGTTTCAGACATGTTATAGTTAGGAATTAGCATTTAAAAAACCTTACAAATTCACTGAAAAAACCATAGGTTTCAGGCATGTTATAGTTAGAAATCAGCATTTAAAAAACCTTACAAATTCACTGAAAAAACCATATGTTTTAGGGACAGTTATAGTTAGTTGGACATTGCACTCGTACAAAACCCGTGAAATTCCCCCGTTATAGTTAGTTCAGCTAACTATAACTCGCGCCCCCGCAATGCACTGCTGATGACGTCACATATTACATCACTCATGACATGGTCAGTGACATCACTGATGACATCACTGATGACATCTCAAATGACATCACTGATGACATCACTGATGACATCATCCATGTGATAATTTGATGCACCTCCTCACACCCTAATATAACCTTTGATACACCCACTCTAAATTACAGACTGCCATTCTCAAAACCATAGACACTCCAACACCAATAAATACATACCCACTCACTGATTCTTAGGTCTACACACACATCCACTCACTCACCCGTACAGTCACTCATACTTATGTTCACTCAGTACAGGACTATCATATGCACTCATACACCTACATAGACACTTACACACCGCCACTCATCCATAGAGTTACTCACACACCTAGTCAGTCATGCAAATAATTAATCACAATGCCATTTACTTACCTATAAAGTTATACACACACCAGCTCACTTACTCATACAAATACTAGCACATTCTTACGCTCTTATACAATCACTGATACAAGTACACACTCATCCATACAGCCACTCTCACAATCACACACTCTCACTTATAGCCATTTATATACTCCAACACACATATATACTGCCTTTCACATATGTAGTTACTCACACATGTACCACTAAGATATACATTCACTCACTAACACACCCATACACACACTCACCCACCCATACAGACCATCACAGATGCACTCTTGAAACCATGCACCCAGTGAATCAGCCACTCACATATCTATGCACAGAGTCACACACACCCCACCCACACAAACACTCAGGCACCCATACAGATACTCAGACAACCAATCAATAACTCATATAGACACTCATGTAGCTATTCACAAACCCATGCAGCCACTTACACAGCAACAGACAGACGGATACAGACATTCACCCAGTTTAGTCACTAACCCATGTATTCAGTAAAATACGTTTAATCACTCACTTATAGAGTTAGTCACACACCTACTAAATCATCCATTCACACACTTATACACCCACTCATTCTTCAATACGCCGTTCCCTATATATATTAAACATATTTAAACTTTACAGAAACACACAGTCACTGGATGATGTCATCAGTGATGTCATTTGAGATGTCATCAGTGATGTCATCAGTGATGTCACTGACCATGTCATGAGTGATGTAATATGTGACGTCATCAGCAGTGCATTGCGGGGGCGCGAGTTATAGTTAGCTGAACTAACTATAACGGGGGAATTTCACGGGTTTTGTACGAGTGCAATGTCCAACTAACTATAACTGTCCCTAAAACCTATGGTTTTTTCAGTGAATTTGTAAGGTTTTTTAAATGCTAATTTCTAACTATAACGTGCCTGAAACCTATGGTTTTTTTAGTGAATTTCTAAGGTTTTTAAATGCTAATTCCTAACTATAACATGTCTGAAACCTATGGTTTTTTTCAGTGAATTTCAAAGGTTTTGTAAATGACAATTTTTAAATGTATTAATTGTTATATTTATTTTCACGGGTTTTGTACTGAGTGCAATGTCCAACTAACTTTAACTGTCCCTAAAACCTATGGTTTTTTCAGTGAATATATATATATATATACTGAAAAACCATAGGTTTCAGGGACGTTATAGTTAGCTGGACATTTGACTTGTACAAAACCATAGAAATTCCACTGTTATAGTTAGTTCAGCTAACTATAACTCGCGCCCCGCAATGCACTGCTGATCACATCACATATTACATCATTCATGACATGGTCAGTGACATCACTGATCACATCACTGATCACATCTCAAATGACATCACTGATGACATCACTGATGACATCATCCTGTGAATGTGTTTTTCTTTAAAGTTTAAATATGTATTATATATATACCAAGGTGTATTGAAGAATGAGTGGGTGTATAAGTGTCTGGATGGAGGATTTAGTAGGTGTGTGACTGACTGTTTAACTCAGTTATTACATGTGTCTTACTGAATGCATGGGTTAGTGACTTAACTGTGTGAATCTCTATATCAGTCTGTTTGCTGTTGTATAAGCTGCTGCATGGGTTGGTCAGTAGCTACATGAGTGTCTATATGGGTTATTAATTGGTTGCCAGAGTATTTGTATGGGTGCCTCAGTGTGTGTGGGTGCGTGGGAGGTGTGTGACTCTGTGCATACATGTTTGAGTGGTTGATTCACTGGGTGTATGGGTTCAAGAGTGCATGTGGAAACAGCTGTATGCGTGGGTGAGTGTGTGTATGGGTGTGTTAGTGAGTGAATGGATGTCTCAGTGGTACATGTCCAACTAACTACATATGTAAAAGACAGTGTATGTGAGAGTTGGAGTATATAAATAAATATACGTGAGAGTTAGTGATTGTGAGAGTGGCTGTATGGATGAGTGTGTACTTGTATCAGTGATTGTATAAGAGACTAATTATGCGTTTCTTTCTGTTTGAATAAGTGATGTGTTGTATGTATAACTGTATAGGTCAGTAAATGGAAGTGTGATTGATTATTTGCATGTCTGACTAGGTGTTTGAGTAACTCTGGATGAGAGCTGCTGTGTGTGTGTCTGTGTAGGTGTATGAGTGCATATGATAGTGTTGTATTGATGAGTGACTGCATGTATGAGTGATTGTATGGGTGAATGAGTGGATGCGTGTGTAGACCTAAGAACCAGTGATTAGATATGTAGTAAGTAGTATTGGTGTGTCTATGGTTTCAAAAATGGTACTCTTTTCCAATATCGGCAGTTTTCCAACACTAGCTTCCGCAAAATAATTGCCACAAATGAGAGCGACAACTAACGCTAATAATATGTAGAGTAGGCGTTCCCGTGCAAAAATAACACGAAAACACAACTTCCCGATATTTTGAACGAGCAGCCAAATCTGGGGAGTGATCCAAAAACAGGTGATAAGCTGCGTTAGCAGTAGGAATTTAACATCTGCCTTTTACTGGTGTAAAGCAGGATGACTACCTACAGTGTAAAAGGGAGCCCAGCCCAGAACCACATCTGAAGACCAACACATGTCATAGAGCTACTGACCATGCAGCTCTGACACCCAAGAAGGCCACAACACCCACTGTCATCACCCTCAGGACCTCCCCCCCCGGACCACCCCCCTCCCTACTACCACCGAGGCAGCACAGAACAGGACAGCGGACCTTCCAAAAACGGCATGGTCCCTCAGCCACACAATAGCTGAATCTTGGGAGATGTGGCAACCAAGTATGTGTGAAGGACGCAAGTCACCCATCAATAAAAATGCACACAATACCAAGTGTAGCGGTGATGTGGTGGACAGACCTCACTATGCAGAGCACAAACCTCTCCATGTGGACATATACTGCTGGTGCTTGTAGTGTTGTGGACAATAGACGCAACCATGTTACCTCAGGCAGTGGGGAAGATCTCGGTCATGTAGCTGTGTTGTCCCCCCCTGGAAGCGGAAGCGGAGTGTGCTGGTCCAACGTACGCCACTCCAGCATAGAAGTATGAATAAATAGGCTGGGGCTGTGGGCGTGGTTAACTTGTGGGAAGGCCAAAGTGTCTGCCAGGGCGGCAGCCCTCACCCTGCCATGAGGCCTTCGCCGTGACCACCGGCCTCCTCGACACAGGCCCGCTGCGAACCCAGCAGCAGAGCACCACAGACTTATGTCTGTACAGACTACTGCCTTCGATCTACACTGCGGACAGCAGGGCTCACAATTCAGATCGAGTCGCCATTGCAGATGACACACTCCAGCAGGGAAGAGACATTGATCACAGTGCGGCCCGCCCGGACCACGCATCATCGCAGACTGCGCACACACTGAATGCTTCAGATGCCACTAACTCAGTGCACCACAAGTCAACGCCACGTGGACTTATTAAGACAGAATTCATTAGGCAAAATATATTGCTACCAGTGCGGCCCGCCCGGACCACGCATCATCACAGGCTCCACACACGCTGGTTGCTTCAGGTGACACTAACTGTACAGCTCAACTCAATGCCACGTGGCTGTGGGTCCTTGCTGACCGCTGCCTCCAGCCTACACTGCGGTCATCAGGGCTCACATTTAAAATTGACTCTTGATTCATTAATTGCAGAGTCCAGTAGCCATCTAAGTATTACGTCCCTAAAACTTACATAATATCCTTTTAGTATCCTTGCTTCAAGAACTTGTTTTATCTCAGTTATAGCTTTAGTACAATGACCAAATTCATCTTGCAAGTCCAAAGGAACATTGAATGGCAGTCTACACTGCAGACAGCAGAGCTCACAATTCAAATTGAGTCTTGATTTATTAATTGCAGACAGAATTGTACTCTATGTCCTCGAATTTTGTCAAGAGGAAGTGACAAAAAGCATTCCTTGATGTCTGTGCTGACTACTGCCTTCGATCTACTTGCGGTCAGCAGGGCTCACAATTCAGAACGAGTCACGATTGCAGATGACGCAGTCCAGTAGGCAAGAGACATTGCATCATCGCTGGCTGCGGACATGCTGAGCGCCACACCTACCACTAACTCTATGCAGCTCAAGTCAACGCCACGTGGCTCTGGGCTCTTCCTGACCACTGCCTCCGGCCTACACTGTGGTCAGCAGGGCTCACAATTCAGATCGAGTCGCGATTGCAGATGACGCAGTCCAGTAGGCAAGAGACATTGCATCATTGCTGGCTGCGCACACGCTGAGCGCCACACCTACCACTAACTGTATGCAGCTCAAGTCAACGCCACGTGGCTGTAGGCCCTTCCTGACCGCTGCCTCCGGCCTACACTGTGCTCAGCAGGGCTCACAATTCAAATTCAGTCTTCATTCATTAATTTCAGAGTCCAGTAGGCAACTAACTATAATGTCCCTGAAACCTACATATTTCGACAG
This sequence comes from Calotriton arnoldi, assembly GCA_963921515.1. NCBI lineage: Eukaryota > Metazoa > Chordata > Amphibia > Caudata > Salamandridae > Calotriton > Calotriton arnoldi. The sequence continues at coordinate 2,065,825 of CAWUFW010002443.1, forward strand.
TGTATTCCATTAATGTTTCATCTTTTGTTCCATACACCTACACTGCGGTTAGCAGAGCTCACAATTTAAATTGAGACATGATTTATTTATTGCAGAGAGAATTGTACTCTATGTCCTCAAATTTTGTAAACAGGAAGTGACTAAAAGCATTCTTCGATGTCTGTGCTGACTACTGCCTTCGATCTACACAGCGGATAGCAGGGCTCACAATTCACATCGAGTCGCGATTGCAGATGACTCAGTCCAGTAGGCAACAGACATTGCTCCCAGTGCGGCTCGCCCGCACCACGCATCATCACTGGCTGCGCACATGCTGAATGCTTCTGATGCCCCTATCTCAGTGCAGCACAACTCATGAACCCTTTATGATACAATGTTTTGTGTATAATTTCACATCTGCTGCCCCTAACTCAGTGTACCACAAGTCATGGACCCTTTACGATACAATCTTGTGTGTATTATTTCACATCTGTTGCCCCTACCTTAGTGCAGCACAAATCATTGACCCTTTATGATTGAATTTGTGTGTCTGATCAAATGATTACTGTTGTACTTGTTGCCAGCACCAACCATTCCCGGACGGCTGGCTTACACTCACCCCACACGCATCCACCACAGACGTCACAGGACATGTGAACCTGGTAATAAAAATGAGTCGAGCGCACGTGCCCGTACCCAGTTCCACTATCTATCTGTGTCCGTGTGTTCATTATGTATGCAAGATGCTGCCCCTGGGCCCTACCACATTACATTGTGCTGTGGACAGGGTATGCAACCATGTTACCTCTGGAAGTGGGGAAAACTTCGGGTATGTAACATTCTCTCGGTCATTGTACAAGTACATACGTAGAGACTGGATCTTTAGTGTACTGCAAGGAGAGTGTATAGTGAATTTATAAGTGTTTGGAGATTGGCGGAGTAATTGTATAGGTACATATGTTGGCGCAGCCTAACCCCGAACACAAGCTTGGCTCTAATTGGCTGCCCTCCATGTGCCAAAAACTGAAACTTGAACTTTGCATGGCACTGTATTGCTACAGCTGCAACACTCCACTGAATGTGCAATAAACATTCGTATCCACACAGATGTGTCATGTCCACCATCTTTCATGTGTGGAACTATGGATGAATGTAGGGTCAGTGATTCCCCGTACCTTCCATGTTGGCCATGTTGTGGGACTTGGCTCACAGAGTGACACATTGGTGCTTGCGACCCGGGTGACGTCAGCACTACAACAGGGACACCCGCATCAGTTGATTCCTTATACAGCCCAGAACAGAGCCACGTCCATAGCTCCGGAGTCATTCTTCACAGCCTCAAGCAGGACTGGCATACGCCAGGCCAGCCCACTCTGCTTACGCTTACAGGGAAGGACAACAATGCTACATGGCCCAGATTTTCATTGCAGTGATCTGCTGGTCACACCCTAGTTGTCAGTACGCCACAGCCACTCCCTCATGCTAGTATACACCCACACCACACCCATCCAGCACAGGCGTCACAGGACACGTGACCCTGCCAATAAAAAAGACCGGGCGCACGTGCTCGACGCCATTTCAGAGTTGCTCGCACCGGATGCACTGCGGCCAGCACAGGCACACCGGCACGGGACGGTGACTTTCGGTCCACTGAGGTACGGGTACCGTAACTGCTGAGCAGGTGTACAGCCTGCGGTGATGGCCCATCCCGGCTGTCCGGACAGCTCAGGTTTTGTGTGCCCTGCTGGACCGCAGTGTAGGCCTGAGCCATCAGACAGCGCAGGCCTACCGGCACGTGGCGTCGCCTCGCTGGTCACAGAGTTAGTGGCACCGCAAGGGCTGAGCGGGTGTGCAGCCTGCGATGAAAAGCCCGGTGCACTGGTATGTCCTCTGCCATGGCGAAATCAAGACCCAGCACCAAATGTGAGACCTAGTGGCCTGCAGAGCAGGGCTGCATGATATGCAGGGTGCCGTGTCCGCGGGCCCCGGGCTTGGGGCTTGCAGCGGCACGTGGTAGGCCCTCTTTTCTACACGCAGGTTGCGAAAGGTGAGCAGAGAGGCTTGTTAGTGCAGCAGCGGGCAGTGACCTCCGGGCAGTGGGAGTGGATAGGGTGCAGCAGCCTGGGTGAGCAATGGCGGACAGTCACCTCCGGGCAGTGGGAGTGGATGGGGTGCAGCAGCCTGGGTGCGCAGCAGCGGGCAGACACCTCTGGGCAGTGGAAGTGGAAGGGGTGCAGCAGCCTGGGTACGCAGCGGCGAGCAGACACCTCTGGGCAGTGGAAGTGGATGGGGTGCAGCAGCCTGGATGCACAGAGGCGGGACAGAGAATTAGGCGTGTGCAGTTGTATGTACTCTGCCATTACTGATTCCATCCTACGTTTCAGATGAGTAAGCTTGAGGGCTTCACTATGTTCCAGCACGTGGTTGGAGACACACCGGTGACGGAAAGGTGAGCTGTGAGGGTTTTGTCCACAGTGTGGGCACTCACTGTCCCTATCCATCTCTTCCTTTCTCTCCCTCACACTCTTTTTTCTCTCTTCCTCTCTCTCACTCTATCTCTTCCTCTCTCTCACACTGTTTTTTCTTTTTCTTTCTCTCTCTCTACCTCTCTCTCTCTCACTCTTCCTCTGTTTCTCTCTTCCTCTTTCTCACACTGTTTCTCTCTTTCTCTCTCTCTTCCTCTCTCACTGTTTCTCTCTCTCTTCCTCTCTCTCTCACTCTTTCTCTCTGTCTACCTCTCACTGTTTCTTTCTTTTTCTCTCTCTTCCTCTCTGTCACCCTTTCTCTCTCTCTCTCTCTCCTTTGATGGACGCATGACGCACAATGTTATCTTGCTTTTTGTCTAGCAGGCTGTGATTCACATATTGATGACCCCCCCGACACGGACCTTCTGCCATGAGGCGATGACTTCAGTTCCACTGAGTTAGTGCCACCAGAGCCGAACGCGTGTGCAGCCTGCGATGATGCGTGGCCATCCTGCAATCAACAGCCACTTTGAATTGTGAGCTCGGCTTGACCGCGTGTACGCAATGCCTGAGGAGGTTGCTTCGGCACATGGTGGACCCTCTTAGACACACGCCGGTGGCGGAAGGTGAGCAGAGAGGCTTGTTTCCGCAGCAGCGAGCAGTCACCTCTGGGCGGTGGGAGTGGATAGTGTGCACCACCCTGCGTGCACAAGAGCGGGCAGACACCTTCAACCAGTGGGAGTGGATGGGGTGCAGCAGCCTGGGTGCACAGGAGCGGGCAGACACCTCTAGGCAGTGGGAGTGGATGGGATGCAGCAGTCTGGGTGCGCAGGAATGGGCAGTCACCTCGGGCAGTGGGACTGGATGGGGTGCACCAGCCTGGGTGCACAGCAGCTGGCAGATACCTCTGGGCAGTGGGAGTGGATGGGGTACAGCAGCCTGGGTGCGCAGAGGCGGGCAGACACCTCTGGGCGGCGGGAGTCGATGGGATGCAGCAGCCTGCGTGCGCAGCGGCAAAACAGAGAATTAGGCGTGTGCAGTTGTATGTACTCTTCCATTACTGATTCTATACTATGTTTCAGATGACTAAACTTCAAGACTGCACTATGCCCCGGCACGTGGTTGGAGACACACCGGTGGCAGAAAGGTGAGCTGTGAGGATTTTCTCCACAGTGTTAACACTCACTCTCCCTCTCCATCTCTTCCTTTCTGTCACTCTTTCTCTTTCTCTCTCTCTCTCTCACTCTCTATCTCTTCCTTTCTCTCTCTCACACTCTTTCTCTCTTTCTATGTCTTTTCCTCTCTCTCTCATTCTTTCTTTCTCTCTCTCTTCCTCTCCGTCTCACTCTTTCTCGCTCTCTCTACCTCTCTCTCACACTGTTTCTCTCTTTCTCTCTCTCTTCCTTGTATCTCACTCTTTCTCTCTTTCTCTCTCTCTTCCTCTCTCTCTCACTCTTTCTCTCTTTCTCTGTCTTCCTCTCTCTCACTCTTTCTTTCTCTATCTCTTCCTCTCTCTCACTCTTTCTCTCTCTCTCCTTTCATGGACGCATGATGCACAATCTTATCTTTCTTTTTGTCTTGCAGGCTGTGATTCACAAATTGTTGAGGGATGACACGCCATACCTGTACCTACTTTTATTTTGTTGTTTTGTTTAAATAAAATGTTTTATATGTAAATCCATAGATGACTGAGATTCTTATTTGTCCAACCTCACATTCATCTTCTTTACTATAATTGTGCGACATCAGCCAATTTGTTACGTTCCAGATTTCCTAAGGTTGCTGTCACATTTGTTTGTGTGGGGGGAGATGTGAGGGGGGATGGCGGACAAGGGGCTGGTGGCGGGGAGTGTCGGAGCAGTGTTGGGTGTCTGAGCTGCATGATCGTTGGCTCCATTGCATCTGTTGTCATTCACTTTGAAAGTTAAAAATATCGTCTCAAATACTTAACCACTACTACAAAACACATAACACACCTTCTTAATTTCTAATTTACCTTCGTAGTTGGTATGCAGATTTCAATTGTCACAAACGCATGCAATTCTTTTCTTGTCAAACAGTACATCTAATGCACCGCTTTCATCAAGAATGGAACCAGTAATGGCAGAATTTCCCTGTTTCTCCACACATAAATACATATAAAGAACAAATCAAAATAGTTCCTTATTTTTTTTAGATTGCAAAACCTCTCTTTATTGGTTATTTTTGAACTTTCCATATAAACAGTTTTTTTAAGGACACATACAGTTGAAAAGTTCAAGGTATTGTATCACCACTTTCTAGAACATTCTACGACATGTGCAGGTTAACAGTTCATAATTTTTTTAAACCTACCGATGTTTCCTTTTGCAAAATTTTTTCAACATTTAACGGCACGTGGAGGTCAAAAGTTCACCATTCTTTCAAGTTTGAACTGCACCTTCCAAATACAATTAGCAGGTGTGGTTGAGCTGAGCAAATTTCATCCTGCTTTTTTATTAACCAATCACAAAGATGCTTTTCATCAAAACTAATATACACCCTACTTTTTAGGACACAATACATTTCATCACCAAATCGGTTAACGTTTTGTATGTAAAAAAAAAAGTAGTTCCCCATGTTTAAACATATCTCTTATTCTAGGAACAGACTGCATGAGCTACAGACATTTATCCATATCTTGTAGCCATACCTTCAAAATGCTAGTGTGGATTGTAGGACATAGCTATGTTTTCTGGTGCAAGAGGTATGCAGAACAGAGACATATTGACTTAGACCTAGGTTTACAAAATGAGCACATTAAATGGTTTGCACAGAGAGGATTGAAGTGGCACCAATTGCTCCCTTTGGTTAAAACCTGTTTGCATCTCCAACACCTTGATCTCATGATTGTGCACTGTGGTGGTAACGACCTAGGCACATTGACTGGGGTAGGTTTGGAAATGCTTATAAAAGACATCTTTGGGCAATTGATGTTATTTTTGCCTCAAACTGTCTTTGTATATTCCAATATATGCCAAAGACAGAAGTGGAAATGGTCAAACCAATTTTGTTATAAGATTGAAAAATCTAGGAAGAATGTCAACAAAGCTGTGTCTGCATACCTCAGAGACCATAGAATGGGGTCGATTTACAACAACATTCGTATTGATATGGCTGATATCTACAGAAGTGATGGAGTACACTTCACAGATAAGGGAAACCGAGTTTTCCTGATTAACTTGAAGCTGTGCATTCGCACTTACATGTAGTTCCAACTAATAAACACAAGGGCTCTTTTTACATCCGCCTTATATTCCCAATTTCGGCTCGCAGAGTGTCACCTGCAGGCCGCCGAGCAGGCTCGCAGAGGAAGAGCTGCGGCCCGTGGGCTCAGCTCCCAGAGGGAGACCTACAAGCCGTTGGCTCGCAAAAGCACAGCACCGTACTGGCTCGCAGAGGGAGAGCTGTGGCCGGACTCGCAGAGGGAGACCAACGGGCCAAAAGGCCTGAAAGCAGACACACAGCTATCACTTAATGGGCTGGCTTGCAGAGATACAGCTGCGAGCCCTACGAGCTGCAACCCGACGGGCTAACTCGCAGAGGGAGAATAACGGGCCGACGGGCCTCCTAGCACAGACACAGCTATGAGCTAATGAGGTGGCTCACAGAGTTAGAACTGCGGGCCCGACGGACTGCATTATAAAGGCATAGCCACGAGCTGATGATGTGGGGAAAGGGAGTGTAAAAGGAGTATCTCGCACAGACAGACCTGCAGGATATTTTCAGTATTGCCTCGCAGAGGTAGAATTACGGATGCAATGCCTTTTAGAGGGAGAGATGCGAGCTGACGGACTGAGTAACAAAATGGCTCACAGCTCGCAGTCGCAGAGCTGCGAGCTGACAGACTGGCTTCTAAAGGCATAGCCGCGAGCTGGTGATGTGGGGCGAGGGACTGTGAGAGGGGTATCTCGCACAGACAGAGCTGCGGTATATTTTTAGTGTTGCCTCGCAGAGGTAGAACTACAGACCTGATGCCTTGCAGAGGGAGAGTTGTGAGCTGACGGACTGAATCACAAAATGGCTGCCAACACTTCCTAGTTTCAACAGTTCGCAGCCAATGAGCCGCAAGCTCGTGCTCGTAACGCTTCAGCCAATCAGATGTCAGAATTCTTAAATATCGATATCTGGAAAATTTGATATTTCTCTAAAACTTCTGAATGGATTTACCCGATTTAAACAAAAGCGTGCTTTCTGGACCAAGACCTTTCTCTGTGCCAAATTTGGCGTAATTCCGTTCAGCAGTTTGACCTGTAGCCTTGTCTAAAGTTTCCTATGGAAATTGCATGGAGAAAACACGTTTTGGGACCCCCCTTTTTTCTTAGCCCCCCCTTGACGAATCCCCCCATACTTTTAGGATAGAAGCTGACCTGAAAAGAGGAACTTTTATATATATATTCACTGAAAAAACCACAGGTTTCAGGGAGGTTATAGTTAGTTGGACATTTCACTCGTACAAAACCAGAGAAATTCCCCCGTTATAGTTAGTTCAGCTAACTATAACTCGCGCCCCGCAATGCACTGCTGATGACATCACATATTACATCATTCATGACATGGTCAGTGACATCACTGATGACATCACTGATGACATCTCAAATGACATCACTGATGACATCACTGATGACATCATCCAATGACTGTGTGTTTCTGTAAAGTTTAAATATGTTTTATATATATGCCAAGGTGTATTGAAGAATGAGTGGGTGTATAAGTATCTGGATGGATGATTTAGTAGGTGCGTGACTGACTGTATAAGTGAGTGATTAAATGTGTCTTACTGAATGCATGGGTTCGTGAGTAGCTACATGAGTGTGTATATCGGTTATTGATTGGTTGCTTGAGAATTTGTATGGGAGACTGAGTGTGTGTGTGGGTGGGTGGGAGGTGTGTGACTCTGTGCATAGATGTGTGAGTGGTTGATTCACTGGGTGTATGTGTTCAAGAGTGCATGTGGAAACAGCTGTATGGGCGGGTGAGTGTGTGTATGGGTGTGTTGGTGAGTGAATGGATGTCTCAGTGGTACATGTCCAAGTAACTACATAGGGAAAAGGCAGTGTATGTGAGAGTTGGAGTATAAATGACTATATGTGAGAGTCAGTGATTGTGAGAGTGGCTGAATGGATGAGTGTGTACTTGTATAAGTGATTATATAAGAGAGTAAGTATGCATTAGTATCTGTATAGGTGAGTAAATGGGAGTGGGATTGATTATTTGCATGACTGACTAGGTGTGTGACTAACTCCATGGATGAGTGGCGGTGTGTGAGTGTCTTTATAGGTGTATGAGTGCATATGATAGTGTTGTATTGATGAGTGACTGCATGTATGAGTGATTGTATGGGTGAATGAGTGGATGTGTGTGTAGACCTAGGAATCAGTGAGTGCGCATGTAGTAACTGGTATTGGTGTGTCAATGGTTTCGAAAATGGTAGTCTGTATTTTACAGTGGGTGTATCAAAAGTTATATTAGAGTGTGAGGAGGTGCAACAGATTTTCACGTGGATGATGTCATCAGTGATGTCATCAGTGATGTCATTTGAGATGTCATCAGTGATGTCATCAGTGATGTCACTGACCATGTCATGAATGATGTAATATGCAACGTCATCAGGAGTGCATTGCGGGGGCGCGAGTTATAGTTAGCTGAACTAACTATAACGGGGGAATTTCTCTGGTTTTGTACGAGTGAAATGTCCAACTAACTATAACCTCCCTGAAACCTGTGGTTTTTTTTAGTGAATTTCTAAGGTTTTTTAAATGCTAATTTCTAATTATAACGTCCCTGAAACCTATGGTTTTTTCAGTGAATTTCTAAGGTTTTTTAAATGCTAATTTCTAACTATAACGTCCCTGAAACCTATGGTTTTTTCAGTGAATTTCAAAGGTTTTTTAAATGGTAATTTCAAATTATGCCTACAAAGGTAGGACATGTGAAGAAAGAGGAAGAAAAGCGCACAAAGAAGCAAGACATGCAGAAAGAGGCAACAGAATTCCAGAAAGACGAAGAAAAGTGCAAGAAGAAGCAAGAGATGTGCAGAAAGAACCAACAAAGGAGCAGAAAGTCCTCCTGTGCCCCCAACTTTTTGCTGACGGGTACTGGTGGTAACTGACTCTGACTAACCGGCCCTAGAGCCAGTGCTATGCTAAAAGAAACTTAGAATACAGTGAAAACACCTACATACACTAGGGAACACTATGCGTTGGGGTACCCCTGTGATTAGCATGACCTCCTCTGTATTTGCCATGAGTTAGTGCCTGGGTCATTGGATGAGTACATGGGTACTGACTGGATGATTAGAGTACTGCAAGGAGAGTGGATGGCAAATTTATAAACGCTTGTGTTTTGGCGGAGTGATTGATAAGGACATGGAACTGGTTGGGTGATTGGAGGAGTGCATGGGTAGTGACAAGGAGATGGCTGGACTGCATTAGTAGTCCTCAGGGGATTGTAGCAGTGCATGTGTTAGTGCCTGCGTCATTGCATGAGTACATGGGTGATGACTGGATGATTAGAGTACTGCAAGGAGAGTGCATGGTGAATTTATAAGTGCTTGTGTTTTGGCGGAGTGATTGGATAACTACATGGTGCTCGCTGGGTGATTGGAGGAGTGCATGGGTAGTGACAGGGCGATGGCTGGACTGCATCAGTAGTGCTCAGGGTATTGTAGCAGTGCATGAGGTAGTGCATGGGTCATTGCATGAGTGCATGGGTACTGACTGGATGATTAGAGTACTGTAAGGAGAGTGCATGGTGAATTTATAAGTGCTTGTGTTTTGGCAGAGTGATTGGATAAGTACATGGTGCTCGCTGGGTGATAGGAGGAGTGCATGGGTAGTGACAGGGCGATGGCTGGACTGCATCAGTAGTGCTCAGAGTATTGTAGCAGTGCATGAGTTAGTGCCTGGGTCATTGGATGAGTACATGGGTACTGACTGGATGATTAGAGTACTGCAAGGAGAGTGCATGGTGAATTTATAAGTGCTTGGGTTTTGGCGGAGTGATTGGATAAGTACACACATGTCACATCAGGCCCGGCCCCTCCCTTCACCACTGTGCAAACGCGCCCCCTGGCGGGTTTTAAGTTGGGGGATTAATTCCCATTGAATCCTGAGGGTCCCTCTGGCCAACTAGCCCACCACGTACCTCCAGTAAGCGCCACAGACTGCGTTGCAGAGAGGTGGTCCAAGGCCACTCCCCTTTTTACACCTCTCTGCAACGCAGCTCTGTGGCGCTTACTGGAGGTACTTAGTGGCCTAGTTGGACCCAAGGGACCCTCAGGATTCAAGGGGAATTAATCCCCCAACTTACAACGCGCCAGAGGGCCTGTTTGCACAGTGGTGAAGGGAGCGGGTGGGGACTGATGTGACAAATGTGCAAACGCGCCCCGTGGCGCGTTTTAAGTTGGGAGATTTAGTCCCCTTGAATCCTGAGGGTCCCTAAGGCCCAACTAGCCCACCAGGTACCTCCAGTAAGCACCACAGAGCTGCGTTGCAGAGAGGTGGTCCGAGACCACACCCCTTTTTACACCTCTCTGCAACGCAACTCTGTTGCACTTACTGAAGGTAAGGTAAGCGCGGCCCCCTCCCACCTATTGCACAGCCCCGGGGAGGTGGTGGTCCCCGGGGCTCGGGGGTCCGTAATGGACCCCCAAATTAGCATTTTAGTGCCCCGGGGAGGTGGTGGTCCCCGGGGCGTGTGGGGGGGGCTCGAGCCCCCCCACACAGGTATATATATATATTTTTTTAAAAGCCCCGGGGGTGGCGGTCCCCGGGGCTGCGGGGGGGCCGTGTGCCCCCCGCAAATAATTAATGAAAGCCCTGGGGGGTGGCGGTCCCCGGGGCTTGGGGGGCCTTGGAGGCCCCCCACACATTTAAAAATTAGCCCCAGGGGGTGGCGGTCCCCGGGGCTGCAGAGGGGGCTGCGTGCCCCCTGCAACTCTTTAATCAAGCCCCGGGGAGGTGGCAGTCCCCGGGGCAGTGTGGGGGGATTGGGGCCCCCCCACACATTTTTTCAGTGACCCCAGGACCTGGCCCACCCGGGGGCTAAATAATAATGAAGTGCAGGAGCCCGCGCTTCGTATTTTTAATTTTCGGCCGAAATTCGCGCTGGGTGCCTGAATCTCGCCGATTTAAAAAAAAAAAAATGCTTTTTTGGGCCCTGGGGGTCCTTGTGGGACCCCCTGAGCAGGCCTAGGGGGTCAGGGTGTTTCTACCCTGCCCCCTTTCCTTTTTTTTTGCGTTTGTTTTTCTCTTTTCTTGTGACTCGGTTCTACCGAGTCACAAGATGGCTGCCAACACTTCCTGGTTTGGAGTGTTGACAGCCAATTAGAATAAAGCTCGGGGTCAGGAGGGTGCGCGGATCCTCCGTGCCTCTATATATCGAAACTTTTATTTTTTGATTTTCTTAGGAACTACTGAACGGATTTACACCATTTAAAAAAAGGGCGCTTTCTGAACCAAGCACTACCTTTTTGCCAAATTTGGTGTAATTCCGTTCAGCAGTTCAAGCTATAACCGTGTCTAAACTTTCCTATGGGAAATGCATTTTTCGACCTCTATTTTTTGAATTTCTCAAGAACTACTGAACGGATTTACACCATTTAAAAAAAAGGTCTCTTTCTGAACCAAGGGCTACCTTTTTGCCACGTTTGGTGTAATTCCGTTCAGCAGTTCGGGCTGTAGCTTTGTCTAAAGTTTCCTATGGAAATTAACATGGAGAAAACACGTTTTGGAACCCCCCTTTTTTCTCGGCCCCCGCTTGCCGAATCACCCCGAAACTTACAAGACAGGAGCTGACTGGAGCGGGCTACGAGTTTTGAAACTTTCGCGAAGATTCGTCAACCGGCGCCAAAGATATTGAGAAAACAAAAAACGAGTTTCCTATGGAAACTAGGTCCTAACTATAACTATCTACTGGCGACTGCCAGTAGATAATATATATATATATCCTATCCAGTGGCTCGCCATTTTGGTGAGGTACACGATGCGGTTCCTACTGATTTAAAATATTTCTTGATAGACTCCATCCCCCCAATAAAAGAGGTGGCAACAGAGAAAAAGCTCTTAGGCAACTGGAAACCCGATACATTTTAAATCTTAATACTAAGTACCCGGATGGTCTTAATGCAACGGAGGAATTACACACATGCCTGTAGATTAAAGAACAGAAATCATGTAAGATATACTAATGACATATTATCATGTATCAATACAACTGTGAATATGGGCTTTTTTTATTTCCGCCAACAAATTCCCAAATTTTCTTAATATTCACGGGGTAGTGAGGTTTTTTAACACATTTTTTAGATATTTATATAAAAAGCACTTAGCACTTTATGGTTCACATTTTGCACTAGCACAGGTCACTTTTAGTCATAAGGTTTATACTGTTTAGAGGTTTTATTAGAAATACTGTTCTAAATTGAACAAATAAAATTGTTTGAATGTAACAAGTTCAGTTAGGAAAAATAGGAGGTATTTAAACTGACTGACTGACTGAAATATTTATAAAGCGCTCTTATGCCGGGGCGTCTTGGCGCTGAGGAAATAGCCAACCACCAGATTTAACAGGCCTAGGGCTTAGTGAAGAGCCATGTTTTAATCATCTTTCTAAAGAGATCCCTACTTGGCTGCAGTCTCATGTGAGTTGGGAGGGAATTCCACAGCTTAGCAGCTTGGTAGGAGAACCCCCTACCGCCCCATCTGACTCTGCTTATAGTTGAGAGCAGGACCAATCCGGTGTTTGCTGACCTGAGGCAGCGGACCGGTAGATATCTTGGGAATAGAAGTTGGATGGCTGACGCCCCTCCTCCGTAAAGGGCTTTATGGACTATACATAAAGCCTTAAAGTCTATTCTTCTACGAACTGGTAGCCAATGGAGGCTTTTTAGGCTTGCGGATGTTGGGTGATATTTAGGTAACTCTAACAATACTCGTGCAGCAGCATTTTGTAGAGACTGTAGTTTAGAGAGTTGTCTAACGCCAGCCCCCAGGTATAGCGCATTGCAGTAGTCTATTCTGGACAACACCAATGCGCCGACTACCGTTTTTCTTAATGAAGATGGAATGAATGGAAGAATCTTCCGTAATATTTTCAACGTGAAGAAGCATGCCGAAGTCACTTGGTTAATCTGGGAGGCAAGAGTTAGATCCTTATCCACCAGGAATCCCAGATTTCTAGCCTTCAGAGCAGTGACAGGGAGGGTTCCTGCTTCAGGCGGCCACCAGAGTTCACTCCAGACAGAGGGTTTTTGCCCGAACTCTATGACCTCAGTTTTTTCTGTATTTAGCTTTAAAAAGTTTAGATTCATCCAGGCCATCAGAGCCCTTAGGCAGTTCCGGAACCTTTCTGCTGTTAGGTCCAGATTTTGCGCAACTGACACCACTAATTGGGTGTCGTCCGCGTATGATACAAGAGAGAGACCATGGCTTTTTATTACTCTTGCCAAAGGGGCGACATATACATTGAACAGGGTGGGGGAAAGAGCAGAACCCTGGGGCACTCCACACGGAAGTGTAAACTTTCCCGACTGAAGTCCATCCCAGTGAATTGCCTGTTCCCGATTTGCCAGGTATGAGGCTAGAAGATCCAATGCCTTCTCCCCAATACCAGCTTCTTTCAGCCTTTGTACCAACACCGTATGATTTACGGTATCGAACGCTGCAGTTAGATCGAGTAATATCAGGATGGCCCTGCCGCCTCCGTCCATCACCTTTCTGATCTCCTCTGTGGCCATGATCAAAGCTGATTCGGTTGAATGCTGAGCTCTGAAACCATGTTGTGTGGGGTCTAGGACATTATTATTGTCCAGGTATTCCGTCAGTTCTCTGTTTAGTGCTTTCTCGAGTATCTTGGAAGGGAACGGGAGGCAAGAAATAGGTCTATAATTCTTGACCTCCAGAGGGTCAAGTGAAGTTTTTTTTAGAATGGGTCTGATACAGACTTTTTTCCAACACATTGGGAAAACCCCTGAAGTTATAATTGTGTTCAATAGAGGGGTCAATTTCAAATAACAGTTTTAAAATGTAATTGTTATTATTGCTGCTACAAATCAGTTTTTACTCATTGTTTGATCCTATTCAGTATTTTATAGATTTTATGGTTTTACACAATTTTGAGGCAAGGTTTTTAATTTATACAAATATTGAGGTATTTATACCGATATCGTTTTAAACATCAACATATTTATTTAAAAAACCTATGGTCAAATGTTTGTCAACCATGAAGTCTGTCATCTATCTCTATGTTAAAACCTTATTTTCTAAAAATGCACTGGTCACTTTAAAAAATGTAAAAAAATGGTTAACGAAAATGGTATAAAAGGTACCTCCCATCCCTGAAGCGCGTCATGTGATCAAGACCCAAGTTGGGTCGAAACGCGTCATGGCTGATGAGGTTGTTTATTGAGCGGAATAAATCGATGATTTGCAAAAGATCCTGTGGTCCGTGCTCCTTTTACTGGGTGAAACCGGCGTTTTAAAATGGAGTACAAACAATATATATATATATATATATATATATATATATATATATATATATTCACTGAAAAAACCATAGGTTTTAGGGACAGTTATAGTTAGTTGGACATTGCACTCGTACAAAACCCGTGAAATTCCCCTGTTATAGTTAGTTCAGCTAACTATAACTCGCGCCCCGCAATGCACTGCTGATGACGTCACATATTACATCACTCATGACATGGTCAGTGACATCACTGATGACATCACTGATGACATCTCAAATGACATCACTGATGACATCACTGATGACATCATCCAGTGACTGTGTGTTTCTGTAAAGTTTAAATATGTTTAATATATATAGGGAAAGGCGTATTGAAGAATGAGTGGGTGTATAAGTGTCTGAATGGATGATTTAGTACGTGAGTGACTGACTCTACAAGTGAGTGATGAAACGTATCTTACTGAATGCATGGGTTAGTGACTAAACTGTGTGAATGTCTGTATCCGTCTGTTTGTTGGTGTGTAAGTGGATGCATGGATTTGCGAATAGCTACATGAGTGTCTATATGGGTTATTGATTGGTTCTCTGAGTATCTATATGGCTGCCTGAGTGTTTGTGTGGGTGGGGTGTGTGTGACTCTATACATAGATGTGTGAGTGGGTGATTCACTGGGTGCATGATTTCAAGAGTGCATCTGTGATGGACTGCTTGGGTGGGTGAGTGTGTGTATGGGTGTGTTAGTGAGTGAATGTATATCTCAGTGGTACATGTGCGAGTAACTACATATGTAAAAAGCAGTATATATGTGTGTTAGAGTATTTAAATGGCTATAAGTGAGAGTGTGTTATTGTGAGAGTGGCTGTATGGATGCGTGTGTGCTTGTATCAGTTATTGTATAAGAGCGTAAGAATGTGCTAGTATTTGTATGAGTAAGTGAGCTGGTGTGTGTATAACTGTATAGGTGAGTAAATGGGTGTGTGATTAATTTTTTGCATGACTGACTAGGTGTGTGAGTACCTCTATGGATGAGTGGCGGTGTGTGAGTGTTTATATAGGTGTATGAGTGCATATGATAGTCCTGTACTGAGTGACTGTAAGTATGAGTGACTGTACAGGTGAGTGAGTGGATATGTGTGTAGACCTAAGAATCAGTGAGTGGGTATGTAGTTTTTGGTGTTGGAGTGTCTATGGTTTTGAGAATGGCAGTCTGTAATTTAGAGTGGGTGTATCAAAAGTTATATTAGGGTGTGAGAAGATGCATGAAATTATCACATGGATGATGTCATCAGTGATGTCATTTGAGATGTCATCAGTGATGTCATCAGTGATGTCACTGACCATGTCATGAGTGATGTAATATGTGACGTCATCAGCAGTGCATTGCGGGCGCGAGTTATAGTTAGCTGAACTAACTATAACAGGGGAATTTCACGGGTTTTGTACGAGTGCAATGTCTAACTAACTATAACTGTCCCTAAAACCTATGGTTTTTTCAGTGAATTTCAAAGGTTTTTTAAATGCTAATTTCTAACTATAACGTGTCTGAAACCTATGGTTTTTTCAGTGAATTTCAAAGGTTTTTAAAAGCTAATTTCTAACTATAACGTGCTTGAAACCTATGGTTTTTTCAGTGAATTTCAAAGGTTTTTTAAATGCTAATTTCTAACTATAACGTGCCTGAAACCTATGGTTTTTTCAGTGAATTTCAAAGGTTTTTTAAATGCTAATTTCTAACTATAACGTGCCTGAAACCTATGATTTTTTAAGTGAATTTCAAAGGTTTTTTAAATGCTAGTTTCTAACTATGCCAACAGAGGTAGGACATGTGAAGAAAGAAGAAAAAACGCACAGAAAGAAGCAAAAGATGTGCAATAAGAACCAACAGAGGAGCAGAAAGAGGCCTTGTTGCAAAATCATCCTGTGCCCACAACTTTTTCAGACGGGTACTGGTGGTAACCGACTCTGACTAACCAGAGCCAGTGCGGGTTTGCACAGTGGTGAAGGGAGGGGGGACCTGAGGTGACATGTGTGCAAAAGCGCCCCGTGGCGCGTTTTAAGTTGCGGGATTAAGTCCCCTTGAATCCTGAGGGTCCCTGGGGCCCAACTAGCCCCCGAGGTACCTACAGTTAGTACCACAGAGCTGAGTTGCAGAGAGGCGTTCCGAGGCCACGCACCTTTTTCACCTCTCTGCAACGCAACTCTGTTGTGCTTACTGAAGGTACCTGGTGGGCTAGTTGGCCCCAGGATACAAAGGGAATTAACTCCCCAACTTAAAACGCACCACAGGGCATGTTTGCGCACATGTCACCTGAGGCCCCGCCCTCCCTTCACCACTGTGCAAACGCGCCCCATGCGCGTTTTAAGTTGGGGGCTTAGGTCACCTTGAATCCTGAGAGTCCCTGGGGCCCAACTAGCCCACCAGGTACTTCCAGTAAGCACCACAGGCCTGCGTTGCAACGCCTGTAACAAATTGTGCAGTTGTGTTTAGGTAGTGAAGAGGGTCGTGCTGGGGGTAGTGTTTTAGGGTTTAGGGTAGGGCAGTGGTGTTTGTGTAGTGTAGGGGGTCATGCTGGGGGTAGATTTAGGGTTTAGGGTAGTGCAGTGGTGTTTGGGTAGTGTAGGGAGTTGTGCTGGGGGAGTGTTTTAGGGTTTAGGGTAGTACAGTGGTGTTTGGGTAGTGTAGGGGTCGTGCTGGGGTTAGTGTTTTAGGGTTTTAGGGTTTAGGGTAGTGCAGTGGTGTTTGGGTAGTGTAGGGGATACTGCTGGGGGTAGTGTTTTAGGGTTTAGGGTAGTGCAATGGTGTTTGGGTAGTGTAGGGGGTACTGCTGGGGGTAGTGTTTTAGGGTTTAGGGTAGTGCAGTGGTGTTTGGGTAGGGTAGGGGTACTGCTGGGGGTAGTGTTTTATGGTTTAGGGTAGTGCAGTGGTGTTTGGGTAGTGTAGGGGTTCATGCTGGGGGTAGTTTTTTAGGGTTTAGGGTAGTGCAGTGGTGTTTGTGTAGTGTAGGAGGTCGTGTTTTAGGGTTTAGGGTAGTGCAGTGGTCTTTGGGTAGTGTAGGGACTCGTGCGGGGGTATTGTTTTAGAGTTTAGGGTAGTGCAGTGGTCTTTGGGTAGTGTAGGGGGTTGTGCGGGGGTAGTGTTTTAGGGATTAGGGTAGTGCATTGGTATTTGGGTAGTGTAGGGGGTCATGCGGGGGGTAGTGTTTTAGGGTTTAGGGCAGTGCAGTGGTGTTTAGGTAGTGTAGGGGGTCGTGCTGGGGGAGTGTTTTAGGGTTTAGGGCAGTGCAGTGGTGTTCGGGTAGTGTAGGGGTCGTGCTGGGGGAGTGTTTTAGGGTTTAGGGCAGTGCAGTCGTGTTCGGGTAGTGTAGGGGGTCGTGCTGGGGGAGTATTTTAGGGTTTAGGGTAGTGCAGTGGTGTTCGGGCAGTGTAGGGGGTCTTGCTGGGGCTGGTGTTTCAGAGTCTAGGGCAATGCAGTGGTGTTCGGGCAGTGTAGGGGGTCTTGCTGGGGCTGGTGTTTCAGGGTTTAGGGCAGTGCAGTGGTGTTCGGGCAGTGTAGGGGGTCGTGCTGGGGGTGGTGTTTCAGGGTTTAGGGCAGTGCAGTGGTACATCCAAATCCTGGGCACACGTGCAAAAGTGTAAACATAGGCAGTCACAAAAGCGTAAGTCCATTCAAGAATCAATCTCCTTGTAGTTCGCAGAAGAGTTATTTCTTGTTTCTTTTAATCATATTTCGTAGAAAAGCAACCAGCAAAGAAATACCAACAACCAGCCAACACGTGTTTCGTCTAGGAGGATACTCCCACGACTTCTTCAGGGCTGTATACTTGGTGAACGGAGCACTGTATTCGAGATGCCGGTGATAATTCCAACCCGGCAGGTCTGAACCGCAAGGTGAATAAAAACAAGATCAAGTGTGTTAAAATTCGGGTGGTGTTGAGATCAATGTAAGCCACGGGTAAGGACACAGGTGTGTGTTCTGCCGGTAACAATTTATATATAAATAGACAAATGGATTCCCAAAGTTCACGTATAATCAAATGCAAATAGGTTCATAAGCGGTGGCCGAGGAAGGACACGGGTATGTGTCAGAGAGAGTGCAATTATATTGGTCATAGCGAAGCGTTTACCACCGTAGCTCACATGTCTTTCTTTCAAGTGTAAACCCTCTTGTTTGATCGCACCCAGTGCAGTGGTGTTCGGGCAGTGTAGGGGTCGTGCTGGGGCTAGTGTTTCAGGGTTTAGGGCAGAGCAATGGTGCTCAGGCAGTGTAGGGGGTTGTGCTGGGGGTGATGTTTCAGGGTTTAGGGCAGTGCAGTGGTGTTAGGGCAGTGTAAGGGGTCGTGCTGGGGGTGGTGTTTCAGGGTTTAGGGCAGTGCAGTGGTGTTCCGGCAGTGTAGGGGGTCGTGCAGGGGGTGGTGTTTCAAGGTTTAGTGCAGTGGTGTTCGGGCAGTGTAGGGGGTCGTGCTGGGGTGGTGTTTCAGGGTTTAGGGCAGTGCAGTGGTGTTCGGGCAGTGTAGGGTGTCGTGCTGAGGGGTGGTGTTTCAGGGTTTAGGGCAGTGCAGTGGTGTTCGGGCAGTGTAGGCGGTCGTGCTGGGGCTGGTGTATCAGGGTTTAGGGCAGTGCAGTGGTGTTCGGCCAGTGTAGGGGGTCGTGCTGGGGCTGGTGTTTCAGGGTTTAGGGCAGTGCAGTGGTGCTCGGGCAGTGTAGGGGGTTGTGCTGGGGGTGATGTTTCAGGGTTTAGGGTAGTGCAGTGGTGTTCGGGCAGTGTAGGGGGTCGTGCAGGGGCTGGTGTTTCAAGGTTTAGGGCAGTGCAGTGGTGTTCGGGCAGTGTAGGGGGTCATGCTGGGGCTGGTGTTTCGGGGTTTAGGGCAGTGCAGTGGTGTTCGGGCAGTGTAGGGGGTCTTGCTGGGGGTGGTGTTTCAGGGTTTAGGGCAGTGGTGTTCGGGCAGTGTAGGGGGTCTTGCTGGGGGTGATGTTTCAGGGTTTAGGGCAGTGCAGTGGTGTTCGGGCAGTGTAGGGGTCTTGCTGGGGGTAGTGTTTCAGGGTTTAGGGCAGTGCAGTGGTGTTCGTGCAGTATAGGGGGTCGTGCTGGGGATGGTGTTTCTGGGTTTAAGGCAGTGGAGTAGTGTTCGAGCAGTGTAGGGGTTGTGTAGGGGGTGGTGTTTCAGGGTTTAGGGTAGTGCAGTGGTGTTTGGGTAGTGTAGGGGTTCGTGCTGGGGGTAGTTTTTTAGGGTTTAGGGTAGTGCAGTGGTGTTTGTGTAGTGTAGGAGGTCGTGTTTTAGGGTTTAGGGTAGTGCAGTGGTCTTTGGGTAGTGTAGGGACTCGTGCGGGGGTATTGTTTTAGAGTTTAGGGTAGTGCAGTGGTCTTTGGGTAGTGTAGGGGGTTGTGCGGGGGTAGTGTTTTAGGGATTAGGGTAGTGCATTGGTATTTGGGTAGTGTAGGGGTCGTGCGGGGGTAGTGTTTTAGGGTTTAGGGCAGTGCAGTGGTGTTTAGGTAGTGTAGGGGGTCATGCTGGGGGAGTGTTTTAGGGTTTAGGGCAGTGCAGTGGTGTTCGGGTAGTGTAGGGGGTCGTGCTGGGGGAGTGTTTTAGGGTTTAGGGCAGTGCAGTCGTGTTCGGGTAGTGTAGGGGGTCGTGCTGGGGGAGTATTTTAGGGTTTAGGGTAGTGCAGTGGTGTTCGGGCAGTGTAGGGGGTCTTGCTGGGACTGGTGTTTCAGAGTCTAGGGCAATGCAGTGGTGTTCGGGCAGTGTAGGGGTCTTGCTGGGGCTGGTGTTTCAGGGTTTAGGGCAGTGCAGTGGTGTTCGGGCAGTGTAGGGGGTCGTGCTGGGGGTGGTGTTTCAGGGTTTAGGGCAGTGCAGTGGTACATCCAAATCCTGGGCACACGTGCAAAAGTGTAAACATAGGCAGTCACAAAAGCGTAAGTCCATTCAAGAATCAATCTCCTTGTAGTTCGCAGAAGAGTTATTTCTTGTTTCTTTTAATCATATTTCGTAGAAAAGCAACCAGCAAAGAAATACCAACAACCAGCCAACACGTGTTTCGTCTAGGAGGATACTCCCACGACTTCTTCAGGGCTGTATACTTGGTGAACGGAGCACTGTATTCGAGATGCCGGTGATAATTCCAACCCGGCAGGTCTGAACCGCAAGGTGAATAAAAACAAGATCAAGTGTGTTAAAATTCGGGTGGTGTTGAGATCAATGTAAGCCACGGGTAAGGACACAGGTGTGTGTTCTGCCGGTAACAATTTATATATAAATAGACAAATGGATTCCCAAAGTTCACGTATAATCAAATGCAAATAGGTTCATAAGCGGTGGCCGAGGGAAGGACACGGGTATGTGTCAGAGAGAGTGCAATTATATTGGTCATAGCGAAGCGTTTACCACCGTAGCTCACATGTCTTTCTTTCAAGTGTAAACCCTCTTGTTTGATCGCACCCAGTGCAGTGGTGTTCGGGCAGTGTAGGGGTCGTGCTGGGGCTAGTGTTTCAGGGTTTAGGGCAGAGCAATGGTGCTCAGGCAGTGTAGGGGGTTGTGCTGGGGGTGATGTTTCAGGGTTTAGGGCAGTGCAGTGGTGTTAGGGCAGTGTAAGGGGTCGTGCTGGGGGTGGTGTTTCAGGGTTTAGGGCAGTGCAGTGGTGTTCCGGCAGTGTAGGGGGTCGTGCAGGGGGTGGTGTTTCAAGGTTTAGTGCAGTGGTGTTTGGGCAGTGTAGGGGGTCGTGCTGGGGTGGTGTTTCAGGGTTTAGGGCAGTGCAGTGGTGTTCGGGCAGTGTAGGGTGTCGTGCTGAGGGGTGGTGTTTCAGGGTTTAGGGCAGTGAAGTGGTGTTCGGGCAGTGTAGGCGGTCGTGCTGGGGCTGGTGTATCAGGGTTTAGGGCAGTGCAGTGGTGTTCGGCCAGTGTAGGGGGTCGTGCTGGGGCTGGTGTTTCAGGGTTTAGGGCAGTGCAGTGGTGCTCGGGCAGTGTAGGGGGTTGTGCTGGGGGTGATGTTTCAGGGTTTAGGGTAGTGCAGTGGTGTTCGGGCAGTGTAGGGGGTCGTGCAGGGGCTGGTGTTTCAAGGTTTAGGGCAGTGCAGTGGTGTTCGGGCAGTGTAGGGGGTCATGCTGGGGCTGGTGTTTCGGGGTTTAGGGCAGTGCAGTGGTGTTCGGGCAGTGTAGGGGGTCTTGCTGGGGGTGGTGTTTCAGGGTTTAGGGCAGTGGTGTTCGGGCAGTGTAGGGGGTCTTGCTGGGGGTGATGTTTCAGGGTTTAGGGCAGTGCAGTGGTGTTCGGGCAGTGTAGGGGGTCTTGCTGGGGGTAGTGTTTCAGGGTTTAGGGCAGTGCAGTGGTGTTCATGCAGTATAGGGGGTCGTGCTGGGGATGGTGTTTCTGGGTTTAAGGCAGTGGAGTAGTGTTCGAGCAGTGTAGGGGGTTGTGCAGGGGGTGGTGTTTCAGGGTTTAGGGCAGTGCAGTGGTGTTCGGGCAGTGTAGGGGGTCGCGCTGGGGGTGGTGTTTCAGGGTTTAGGTCAGTGGTGTTCGGGCAGTGTAGGGGGTCTTGCTGGGGGTGATGTTTCAGGGTTTAGGGCAGTGCAGTGGTGTTCGGGCAGTGTAGGGGGTCTTGCTGGGGTTAGTGTTTCAGGGTTTTGGGCAGTGCAGTGGTGTTCAGGCAGTGTAGGGGGTCATGCTGGGGGTGGTGTTTCAGGGTTTAGGGCAGTGCAGTGGTGTTCGGGCAGTGTAGGGGGTCGTGAAGGGGTGGTGTTTCAGGGTTTAGGGCAGTGCAGTGGTGTTCGGGCAGTGTAGGGGGTCATGCTAGGGGTGGTGTTTCAGGGTTTAGGGCAGTGCAGTGGTGTTGGGGCAGTGTAGGGGGTCATGCAGGGGCTGGTGTTTCAGGGTTTAGGGCAGTGCAGTGGTGTTCGGGCTGTGTAGGGGGTCGTGCTGGGGGTAGTGTTTTAGGGTTTAGGGTAGTGCAGTGGTGCTTGTGTAGTGTAGGGGGTCGTGCTGGGGTAGTGTTTTAGGGTTTAGGGTAGTGCAGTGGTGTTTGTGTAGTGTAGGGGGTCATGTTTTAGGGTAGTGCAGTGGTGTTTGGGTAGTGTAGGGGGTCGTGCTGGGGGTAGTGTTTTAGGGTTTAGGGTAGTGCAGTGGTATTTGTGTAGTGTAGGGGGTCGTGCTGGGGGTAGTGTTTTAGGGTTTAGGGTAGTGCAGTGGTGCTTGTGTAGTGTAGGGGGTCGTGCTGGGGGTAGTGTTTTAGGGTTTAGGGTAGTGCAGTGGTGTTTGTGTAGTGTAGGGGGTCATGTTTTAGGGTAGTGCAGTGGTGTTTGGGTAGTGTAGGGGGTCGTGCTGGGGGTAGTGTTTTAGGGTTTAGGGTAGTGCAGTGGCGCTTGTGTAGTGTAGGGGGTCGTGCTGGGGGTAGTGTTTTGGGGTTTAGGGTAGTGCAGTGGTGTTTGGGTAGTGTAGGGGGTCGTGCTGGGGGTAGTGTTTTAGGGTTTAGGTTAGTGCAGTGGTGTTTGGGTAGTGTAGGGGGTCGTGCTGGGGGTAGTGTTTTAGGGTTTAGGATAGTGCAGTGGTGCTTGTGTAGTGTAGGGGGTCGTGCTGGTGGTAGTGTTTTAGGGTTTAGGGTAGTGCAGTGGTGTTTTTGTAGTGTAGGGGGGTCATGTTTTAAGATGCAATGCTCCAATACCTGACCAGTCTGCACTACATAAAACTGCAAAAAAACTAAAAATAAAAAGTGTTTTGCACACTTTTGTCATTGGGCTATATGTGGGCTACATCTGGGTAATATTTGTGCTACATTTGGGCTCTTTTTTCACTGGTGGCCATCTTGGAAGACTTCTTTGTTATGAAGTTTCCTAATTTCTTCATTTACTGCAGTCTCCTCAGTAGGAAATGCTTTCAGTTTTTTACTTTGATTCCATCAAGAAGGCATTCAGATGTGTCTCACATCTGCCATAAATTCAGAATGTTAGCACTCTAGTTGCTCATTAGATCACTGGAGTAAAGCTACTGCTCACCAGGGAGTTAACTGGTAGTCTGCTGCTGGTATTGAAAGTGATTGTTTGAGTCTGCATGTCAGAATTTTCTAATGAAATAGAAGAGGATTTGAGATCTCACTTAAAACATGCCCTAATTTTTCTTTCTGCAGCACTAACCATAATTTCTATTTCAAAAAGAACCCCTCATTTTGTTCCTTTTTAAATTAAATGTTTTAAGTGTTACCGGTTTATTCCAATCAAGATGGCTTCAGGTGTGCCATACTTTTGTCATAAGTAAGGCTGTTAGCGCTCTAGTTGTTCTTTAGAACACTCTGGGAAGCTGCAGTAGAACACAAAGGCATCAACTGGCAGGCTGCTCCTGTTGAAATATAACAGGAAGATATTTGAGATCACACTTGAAATATGTCCTAATTTTTCTTTCTACAGCACTAACCATAATTTCTATGACAAAATGAACCCCATCATTTTGTTCCTTTTTAAATTAAATGTTTTAAGTGTTACCAGTTTATTCCAATCAAGATGGCTTCAGGTGTGCCATACTTTTGTCATAAGTAAGGCTGTTAGCACTCTAGTTGTTCTTTAGAACACTCTGGGAAGCTGCAGTAGAACACAAAGGCATCAACTGGCAGGCTGCTCCTGTTGAAATATAACAGGAAGATATTTGAGATCACACTTGAAACATGTCCTAATTTTTCTTTCTACAGCACTAACCATAATTTCTATGACAAAATGAACCCCATCATTTTGTTCCTTTTTAAATTAAATTGTTTAAGTGTTACCAGTTTATTCCAATCAAGATGGCTTCAGGTGTGCCATACTTTTGTCATAAGTAAGGCTGTTAGCGCTCTAGTTGTTCTTTAGAACACTCTGGGAAGCTGCAGTAGAACACAAAGGAATCAACTGACAGTCTCTGCCCTTGTTGGATGTACATGTTTTACTGAGAATGTCAGACTTCATTCTCACATGAGTGAGAAAGATAATGTGAATTTACAGAAAATATGCTCTCATTTTAGCTTCTGGAGCACCTTCCAAACCTCCATGGGACAAGCATGAGAAAATAGTGTTCTCTCAAACATGATTCATGATATCCCAGCAGAAGGTTTTTCACATGGTAAAATCACCTTAGAATACACCACAATTCCTAAAATTAGTATGGTAGCATCAACAAATAAATTCTAATGTAACTAAAGCCTGTTATCACCCTTTATAGTTCTCCTTTTGGTGACCCTCAAAATCTTCTATTCACTACAATGCATTTCAATGAGGTACTATCATTTATATTGGTCCCAAGATGGCTGCCAGCTATTCCAGGATGAAGTGCTGACAGCCAATCAGATCTCACGATGACATGTGTGGTTAGGCTCCGCCCAGATATATATGTGACTTTACTTTTGATTTTCTCAGGAACTACTGAACGGATTTACACCATTTAAGCAAAAGGCACGACACTGAACCAAGGGCTACCTCTTTGCCAAATTTGGTGTAATTCCGTTCAGCAGTTCGGGCTGTAGCTGCGACTAAAGATTCCTATGGAAAAATTAATGGGGAAAACGTGTTTTGGGACCCCCCTTTTTTCTTGGCCCCCGCTTGACGTATCACCCCGAGACTTTCAGGATAGGAGCGGACCGGAGCGCCCCAACAAGTTGGAAACTTTCGCGAAGATTCATCAACCGGCGCCAACGTTATTTCAAATAGAATGTCGCGGATTTCCTATGGATAATAGGTTTTAACTATAACTATCTACTGGCGACCGCCAGTAGATAATATACATATATATATATAAAATATATATATATATATATACATATATATATATATATATATATATATATATATATATATATATATATATATACACACACACACACACATATATATATATAAATAAAGATGGTAGCTTGGATGAGTGAGTGCATGTGTGAGTGGTTTTATGGATGAGTAAGTGCCTGTGTGAGTGGCTGTTTGTTTCAGTGAGGTTCTGTGTGAGTGGCTGTATGAGAG
Organism: Calotriton arnoldi; assembly: GCA_963921515.1. Lineage (NCBI taxonomy): Eukaryota > Metazoa > Chordata > Amphibia > Caudata > Salamandridae > Calotriton > Calotriton arnoldi. The sequence continues at coordinate 2,090,715 of CAWUFW010002443.1, forward strand.
TGAGTGGTTCTATGAGTGAATGGTTGTGTGAGTGGTGCATGGATCAGTGAGTACCTGTGTAAGTGGCTATATGTGTGAGTGACTAGCTATGTGAATGGCCATATGGAAGAGTTAGTGGTTGTGGGAGTAGCTGTATATGTGAGTGAATGGATGTGTTAGGGAGTGTATGGATGAGTGAATAGTTGTATGAGTGGCTGTATAGGTCAGTGAGTGTCTGTGTAAGTGAATGTGTGAGTGAATCAGTGTTAGTGTGAGTGTTTGTATGATTGGCTATGTGAATGGCTGCATGGGATTGGGAGTAGTTGTGGGGGTGGCTGTATGGGAGAGTGATTGGTTATGTGAATGGCTGTATGGGTGAGTAAATTGTTGTATCAGTAGCTGCATGGGTGAGTGATTGTATGTGTGAGTGGATTTATGAGTGACCGAGTAGGTGTTTGAGTGAGTGTTTGGTTAACTGATTGGTTGTCTGAGTGTTGATATTGGAGAGTGAGTTGCTATGTGAGTAGCTGTATGGGTGAGTGAGTACACATGTGAGTGCTTGCAAGGGTATGTGAGTGGGTGTTTCAATGATTATATGGGTGAGTGAGTGGATATTTTGAGAGGCTGTATGGGTGAGTGACAGGGTATGTGAGTGGTTGTGAGGGTGAATAGGCAGGTGTGTAAGTATCTGTATGGGTAAGAGAGTATCTGTGTACATCACTGTATGGGTGAGTGAGTTGCTGTGTTATTAGGTGTATGGGAAGTGACTGGCTCTGCAAGTGCTGTATGGGTAAGTGAGTGTGTGTTTGTGAGTGCCAGTATGGGTAAGTGAGTGGGTGTGTAATTAGCTCTATGGATGAGTGAATATGTGTGTCAGTGGTTCTCTGAATGACTCATTGGTTTGATGAGTTTGAGTATAGATGAGTGAGTGGGTGTGTGACTGGCTATGTGAGTAAGTGAGTGGCTGTGAGAGTGGCTGAAAGGATGAATAAGTATCTGTTTGAGTAGCTGTATGGGTGGGTGATTGCTAGTACCACTGGCTGTATGAGTGAGTAAATGGGTATGTGAGTGGCTGTATAAGTGAGTGAGTGTGTGTATAAGTGACGGTATGGGTGAGTGTGTGCTAGTATCAGTGGGTGTATGGATCAATGAGTAGCTGTGTGAGTGGCCATATAGGTGAATAACCATGACTGCGAGTGGCTCTATGGGTCAGTGACTGCTTGTGTGGGTGGCTGTATGAGTTAACGAGAGGGTGTGTTAGTACCTATGTGGGTAACTGAGTGCTAGTGTTAGTAGTTGTATGGGTGACTGAATGGGCATTTGAGTGGCTGTATGAGTAAATAGGTGGGTGTGTGAGTAGTTGTATGGGAGAGTGAGTGGCTGTGTGAGTGACTGTGTGGGCGAGTGAGTAGCTGTGACATGTTTTATTATAAAATAGGAAAAAAAAAACTAATAGGAAATGAACACAAGAGCAGTTTACATTTAAAAACACTTTTGATGGTTAGCTGTAAGAAAAATGTCTGTGGTAGGAAAAATCATGTGAGACGTCTAATGACATTCAACAGCACCTGGTACAGAAAAAGAAAAAGAACATCAACATATGTTAGCATTTGTTCTTCAATATTATACAATCACACCAACATATAATGCTTATACTGTAACATTGCAATACAATGTAGTGAAAATATAATTTTCTCTTTTTTGCTGTTCGCAGCTTTCATACTTCTTCACCACAAACAGTGGTCTGTATGAAGCACCATCTTCGAGAAAAAAACAATCAATGGATCAATTAATGGACTGTAAAAAAACATACATGCACAGTGCAACACTATAATTAAGTAAAGCTATGCATTGCACTCACTACAATTCCTTAATTAATTGCCTTTTTTTTACAGTTACAGCGGGAGCGCAAGTTAAAGTCATCTCAGCTAACTATAACTGCTGAATTTCACTGGTTTTATACAAGTGAAACCTGAGCCTAACTATAACATCCCGGTAACCTTTGGTTTTTTCAGTGAATATATATATATGGATGATTGGATGAGTGCAAGTGCGGTGCCTGGGTGATGCTATAGTTAGGCTGACATTTCACTCGTACAAAATCAGAGAAATGCAGTAGTTATAGTTAGATGAGCTAATTATAACTTGTGCCATCTCAATGCACTGCTTATGACCTCACATATTACATCACTCATGACATGGTCAGTGACATCACTGATGACTTCACTGATCACATCTCAAATGACATCAATGATGATATCACTGATGATATCATCTGGTGACTGTCAGTGTTTTTAAGTGAATGTATAGGTGAGTGACTGGTTGTGTGAATGTTTGTAGTAGTCTGTCAGTTGGTGTCTTAGTGGCTATATGGGTGTGTGAATGGGTATGTGAGTGACTATATGGGTGATTGTATGGTTGTCTGAGTACCTGTATGAGTGTCTGAGCATGTGTGTGGGTGGGTGAGGGAGCTTGTGACAGCCTGTATGTATGGATCAGTGGGAGAGTCAGTGTGTGCATGGGTTAGTAAATACATGTATGAGGGGCTGAATGGGTGAGTGAGTGTGTGTATGGCTGTGTGGGTAAGTGAATGGATGTGTCACTGGTATATGGGTGAGTATCTGGATATGGGAATGGCATTATAGGTGAGTGTTGGATTATATGAGTGACTGTATGTATGAGTGAGTGATTGTGAGGATACTGTATAGGTGAGTGTATGCTTTTGTCAGTAACTGTGTAGGTGAGTGAGTTTGTGTTATTATCTGTATGAGTAAGTGAGTGGGTGTGTGTGTGAATCTGTATAGGTGAGTAAGTGGCTGTGTGATTGACTCTATGGGTGAGTGAATAAGTATGTGAGTAGCTCTATGGGTGACTGACTCAGTGTGTGTGTGGCTGTGTGAGTATGTGAGTGGATATATCAGTGGATGAATTAGTGAGTGAGTTGTTGTATGAGTGAAAGTATGGGTGACTGAGTGGATGTGTGTGTAGACCTATGAATCAGGGAGTGGGTTTATAAATACTGGTATGGGTGTGCCAATAGTTTTGAGAATGGTAGTGTGGAAGTTGAAGTGGGTGTATGAAAGCTTATATTGGGGTGTGAGTAGGTTTGTTACAGATTCTGTGGATGATGTCATGAGTGATGTTATCAGTGATGTAATTAGAGATGTGATCAGTGATGTCATCAGTGATGTCACTGACCATGTCATGAGTGATGTAATATGTGAGGTCATAAGCATTGCATTATGGGCACAAGTTATTGTTAGCTTATGTAGCTATAACTGTTGAATTTCTCTGGTTTTGTACAAGTGAAATGTCAGCCTAACTATAACATCCCCCTAACCTTTGTTTTTTTCTGTGAATTTCTAACGTTTTTTAATGCTAATTCCTATCAATAAGGCTTTTTTAATTCTATTTGTAACATCCCTGTAACGTTTCAGTTTTTAAGCGGTTTGTAAGGTTTATTAAAGGATAATTTCTACGTATAATGTCCCTGTGACGTCTGTTTTTTCCAGTGAACTTCTTAGATTTTTTTAATTCTGTTTACTAACTACAATTTCCCTGTAACCTTTCATTTTTTTCTGTGAATTTCCAACATTTTGTAAAATACATTTCGTCACTATAACATCTGTTTCATTGTTACTTAGTTTGAGCAAATTCGAACTATTTTTCATGTTTGAGAGTAGTTGTTTAGTGATCTTCTGTTTACAATTGTATGTCTATAGTGTTTTTTGAGCAAAACAACTTTTACTTACTATTTTTCTGTATTTGAGGTGATTCTGGAGATTGTGGTGACGTCATTATTCGTGGATACCACGTGTTTTACAGAAACTCTAAAACACATATATACACCTATTATAGCTGATGTTTGACACCTATTGTTTACTGCTCTCTTCTTTAAAAGTATCTATCTATAGTAATTATTTAACTAAATCACTTTTACTTACCGTTTTCTGTTTTTGTAGCTACAGATGAGGTCGCAATGACGCTGGTAATCGTGGATACCACGTGCTTTACAGACACTGTAAAACACATATATACACGTATTATAATTGATGTTTGACACTAGTTGTTTACTGCTCTCTTCTTTAAAAGTGTCTGTCTATAGTAATTTTTTAACAAAATGACTTTTCCCATTTTTGCGGTGACAACGGAAGTTGTGATGACATCAGTAATCACGATATTGTGTGTTTTTGAACAACTGTGAAACGCATATATTGAGATATTGTGAACAAGTGTTGGTATAGCTGTTCACTATTATAGTATTGAAAGTTCTGCTTTTAATTTCATTTTTTTTTAAAACTACTTTAAACTTGTCTTTTGAATTTCCACTTTCGTGCAGTAACAGCGAATATGTGGATAACCACGAGTATGTCGGTCACCGTGAATATCACCTGACTGGGAAAGCAAGGAATATCATTGGATATATACTTTTCAGCAAAATGAATAGGAAGTGCACACCCACTCCTCCTTCTTGAATCTTCTTTCCAGGACTTCATTGTTAGCTGGTGGTTGTTTTTGACTGGAGTCTTTTTGTGGACTTTTTTTGTACCAAAAATGACAAAGAGCAAGGAGATGTGGATCAGCTACAACAACAGCAAAAGCAGGATGTGTAGGAGGTCAACATAGAATATATTGAAGATGAGGGGCCTCCCCAGAAGAGGGCAAGTGTGGCTTGGGATTTTTATATAATCCAATCTGGGGAATTCAAAACTAGTGCAATGCACAATCTGTCAGAAAATCCTTTCTAGATGGAGAAACTAAAAATATTCATGTGGGATGACGTCCATGTTATATCATCTAAAAACCTATCATAGAAAATGTCTTCAACATGCAATCAAGCAGAAAGAAGCTGGAGGGCCATCTACATCAGTTGCAGCAGCAATAATTAATGGCGAGAAGTCTAGACTACTACTACAGATACGGCTCCAGAGTTTTCAAGAATGGCCACATATTGCATGGACTGTGGTGTTGTTGTAAGTTCTGGTGAGCAGTGTGTTGCAGCTATTCGCAATGCTGCGAAAAATCATGCATGCTAATTTTTTCCCCCTTTTATATTTTTAGCACATTTCTCAGTGCACATTTTTTGAGTTCCTTCTGTCCCGGTTGCCATTTTTGTTACTATAATAAAAGAACAAACATTTTTTACGACTTTGCAAAACCACTAAAAAATAAGTCAAAAACTAAAAAAGGTTTTACAGGTCAAAAAAGATAAAGTATGCATGTATGTTGGAATGAGTGTATGACTGGTGTATGGATGATTGAGTGACTGCATGACTGGTGCATGGATCCTAGAATGAGTGCAAGAGTGATGCCTGGGTGATTCTATGACTGCATGGGTGGTGCCTGGGTAATTGTATGACTGCATGGGTTGTACCTGGATGATTGGATGAGTGCATAGGAACTGCTTGGGAAATTAGATGAGCACATAGGTAGTATCTGGGTGATTGGGTGAGTGCAAGTGAAGTGCATGGGTAGTGCCTGGGTGACTGTATGAGTAGTGCATAGGTGATTGTATGAGTGTATAACTAGTACCTGTGTGATTTAATGAGTGCATGGGTAGTGCTTGGGTGATTGGATGAGTTTATGGGTAATACCAGGGTGATTGGATGAGTGCATGGGTAGTGCTTGGGTGATTGGATTACTGTATAGGTAGTGTCTGAGTGACACAGTACCCACAGTATTGTTTTTATTATTTCTCTCCGTGCATTGTGCCCACACTGTTGTGCTGTTGTGCTGATTATCTCATTCTGTATCATGTTTTATTCTTTTTCACCTCGCTTTGTGCCCATATTATTGTTTTCATTATTTCTCTCCCTTCATTGTGCCCTTATTGTTGTGCTAATTATCTCATTCTGTTGGGTTAACTCGTTTTCTGTCCCTGTGCCCATCCGTTTTTTGTTGTGCTGTCTGTTGGTCTTCCCCACGTTCCTGCCAAAACCTCTGCCCCCTGACCGCCCCCGCTCCTGCCTCCCAGCTGCACGTCCCTCCCCCTCCCCTACTTAATGGCGGCCGCTGCGCTGTCGTGTAACAGACGCACGCAGCGGGCGCACACAGTGGGCGTGCCTAAGGCAAGCCTGTCTGTGCCTGTCTGCGACCCGACCGCGACCAGCGCCAGGAACCCTGGATCTCCGACCATCCACCGCTACAACACTACCACCCTCCCCACACTCAACCCCGGAAGACTCAGAGACTGCCAACAGGCCTCGCCGAACACGACCCACGGCCAGTTCTCCTGCCTCCACTGTCGCCAGACCTTCACAACCACCCCGGCCTCCAACACCCCCGACGCCAGCACCAGCGACACCCTAGGAAGCATCCTCCTCAATGTACGCTCCATACACAAACACGCCATGGAAATCTGGAACCTCCTCGACTCACTCTCGCCTGACATTGCTTTCTTCACGGAAACCTGGACCAACCCTTCCTCCGCCACCGACATCAACAACGCCATCCCGACGGATACAAAATCCAGAGGAAGGACCACCCAAACCACCCATGAGGGGGGCTCGCCATCACCCACAAGAGCACCCAATGCCTCACCACCTCCAGCGAAACCTTCTTTGCCGCCAAACACCTGCACTTCCAGATCCAGACCAGCCCCAATGCCACACTCCGAGGGACCCTCGTCTACAGGCCACCCGGCCCCTGAACACCCTTCGCCACCACCATCACCGATTTCATCGCACCCCACGCCATCGCCTCAATGAACTACATACTCATTGGAGACCTGAACTTCCACCTCGAAAACACCAGCGACCACCACTCCACCTCCCTCCAGAACAACCTTGCTGACATCGGACTCAAACAACTCATCACCACACCAACCCACAGAGCAGGACACACCCTCGACCCCGTTTTCGCCGCAGGAAACAACATACACTTCAGCCTCACAATGCAACCGCCATGGGCCGACCACCACTGCGTACATTTCACCGTCGACAAACCGAAGGCACCCAAACCCGCCCCTACGCCCACCACGAAGGAACTGGACCAAAGTCACCGATAAGCAACTGGACTCCACCCTCACCCGGGACGTCCACACCTGGGCATATGACGCAAACAGCGCAGCCAGAGGACTCCACACCTGGATCTCCAATGGCACAGACGAGCTCGCCCCGCTACACAACCCCGACAAACAGCGCCCCAGGAAAGCCACCTGGTTCACAACTGCTTTCCATGAAGCCGGGAGCACCTGCAGACGCCTGGAAAAGAACTGGAGAAACACCAAGACATCCAAAAATTACTCCACCTACAAGGACTCCATGACAGACTACCACAACCAAATCAGAACCACCAAGAAGAATTTCAACCTCAACAAAATCTGAACCAACTCCACCAACTCCAAGGAACTCTTCAGTTTCATTCAGAAATTCACCAACCCACGCAGTGGAGCCACAGACATCACCCCATCCCAGGACCTCTGCGACAAACTTGGAACCTACTTCCACCTCAAGATCAAAAACCTCTATGACAACTTCATCGACCATCCACCAGACGCCACAGCCAGACCCCCACCCCCTAGAGACACCAGCCATCCCACCATCTCCAACTGGACACCGATCACGACCAAAGACACCGCCTCGACCATGAAAAGCATCTACTCGGGGGACTACACGACGCCGGCATACAAGAAACAGCCCTGGAATGGATCCGATCTTTCCTCACCGGAAGAAGCCAAAGGATCAGACTGCCACCCTTCCTCTCCGATCCCACGAAAATCACCTGTGGAGACCCACAAGGGTCGTCCCTGAGCCCGACCCTCTTCAACATCTACATGGCCCCCCTTGCTGCCATCGTCCAATAACACGGCCTCAACATTGTATCCTACGCTGACGACACCCAGCTCATCCTCTCCCTCACCAAAGACCCCGTCAACACCAAACTCAACTTCCAGAAAGGAATGCAAGACGTCGCAGTCTGGATGACCAACAGCTGCCTGAAGCTCAATGTCGAGAAGACAGAAGTCCTCGTTCTCGGAACCACCCCCTCGGCATGGGACAACACCTGATGGCCGAACGCCCTCGGAAGCCCACCAACACTCTCAGGCCATGCCAAAAACCTCGGCATCGTACTCGACTCATCACTCACCATGAACCGACAGATCAATGCCGTCACCTCCAGCTGCTTTAACACACTCCGCAACCTCTGCAAGACCTTCAAATGGATCCCCCAGGAATCAAGGAAGACAGTCACCCACGCACTCATCACCAGCAGACTGGACTATGGAAATGCACTCTACGCCGGCATCAACAAGTCCCTACTCCGCAAACTCCAGACAATACAGAACTCCGCCGCCAGACTCATCCTAGACATCCCCCGGCACGAACACATCAGCCAACACCTACGAAAACTCCACTGGCTCCCCGTAGAGAAAAGAGTCACCTTCAAAATCCTCACCCACGCCTACAAATGCCTACACAACAACGGACCAAAATACCTCAATTACAGAATCAACTTCCACGTGCCCAAAAGAAACCTCTGCTCCACCAACCTCGCACTGGCCAAAACCCTGTGCATCCACAGAGCCAGAGCAGGCGGAAGATCGTTCTCCCACATTGCAGCCAAGACTTGGAACAAGCTACCGGCAGACATCAGACGTGCCCCCTCCCTGAACACCTTCAGGAAAACCCTCAAGACCTGGATCTTCGGATAAGCGGATCTGCTGACCCCCCCAGCGCCTTGAGACCCTCACTGGTGAGTAGCGTGCTTACAATCCCCTGATTGATTGATTGATTGCATGAGTGCATGGGTAGTGCCTGGATGAGTGCATGTGTAGTGCCTTGGTGTATGCATGAGTGCATGAGTAGTACTTGTGTGATTGCATGAGTGCATGGGTAGTGCCTGGATGAGTGCATGGGTAGTGCCTTGGTGTATGCATGAGTGCATGAGTAGTACTTGTGTGATTGTATGAGTGCATGGGTAGTGCCTGGATGATTGTTTGTGTATGAGTAGTGCCTAGGTGATTGCATTATGCATCAGTAGTGCCTGGGTGATTGCATGAGTGCATGGGTAGTACCTGGGTGATTCGATGAGTGCATGTGTAGTGCCTGGATGATTGGATGAGTAGTGCCAGGGTGATTGGATTACTGCATAGGTAGTACTTGGGTGATTGTATCAGTGCATGGGTAGTGCCTGGGTGATTGCATAAGTGCATCAGTAGTGCCTGGGTGATTGACTGAGTATATGGGTAGTGCCTGGGTGATTGGATGAGTGCATGTGTAGTGCCTGGGTGACTGGATGAGTGCATGTGTAGCACCTGGCTGGTTCAATGAGTGCATGAGTAGTACCTAGGTGATTAGATGAATGTTTGGATAGTGTCTGGGTGACTGTATGAGTACACGAGTAGTGCCTGGGTGATTGCATGAGTGCATGGGAAGTGGTTGGGTGATTGTATGAATGTATGGGTAGTGCCAGGGAGAATGAATGAGTGTATGGGTAGTGCCAGGGTGATTAGATGAGTCTATGGATAGTGTTTGGGTGATTGGATAACTGCATAGGTAGCGCCTGAGTGGATGCACGCATTCATGAGTAGTGCCTGAGTGATTGGATCAGTGAATGAGTATTGCCTTGGTGTATGCGTGAGTGCATGAGTAGTACCTGTGTGATTGGATAAGTGCATGGGTACTGTGTGTGTGATTTTATGAGTGCAAGTACAGTGCCTGGGTAATTGCATGACTGCAAGTGCAGTGCTTGGGGTGAATGGGTTAGTGCAAGCATAATGCCTGGGTGTATGGATGAGTGCAAATGTAGTGCCTGGGTGAATAGATGAGTGCAAGTCCAGTGCCTAGGTAATTGCAGGACTGCATGTGTAGTGCCTGAGTTATTGGATGAGTGCATGTGTGATGCCTAGGTGATTGTATGAGTGCCAGTATAGTGCCTGGATGATTGGATGATTGGGTGAGTGCAAGTGTGGTGCCTGGGTGAATGGATGTGTGCAAGTGCACTGCCTGGGTGATTGCATGACTGCATTGGTATTGCGTGAGTGTTTGTATGAGTACAAGTGTATTGCCTTAATGATTGTATCAGTGCAAGTGCAGTGCCTGCATAAATGGATAAGTGCAAGTGCAGTGCCTGGGTGAATAGATGAGTGCAAGTGTAGTGCATGGGTAAATGGATTACTGCAAGTGCAGTACCTGGATCATTGGATGAGTGAAAATATACTGCCTAGGTGAATGGATAACTGCAAGTGTAGTGTCTGGATGAGTGCAGGTGTAGTGCCAGGGTGATTGCACAACTTCGACTGCAATGCCTGGGTGAATGAATGAGTGCAAGTGTTGTTCCAGGGTGATTCCATACCTGTATGGGTAATGCATGCATGATTGGATGAGTGCATGTACAGTGCCTGTGTGATTGAATAAGTGCATAAGAAGTGCCTGGGTGATTGGATGAGTGCATGTGTACTGCATGGGTGATTCAATGAGTGCATGAGTAGTGCCTAGGTGATTGAATGAATGTATATGTAGTGGCTGGGTGATTGGATAAGTGCATGGGTAGTGCCTGGGTGATTGCATGACAGAAAGGGTAATGCTTGAGTCATTGTATGAGTGCAAGTGCAGTGCCCGGTCATTGGATAAGTGCAAGACCTGTGTGAAAAAATGAGTGCAAGTGCAGTGCCTGGGTGATTGCATGACTGTATGGGTAGTGCCTGAGCGAATGAATGAGTATATTGGTAGGGCCAGGGTGATGTTATGAATGTAAGGTCAGTGCCTGGATCATTGGATAACTGCAAGTATAGTGCCTGGGTTAATGGATAAGTGTAAGGGTAGTGCCTGGGTGACTGGACGAATGCAAGTATAGTGCCTGGGTGATTAGATGGGCAGAAGTGCGATTCCTAGATGAATGAATGAGTGCAAGTGCAGTGACTGGGTGATAGCATAACTGTATGAGTAGTGCCTGAGTGCATAGATGAGTGCAGTGTGGGAGCCCTTTTTGGCGTTTTTGGTGGTTTGCATCCAGCGACTTGTCACTTTACTGGGAGGGCTTCATTCCCCAGCAGTCAAAGTGGCAGGAGCCGCCAATGCGAGCAACCCGCACCGGGAGGCGCATAAAGGCAGCCCAAGGCTCCCGCAGCGCTGTAGCCCTTCTTGGTGTTTTTGATGGTTTGCATCCAGGCACTCATCACTTTACTAGGAGGACTTCATTCCCCAGCAGGCAAAGCGGCAGGAGCCGCCAACACGAGCATCCCGTGCCGGGAGGCGCATAAAGGCAGCCCAGAGCCCTTCTTCGCATTTTTGGTGGTTTCCCTACGATGTGCCTGATACCATAAGTTTGTGATGTTTACCGTCCCCAGTATTTTTGACAATTTTTACTTTGTTTTTTTTCTTTCTTCTATGTGTTCCTGTACAAGCATTTGTGCACATCAAACTATGGGGAAAAGGAAACACCCTAGCTCTGCGCTAGCTAAGTCCCCACCAAAATCTCGACAGTCCATTATGAACTATATTACAGGGGCAATGGGGGCTATTGGGAAACAGATTCTAAGCATGGAGGAAACCTTAACTATATGTACTGAGGGTGGCCCTGACCCAATAAATCCATGCCCAGTCTCCTCAACTGCTGTCCAGCCAAGTAATATTCAAGCTGTGAGACTAGGCACACCGGTTAAGGATGAGAATATTTTGAACTCCACCTCACCGGGCACCTCAAACACTCATTCAGCTCCTAAACACCCTAAATCTCCCAAGAACCGCATTGCTGATCTTACCTTGGCCCTATGTGAAGGATCAACAAAGGTTACGAAACAGGTACCTGTTAAGAGGCCGGCAGTGATCCCCAAGCCCCTCAGAGCTGTTAACAAAACACTGTCACCTGCACCCCTGGATTACACTTCAATGGTAGCATATGTTTAAGATCTTACAGATCTTATCAATACTTCTTTTTGTACCCTTATGGTCAGACTCAAATTTATTGAATGTGCTGTTCTAACTTGTGTAGAGCGATTAGGTATGGTTAGTTCCCACCCTGATAGTCTGCCCTTGAATGGGGATGGTATGGAGGGGTTGAAAGAACACTCTAATAGCAATGGTCTAATTTCTAGTCATTCTGTAACTTTTCCGCTACAACAAACTGCTCCAGGGAATATGAAGTTACCCAATCAACCAGTGTCAAATTTAGTGCCTCAGTTTCATCAAGAACCAGTTACAGAAGCAAATAGGCTTCCTATAATTAGGGCATTACCGATTTCCCCATCTAACAATTTCTCTGTGGGAACTGCTCCGACCCATTCTTCGACCATTTCGGATCGATTAGATCTCCCCCTGCTGCAACCCCATATGTGTTTTTTTTGGCCAACGTTCCGACCCTATGTGCTCCTACCCAAGAAGCATGGGATTCGCTAAGAAATAAATCACTAAATTGGCTAAACACAAGAGTTGGGCTGGGGGGAGCACTTTTTGAAGACTTTAAGATGGCTAGACAGGTGGGGTGGGTTGGTAGAGGTTCCAAAGTACTTCAGGATGACTGCGTGGTGCTTTCCTTTAAAACCCCAGCACTGGTCAATGTCATACTTGGAAGAGTAAGCTCAGCGCTTATAAATCCCAACCAAATTTCTGTTTTACGTCTTGTTTTTTTTATAAACCTCCCCCTCAATTCCCCATACAATCCCACATAATGATACAATGATTTTCCCAATCACAACCACTATACCAACCATCAGCATCAAATCTTAATTATGCCTGTCCTCCTATGTATCCTATCTCAACGTCTAATAGGTTTGATTGTCTTTCTGGCCTTACTGGGGTGGATTGACTGAGGGTAGACACTCCGAATAGAGTTATCCCTTGTAAACTTGCCTCTACAATCTTGCCCCCTGTTAATAGCCCACTGATAGATGACGTGTTATTACATTCTCAACAAACTGCGGGCAGATCCCGTTGAGGAGTGAGGTAAATACGGATTCAACAACATCAACTGCGAGTGTCATCACAGCTCTAAGCTTGAATGTAGCGGGGCTCCGTAGTAAGCACAATTTACCAGAATGGTTAGACTTTACGACAGGTTTTAAAATCAACTGCCTACAAGAAACATGGGCCGTTGAACAAATTCATCTCAACGGCTTTAAAACATTCCATTCTCCAGCTATTCCATTAAGACACGGTAGGCCCAAGGGTGGTCTCTGTATTTATGTTTCAAATAAATTAGTTTCCACCAATATAGCTGTAAAGTTCTCTAACTCCTTCTACCAGATTTTCTCTGTTGATCTCTCAGCATCCTTCTCACTGGTACGAGTACATTTTTACAATAATGCCTGTGACCTAGATATTTTGGATATTTTAAGTCAACTTGATGCTGACCTGGAACTACTAATTGATAAGGGGACCAGTGACAAAATTCTGGTATGGGGGGAGATTTTAATATCCAACCGTGCCAACTGTAAGCTAATAAAATCTGTGGTATGACTTCCCCCTCAAATGATGATGTCACTCACTTTTCACATACAGTGTATGGAGAGAAACTCAATGAGTTACTCTTCAAATATGACCTAGGCTTCAGTAACGAATTCGGAGATAGGCCAGTCGAGGTATCCTGTACATATGATGGTAGCATGGGAAAAAGCATTATTGACTTTCTGCTTTTTCCTAACCATTATTCTGCTATAATTAATAAATTTGCATTACACGATCTGGCAATGAGCGACCACCTCCCTCAGAGTTTAGTGTTGGATAATAAACTTGTAAAAAATCAAGGGGTCTGTCCTCACACTCTATCAGTGGAGAATATAAAGCTCTCTCATCTGAACGGTTTTACTTTGCGATGGTCTATGGTTGATTCAACAGCTAATCCATCAACAGAGGAGGGCATTTGATGTATGTCTAGATGAGTCAGTTGAAGCTTCCACGATTATAGAGGCACTTAACCAAATTACTAAGGAAACCAAAGTAGGGCTAAGTTCCAACTAGAAGAGAGGTGCTGTAAATGCCAAGGGTTGGTTTGATCATGCCTGTACCCAGACTCACAAAAATGTGAAAAGAGCCTTAAACAGCTTATATTGGGGTGTGAGTAGGTTTGTTACAGATTCTGTGGATGATGTCATGAGTGATGTTATCAGTGATGTAATTAGAGATGTGATCAGTGATGTCATCAGTGATGTCACTGACCATGTCATGAGTGATGTAATATGTGAGGTCATAAGCATTGCATTATGGGCACAAGTTATTGTTAGCTTATGTAGCTATAACTGTTGAATTTCTCTGGTTTTGTACAAGTGAAATGTCAGCCTAACTATAACGTCCCCCTAACCTTTGGTTTTTTCTGTGAATTTCTAATGTTTTTTTAATGCTAATTCCTATCAATAAGGCTTTTTTAATTCTATTTGTAACATCCCTGTAACGTTTCAGTTTTTAAGCGGTTTGCAAAGGTTTATTAAAGGATAATTTCTAACTATAATGTCCCTGTGACGTCTCTTTTTTTCAGTGAACTTCTTAGATTTTTTCAATTCTGTTTACTAACTACAATTTCCCTGTAACCTTTCATTTTTTTCTGTGAATTTCCAACATTTTGTAAAATACATTTCGTCACTATAACATCTGTTTCATTGTTACTTAGTTTGAGCAAATTCGAACTATTTTTCATGTTTGAGAGTAGTTGTTTAGTGATCTTCTGTTTACAATTGTATGTCTATAGTGTTTTTAGAGCAAAACAACTTTTACTTACTATTTTTCTGTATTTGAGGTGATTCTGGAGATTGTGGTGACGTCATTATTCGTGGATACCACGTGTTTTACAGAAACTCTAAAACACATATATACACCTATTATAGCTGATGTTTGACACCTATTGTTTACTGCTCTCTTCTTTAAAAGTATCTATCTATAGTAATTATTTAACTAAATCACTTTTACTTACCGTTTTCTGTTTTTGTAGCTACAGATGAGGTCGCAATGACGTCGGTAATCGTGGATACCACGTGCTTTACAGACACTGTAAAACACATATATACACCTATTATAATTGATGTTTGACACTAGTTGTTTACTGCTCTCTTCTTTAAAAGTGTCTGTCTATAGTAATTTTTTAACAAAATGACTTTTCCCATTTTTGCGGTGACAACGGAAGTTGTGATGACATCAGTAATCACGATATTGTGTGTTTTTGAACAACTGTGAAACACATATATTGAGATATTGTGAACAAGTGTCGGTATAGCTGTTCACTATTATAGTATTGAAAGTTCTGCTTTTAATTTCATTTTTTTTAAAAACTACTCTAAACTTGTCTTTTGAATTTCCACTTTCGCGCAGTAACAGTGAATATGTGGATAACCACGAGTATGTTGGTCACCGTGAATATCACCTGACTGGGAAAGCAAGGAATATCATTGGATATATACTTTTCAGCAAAATGAATAGGAAGTGCACACCCACTCCTCCTTCTTGAATCTTCTTTCCAGGACTTCATTGTTAGCAGGTGGTTGTTTTTGACTGGAGTCTTTTTGTGGACTTTTTTGTACCAAAAATGACAAAGAGCAAGGAGATGTGGATCAGCTACAACAACAGCAAAAGCAGGATGTGTAGGAGGTCAACATAGAATATATTGAAGATGAGGGCCTCCCCAGAAGAGGGCAAGTGTGGCTTGGGATTTTTATATAATCCAATCTGGGGAATTCAAAACTAGTGCAATGCACAATCTGTCAGAAAATCCTTTCTAGATGGAGAAACTAAAAATATTCATGTGGGATGACGTCCATGTTATATCATCTAAAAACCTATCATAGAAAATGTCTTCAACATGCAATCAAGCAGAAAGAAGCTGGAGGGCCATCTACATCAGTTGCAGCAGCAATAATTAATGGCGAGAAGTCTAGACTACTACTACAGATACGGCTCCAGAGTTTTCAAGAATGGCCACATATTGCATGGACTGTGGTGTTGTTGTAAGTTCTGGTGAGCAGTGTGTTGCAGCTATTCGCAATGCTGCGAAAAATCATGCATGCAAATTTTTTTCCCCCTTTTATATTTTTAGCACATTTCTCAGTGCACATTTTTTGAGTTCCTTCTGTCCCGGTTGCCATTTTTGTTACTATAATAAAAGAACAAACATTTTTTACGACTTTGCAAAACCACTAAAAAAATAAGTCAAAAACTAAAAAAGGTTTTACAGGTAAAAAAAGATAAAGTATGCATGTATGTTGGAATGAGTGTATGACTGGTGTATGGATGATTGAGTGACTGCATGACTGGTGCATGGATCCTAGAATGAGTGCAAGAGTGATGCCTGGGTGATTCTATGACTGCATGGGTGGTGCCTGGGTAATTGTATGACTGCATGGGTTGTACCTGGATGATTGGATGAGTGCATAGGAACTGCTTGGGAAATTAGATGAGCACATAGGTAGTATCTGGGTGATTGGGTGAGTGCATGTGAAGTGCATGGGTAGTGCCTGGGTGACTGTATGAGTAGTGCATAGGTGATTGTATGAGTGTATAACTAGTACCTGTGTGATTTAATGAGTGCATGGGTAGTGCTTGGGTGATTGGATGAGTGTATGGGTAATGCCAGGGTGATTGGATGAGTGCATGGGTAGTGTTTGGGTGATTGGATTACTGTATAGGTTGTGTCTGAGTGACACAGTACCCACAGTATTGTTTTTATTATTTCTCTCCGTGCATTGTGCCCACACTGTTGTGCTGTTGTGCTGATTATCTCATTCTGTATCATGTTTTATTCTTTTTCACCTCGCTTTGTGCCCATATTATTGTTTTCATTATTTCTCTCCCTTCATTGTGCCCTTACTGTTGTGCTAATTATCTCATTCTGTTGGGTTAACTCATTTTCTGTCCCTGTGCCCATCCGTTTTTTGTTGTGCTGTCTGTTGGTCTTCCCCACGTTCCTGCCAAAACCTCTGTCCCCTGACCGCCCCCGCTCCTGCCTCCCAGCTGCACGTCCCTCCCCCCTCCCCTACTTAATGGCGGCCGCTGCGCTGTCGTGCAACAGACGCACGCAGCGGGCGCACACAGTGGGCGCGCCTAAGGCAAGCCTGTCTGTGCCTGTCTGCGACCCGACCGCGACCAGCGCCAGGAACCCTGGATCTCCGACCATCCACCGCTACAACACTACCACCCTCCCCACACTCAACCCCGGAAGACTCAGAGACTGCCAACAGGCCTCGCCGAACACGACCCACGGCCAGTTCTCCTGCCTCCACTGTCGCCAGACCTTCACAACCACCCCGGCCTCCAACACCCCCGACGCCAGCACCAGCGACACCCTAGGAAGCATCCTCCTCAATGTACGCTCCATACACAAACACGCCATGGAAATCTGGAACCTCCTCGACTCACTCTCGCCTGACATTGCTTTCTTCACGGAAACCTGGACCAACCCTTCCTCCGCCACTGACATCAACAACGCCATCCCGACGGATACAAAATCCAGAGGAAGGACCGCCCAAACCACCCATGAGGGGGGCTCGCCATCACCCACAAGAGCACCCTACGCCTCACCACCTCCAGCGAAACCTTCTTTGCCGCCAAACACCTGCACTTCCAGATCCAGACCAGCCCCAATGCCACACTCCGAGGGACCCTCGTCTACAGGCCACCCGGCCCCTGAACACCCTTCGCCACCACCATCACCGATTTCATCGCACCCCACGCCATCGCCTCAATGAACTACATACTCATTGGAGACCTGAACTTCCACCTCGAAAACCCCAGCGACCACCACTCCACCTCCCTCCAGAACAACCTCGCTGACATCGGACTCAAACAACTCATCACCACACCAACCCACAGAGCAGGACATACCCTCGACCCCGTTTTCGCCGCAGGAAACAACATACACTTCAGCCTCACAATGCAACCGCCATGGGCCGACCACCACTGCGTACATTTCACCGTCGACAAACCGAAGGCACGCAAACCCGCCCCTACGCCCACCATGAAGGAACTGGACCAAAGTCACCGATAAGCAACTGGACTCCACCCTCACCCGGGACATCCACACCTGGGCATATGACGCAAACAGCGCAGCCAGAGGACTCCACACCTGGATCTCCAATGGCACAGACGAGCTCTCCCCGCTACACAACCCCGACAAACAGCGCCCCAGGAAAGCCACCTGGTTCACAACCGCTTTCCATGAAGCCAGGCGCACCTGCAGACGCCTGGAAAAGAACTGGAGAAACACCAAGACATCCAACAATTACTCCACCTACAAGGACTCCATGACAGACTACCACAACCAAATCAGAACCACCAAGAAGAATTTCAACCTCAACAAAATCTGAACCAACTCCACCAACTCCAAGGAACTCTTCAGTTTCATTCAGAAATTCACCAACCCACGCAGTGGAGCCACAGACATCACCCCATCCCAGGACCTCTGCGACAAACTTGGAACCTACTTCCACCTCAAGATCAAAAACCTCTATGACAACTTCATCGACCATCCACCAGACGCCACAGCCAGACCCCCACCCCTAGAGACACCAGCCATCCCACCATCTCCAACTGGACACCGATCACGACCAAAGACACCGCCTCGACCATGAAAAGCATCTACTCGGGGGACTACACGACGCCGGCATACAAGAAACAGCCCTGGACTGGATCCGATCTTTCCTCACCGGAAGAAGCCAAAGGATCAGACTGCCACCCTTCCTCTCCGATCCCACGAAAATCACCTGCGGAGACCCACAAGGGTCGTCCCTGAGCCCGACCCTCTTCAACATCTACATGGCCCCCCTTGCTGCCATCGTCCAATAACACGGCCTCAACATCGTATCCTACGCAGACGACACCCAGCTCATCCTCTCCCTCACCAAAGACCCCGTCAACGCCAAACTCAACTTCCAGAAAGGAATGCAAGACGTCGCAGTCTGGATGACCAACAGCTGCCTGAAGCTCAATGTCGAGAAGACAGAAGTCCTCGTTCTCGGAACCACCCCCTCGGCATGGGACAACACCTGATGGCCGAACGCCCTCGGAAGCCCACCAACACTCTCAGGCCATGCCAAAAACCTCGGCATCGTACTCGACTCATCACTCACCATGAACCGACAGATCAATGCCGTCACCTCCAGCTGCTTTAACACACTCCGCAACCTCTGCAAGACCTTCAAATGGATCCCCAGGAATCAAGGAAGACAGTCACCCACGCACTCATCACCAGCAGACTGGACTATGGAAATGCACTCTACGCCGGCATCAACAAGTCCCTACTCCGCAAACTCCAGACAATACAGAACTCCGCCGCCAGACTCATCCTAGACATCCCCGGCACGAACACATCAGCCAACACCTACGAAAACTCCACTGGCTCCCCGTAGAGAAAAGAGTCACCTTCAAAATCCTCACCCACGCCTACAAATGCCTACACAACAACGGACCAAAATACCTCAATTACAGAATCAACTTCCACGTGCCCAAAAGAAACCTCTGCTCCACCAACCTCGCACTGGCCAAAACCCTGTGCATCCACAGAGCCAGAGCAGGCGGAAGATCCTTCTCCCACATTGCAGCCAAGACTTGGAACAAGCTACCGGCAGACATCAGACGTGCCCCCTCCCTGAACACCTTCAGGAAAACCCTCAAGACCTGGATCTTCGGATAAGCGGATCTGCTGACCCCCCCAGCGCCTTGAGACCCTCACTGGTGAGTAGCGCGCTTACAATCCCCTGATTGATTGATTGATTGCATGGGTAGTGCCTGGATGAGTGCATGTGTAGTGCCTTGGTGTATGCATGAGTGCATGAGCAGTACTTGTGTGATTGCATGAGTGCATGGGTAGTGCCTGGATGAGTGCATGGGTAGTGCCTTGGTGTATGCATGAGTGCATGAGTAGTACTTGTGTGATTGTATGAGTGCATGGGTAGTGCCTGGATGATTGTTTGTGTATGAGTAGTGCCTAGGTGATTGCATTATGCATCAGTAGTGCCTGGGTGATTGCATGAGTGCATGGGTAGTACCTGGGTGATTCGATGAGTGCATGTGTAGTGCCTGGATGATTGGATGAGTAGTGCCAGGGTGATTGGATTACTGCATAGGTAGTACTTGGGTGATTGTATCAGTGCATGGGTAGTGCCTGGGTGATTGCATAAGTGCATCAGTAGTGCCTGGGTGATTGACTGAGTATATGGGTAGTGCCTGGGTGATTGGATAAGTGCATGTGTAGTGCCTGGGTGACTGGATGAGTGCATGTGTAGCACCTGGCTGGTTCAATGAGTGCATGAGTAGTACCTAGGTGATTGGATGAATGTTTGGATAGTGTCTGGGTGACTGTATGAGTACACGAGTAGTGCCTGGGTGATTGCATGAGTGCATGGGAAGTGGTTGGGTGATTGTATGAATGTATGGGTAGTGCCAGGGTGAATGAATGAGTGTATGGGTAGTGCCAGGGTGATTAGATGAGTCTATGGATAGTGTTTGGGTGATTGGATAACTGCATAGGTAGTGCCTGAGTGGATGCACACATTCATGAGTAGTGCCTGAGTGATTGGATCAGTGAATGAGTATTGCCTTGGTGTATGCGTGAGTGCATGAGTAGTACCTTTGTGATTGGATGAGTGCATGGGTACTGTGTGAGTGATTTTATGAGTGCAAGTACAGTGCCTGGGTAATTGCATGACTGCAAGTGCAGTGCTTGGGGTGAATGGGTTAGTGCAAGCATAATGCCTGGGTGTATGGATGAGTGCAAATGTAGTGCCTGGGTGAATAGATGAGTGCAAGTCCAGTGCCTAGGTAATTACAGGACTGCATGTGTAGTGCCTGAGTTATTGGATGAGTGCATGTGTGATGCCTAGGTGATTGTATGAGTGCCAGTATAGTGCCTGGATGATTGGATGATTGGGTGAGTGCAAGTGTGGTGCCTGGGTGAATGGATGTGTGCAAGTGCACTGGATGGGTGATTGCATGACTGCATTGGTATTGAGTGAGTGTTTGTATGAGTACAAGTGTATTGCCTTAATGATTGTATCAGTGCAAGTGCAGTGCCTGCATGAATGGATAAGTGCAAGTGCAGTGCCTGGGTGAATAGATGAGTGCAAGTGTAGTGCATGGGTAAATGGATTACTGCAAGTGCAGTACCTGGATCATTGGATGAGTGAAAATATACTGCCTAGGTGAATGGATAACTGCAAGTGTAGTGTCTGGATGAGTGCAGGTGTAGTGCCAGGGTGATTGCACAACTTCGACTGCAATGCCTGGGTGAATGAATGAGTGCAAGTGTTGTTCCAGGGTGATTCCATACCTGTATGGGTAATGCATGCATGATTGGATGAGTGCATGTACAGTGCCTGTGTGATTGAATAAGTGCATAAGAAGTGCCTGGGTGATTGGATGAGTGCATGTGTACTGCATGGGTGATTCAATGAGTGCATGAGTAGTGCCTAGGTGATTGAATGAATGTATAGGTAGTGGCTGGGTGATTGGATAAGTGCATGGGTAGTGCCTGGGTGATTGCATGACAGAAAGGGTAATGCTTGAGTCATTGTATGAGTGCAAGTGCAGTGCCTGGTCATTGGATAAGTGCAAGACCTGTGTGAAAAAATGAGTGCAAGTGCAGTGCCTGGGTGATTGCATGACTGTATGGGTAGTGCCTGAGCGAATGAATGAGTATATTGGTAGGGCCAGGGTGATGTTATGAATGTAAGGTCAGTGCCTGGATCATTGGATAACTGCAAGTATAGTGCCTGGGTTAATGGATAAGTGTAAGGGTAGTGCCTGGGTGACTGGACGAATGCAAGTATAGTGCCTGGGTGATTAGATGGGCAGAAGTGCAATTCCTAGATGAATGAATGAGTGCAAGTTCAGTGACTGGGTGATAGCATAACTGTATGAGTAGTGCCTGAGTGCATAGATGAGTGCAGTGTGGGAGCCCTTTTTGGCGTTTTTGGTGGTTTGCATCCAGCGACTTGTCACTTTACTGGGAGGGCTTCATTCCCCAGCAGTCAAAGTGGCAGGAGCCGCCAATGCGAGCAACCCGCACCGGGAGGCGCATAAAGGCAGCCCAAGACTCCCGCAGCGCTGTAGCCCTTCTTGGTGTTTTTGATGGTTTGCATCCAGGCACTCATCACTTTACTGGGAGGACTTCATTCCCCAGCAGGCAAAGCGGCAGGAGCCGCCAACGCGAGCATCCCATGCCGGGAGGGGCATAAAGGCAGCCCAGAGCTCCTGCAGTGCGGGAGCCCTTCTTCGCATTTTTGGTGGTTCCCCTACGATGTGCCTGATACCGTAAGTTTGTGACGTTTACCGTCCCCAGTCTTTTTGACAATTTTTACTTTGTTTTTTTTCTTTCTTCTATGTGTTCCTGGTTACAAGCATTTGTGCACATCAAACTATGGGGAAAAGGAAACACCCTAGCTCTGCGCTAGCTAAGTCCCCACCAAAATCTCGACAGTCCATTATGAACTATATTACAGGGGCAATGGGGGCTATTGGGAAACAGATTCTAAGCATGGAGGAAACCTTAACTATATGTACTGAGGGGGGCCCTGACCCAATAAATCCATGCCCAGTCTCCTCAACTGCTGTCCAGCCAAGTAATATTCAAGCTGTGAGACTAGGCACACCGGTTAAGGATGAGAATATTTTGAACTCCACCTCACCGGGCACCTCAAATACTCATTCAGCTCCTAAACACCCTAAATCTCCCAAGAACCGCATTGCTGATCTTACCTTGGCCCTATGTGAAGGATCAACAAAGGTTACGAAACAGGTACCTGTTAAGAGGCCGGCAGTGATCCCCAAGCCCCTCAGAGCTGTTAACAAAACACCGTCACCTGCACCCCTGGATTACACTTCAATGGTAGCATATGTTCAAGATCTTACAGATCTTATCAATACTTCTTTTTGTACCCTTATGGTCAGACTCAAATTTATTGAATGTGCTGATCTAACTTGTGTAGAGCGATTAGGTATGGTTAGTTCCCACCCTGATAGTCTGCCCTTGAATGGGGATGGTATGGAGGGGTTGAAAGGACACTCTAATAGCAATGGTCTAATTTCTAGTCATTCTGTAACTTTTCCGCTACAACAAACTGCTCCAGGGAATATGAAGTTACCCAATCAACCAGTGTCAAATTTAGTGCCTCAGTTTCATCAAGAACTAGTCACAGAAGCAAATAGGCTTCCTATAATTAGGGCATTACCGATTTCCCCATCTAACAATTTCTCTGTGGGAACTGCTCCTACCCATTCTTCGACCATTTCGGATCGATTAGATCTCCCCCTGCTGCAACCCCATATGTGTTTTTTTTGGCCAACATTCCGACCCTATGTGCTCCTACCCAAGAAGCATGGAATTCGCTAAGAAATAAATCACTAAATTGGCTAAACACAAGAGTTGGGCTGGGGGGAGCACTTTTTGAAGACTTTAAGATGGCGAGACAGGTGGGGTGGGTTGGTAGAGGTTCCAAAGTACTTCAGGATGACTGCGTGGTGCTTTCCTTTAAAACCCCAGCACTGGTCAATGTCATACTTGGAAGAGTAAGCTCAGCGCTTATAAATCCCAACCAAATTTCTGTTTTACGTCTTGTTTTTTTTATAAACCTCCCCCTCAATTCCCCATACAATCCCACATAATGATACAATGATTTTCCCAATCACAACCACTATACCAACCATCAGCATCAAATCTTAATTATGCCTGTCTTCCTATGTATCCTATCTCAATGTCTAATAGGTTTGATTGTCTTTCTGGCCTTACTGGGGTGGATTGACTGAGGGTAGACACTCCGAATAGAGTTATCCCTTGTAAACTTGCCTCTACAATCTTGCCCCCTGTTAATAGCCCACTGATAGATGACGTGTTATTACATTCTCAACAAACTGCGGGCAGATCCCGTTGAGGAGTGAGGTAAATACGGATTCAACAACATCAACTGCGAGTGTCATTACAGCTCTAAGCTTGAATGTAGCGGGGCTCCGTAGTAAGCACAATTTACCAGAATGGTTAGACTTTACGACAGGTTTTAAAATCAACTGCCTACAAGAAACATGGGCCGTTGAACAAATTCATCTCAACGGCTTTAAAACATTCCATTCTCCAGCTATTCCATTAAGACACGGTAGGCCCAAGGGTGGTCTCTGTATTTATGTTTCAAATAAATTAGTTTCCACCAATATAGCTGTAAAGTTCTCTAACTCCTTCTACCAGATTTTCTCTGTTGATCTCTCAGCATCCTTCTCACTGGTACGAGTACATTTTTACAATAATGCCTGTGACCTAGATATTTTGGATATTTTAAGTCAACTTGATGCTGACCTGGAACTACTAATTGATAAGGGGATCAGTGACAACATTCTGGTATGGGGGGAGATTTTAATATCCAACCGTGCCAACTGTAAGCTAATAAAATCTGTGGTATGACTTCCCCCTCAAATGATGATGTCACTCACTTTTCACATACAGTGTATGGAGAGAAACTCAATGAGTTACTCTTCAAATATGACCTAGGCTTCAGTAACGAATTTGGAGATAGGCCAGTCGAGGTATCCTGTACATATGATGGTAGCATGGGAAAAAGCATTATTGACTTTCTGCTTTTTCCTAACCATTATTCTGCTATAATTAATAAATTTGCATTACACGATCTGGCAATGAGCGACCACCTCCCTCAGAGTTTAGTGTTGGATAATAAACTTGTAAAAAATCAAGGGGTCTGTCCTCACACTCTATCAGTGGAGAATATAAAGCTCTCTCATCTGAACGGTTTTACTTTGCGATGGTCTATGGTTGATCCAACAGCTAATCCATCAACAGAGGAGGGCATTTGATGTATGTCTAGATGAGTCAGTTGAAGCTTCCACGATTATAGAGGCACTTAACCAAATTACTAAGGAAACCAAAGTAGGGCTAAGTTCCAACTAGAAGAGAGGTGCTGTAAATGCCAAGGGTTGGTTTGATCATGCCTGTACCCAGACTCACAAAAATATGAAAAGAGCCTTAAACAGCATACCCAGGAATAGTTTGGAAGTACAGTATTGGAGAAGGGCATATAGGCTCGCCCTAAAAAAACTTTAAAAAGTTCTGAAAGAGGAGGCCTGGAAAAACTACATGAGGCAAGCCGTAATAAGGACACCAAAGCTTTTTGGTGTGTTATAAACTCCCCCTTCTTTAGTGATGATGATAAGCCCAGAATTGAGGTTGCAGTGGCTGAGGAAGATTGAGTAACTCACTTCTCCAAATTATACGGTGATACAACTGAACAGGGCAGCAACAGCTCTAAATCTGTGCCTGTGGTAGATTCTTCTATGTCTGCATCTTCCCTAACCAGTTTGACCTTAATTTTACCTTAGAAGAGGTCAACCTGGCTCTAAGATCAAGCAAAGGAGGCAAATCACTGGGCCCAGACGGGATTCCTATTGACCTCTTTAAGGCCAACACCGATTTTTGGGGCCCCCTCTTGTCCTCAGATCCTGCCAGAGTGTTGGAGTCCCAAACTCCTGATCTGAGTCTCATATCGTGCCAATATTCAAAAAAGGGGACCGCAACTGTCCCGCACACTATAGACCCGTTTCTTTGCTAGACTCTCTAGTTAAAGTGCGGGTCGCATATTTTTATCTAGATTGCCGGAGTGGGCAGACTGCAATAACATAATTTCGGGCCTCAATATGGTTTTCGACAGGGAATCGGCACCACAGAGCAAGCGATCAATTTGAATCTGCTGATGGGCAAATATGTACACAAAAAAACGTGGTAATTTGTTTATACTTTTTGTTGATTTGTCCTCTGCTTTTGATTGTGTAGTCCACAATAAACTCTGGTCCGTTATGATCACAATGGGTATTGACATCACTATTGTCAACTTTCTTCGACACCTATACTCAAACAGCTTCGCAAGGATCCGTTTTGGTTTGAAAGGCGAATGTACATAATCTTTCAGCATGGAAAAAGGGGTCCGTCAAGGGTGCGTACTAGCTCCTTTTTTGTTTAATTTGTATATTAATAGTCTGGGTAGCACTCTTTCCAATACATGTACAGATTTGCCCCAAATTGGGCATCGGCCTATACTGGTTCTGCTTTATGCGGATGATGCAGTGCTTATGGCCCGCACCCCGTTGGCTCTGCAGCATCTCCTTGATACATTTTTACATTTCATGGAAAACCTGGGGCTAATAATCAATATAAGTAAAACCTTTGTCATGAAAGCAGGCCGAAGAACATCCATGTGGCATGACATTTCAATAGGGAAAGCCATTCTACCACAAACACCCTCTTTCTCATACCTGGGGATTTTATTTGACTGTGAGGGTAATTGGAGAAGCGCTCTAAAGTCGAGAAGGCTGCAATTTGTTAGATCAATCAAGGCCCTGTGCAATTTTTCCAGGAAATTAGGTTGCAAACATCCCAAAGAAATGTTAACTATCTATAACGCTAAATGTCGTCCTATTGCGATGTATGGTGTTGAGCTATGGGGGTATGTAAATGTTGATTCATTACAGCTGTCAGAAAATGCCTTTTTTAAAAACCTTCTTGCGCTTCCTAATAGCTGTTCTAATTTTGTATGCCAATCTGAACTGGGTGCACCATACTTAGCAGATCTGATAAAGGTCCAGCCAGTTCTTCTTTGGCACAAGATCTGGACACCGGATTACATGGAATTTAATCGTGCCATTGTAAAGGACTGCTGTGGTTTGGAGCTTGCCCAAAAATACCATGGTTAAAGTTTATCAAGAAATGCATGCCTGACATTAGCCACCCTGAATAATATTACCAACCTGAAACCTTGAGTAACATCATGAGGAAATCACTAAAGTTAGTGTGTGTAAACTTATTGGAGGATTTTAGACTGTCTGAGGAATTGGTCAAACCAACTGTCCATCATAATCAAATGGTACTGACCACTTTTTTGATGCAACCCTATTTAACTAATGTTCTTAACGCTCAGCATAGGTTTGTTCTAACGTGCTTTAGGCTTGATATTTCATCATTTGACGAGCTTTCCAAATA
Organism: Calotriton arnoldi; assembly: GCA_963921515.1. Classification (NCBI taxonomy): domain Eukaryota; kingdom Metazoa; phylum Chordata; class Amphibia; order Caudata; family Salamandridae; genus Calotriton; species Calotriton arnoldi. The sequence goes on from CAWUFW010002443.1 coordinate 2,117,583, forward strand.
ATAATAACTGATCACGCGAACTAATGTATTGTCATTGCGATAATATGTCTAAACAATTGGCCATACATATATTGTTTTTTTTAAATATTACACAGATCCTAGGAATTCTTTTATTAAGCCTTCAACGGAATCTTTAAATTTTAAGCAATGTAGGCCGGCATTTTTACATTTGCAATTACTTCCAAACCTGTATACATGCATGATATTAATAAGATTTTTAAGGGCTGTTATTTTTAGAAGAAAGTCATTACCTGCTGTATGCTAAACTGTGCCTGTATTTTATCATTCTTGTTTCTAAATTACCTTCATTCATTTTTAATGTACTGTATTTTAATATGTTTACTTTTATGATACACTTTGTGAATTGAATAAAGATTATATTGTTTGAGTGCATGCCTATCATCTGAGTGATGGGATGAGTGCCTATGTAGTGCCTGGGTGATTGGATGAGTGAAAGTTTAGTGCCTGGGAGATGGGATGACTATATGAGTAGTGACTCCATGATTCGATCAGTAAATTAAAGATTTGACTCACTTAATATATCCCGATCTGGAACGACTGTGAAAAAATTTGAACAGAGAAAAATGTATTAGGATTTCATTTTGAACATTAGGAAACCAAAACAACACACAATATTTTTTGTCCAAAACTTGAATTCAACATACTCAAATATTTTACTGCTTTTTACTGTTTTCAGCTTTCATACTTCTTCACTTGGTGTCTTGGTGTACTTTAATATATGCCAAAGACAGAAATGGAAATGGTCAAATCAAGTCTGTCCTCAGATTGACAAAGCCAGAAAACATGTTAATAAAACTGTTTCCTCTTTCCTCGGAGACTATAATATGGGTTCTATCTAAAACAACAATCTGCATTTTGACATGCATGGAATGTATAGAAGTGATGGAGTTCACTTTGCAGACGAAGGGAACAGTGTGTTTCTAAGCAACCTAAAAATCTGCATACAGTCTTATGTGTAGCTATCATATACACACAATCAACACAAAAGGCTCTTGTCAGAGCCACCCTAGTGCCCGAAATATTGTTAATTTTCTTTCCAAAAATCAATTTTTTTAGTTTTTGGGAATCTTCGCGAAGACATTGCAATTGTTGGGAATACGTTGCAAAATCACAAAACAAAAGCAGACATTCAACCGCCACAAGCACATCCAAAAATATTGACTAAAAAAATCCATTTTAAACATTGCGCTACACATATTACTATATGCATGCTTCTTTAAAAAAAATGTTTAAACTCATGTTTTTTACAATTTGTTTTTTAAATCCATCTTTAAGGTCTATTTTCCGTTTTCACGGAAATTCGGGAGTCGTGATGATGCCGGTAATCGCGACAGTAGCACCTTTCCCATAAAGTAAAATACACAGATATGCACACATTTTACAGTATTTTACACACTAGGGGTTTACTGTACACTTTAAAGTCATGTTTTTCTAGTGCATTTCTAGAACAACCATCTCTAAAAACCTATTTTCCATTTTCGCGGTGAGACCAAAGATCACGATGACGTCTGTAATCGCGATCCCCGCGGATACTTCGTGAAAGCGGAAAGCAAAAGCATGAATTCAATAGCCACCACAATATTAAAAAATTAAAACTATATAATTAATTCTAACCATCAAACTAGATAAATCACTATCTAAATAACTCTGTAAAAAATGTATCAGAATCTCAATATCTCTTCAAAACAATGTGTATTAATGATTCACTGATATATTTTTTTTATATTTCGTCCAATATTCGTGGTGTCCCCACGATATTAGCGACATTCCCGCGATGGTACATGGGGGGCCGCGCTGACAGTCACATAGTTGTCGCGAATATCACGCGCAATTAAAAAAATTAATTTTGGACACATAACTTGTGTCACTAAAACTTACATTTCTGAAACATGGGGTCAGAGTACCTCCTCCCTGACCCCTTATGTTTGTTTTCACAGAAAATGTTAGCCCTGGGAAATAGATAAAATGGCAGCTTCACCTTTCTGTTCAGGTTGCATCCAGGAAGATATCACAGCATTCCTGTTGGCGCGCAGTCGCGATTAATCGCAAAATCGTTGCAAAATATTCGTGACCAGAGATATCTCTATAATTTTTAACTTACTTTTCTCAAGAACTACTGAATGGATTTACACCAAATAAGCAAAAGGTACTTCCTTGAACCAATATCTACCTCTCTGCCAAATTTGGTGTAAGCCCGTTCAGCTGCTCAGGGTGTAGGTGTGGCTAAATGTTCGTGTGGGAATCAACATTACAAATGCACCCTTTTTTGCCCCCAATTTCTCAGTCCCCACAGCACGGATCACCCTCAAACTTTCCATGACACACAGCACCTACGCTAACAGTTTTGTTGGACAATTTCATGAAGATTGGTCAAACAACGTCAAAGTTATAGCCAAGTCAAAGAATGGTTTTCCTATGGAAAACTCGGTCCTAACTATAACTACCTACTGACGACCAAAAGTAGGTAATATATATAGATATATATTACCTACTTTTGGTCGCCAGCTAGTTAGTTATAGTTAGCACCAATATATATATATATATATATATATATATATATATATATATATATTCACTGAAAAAACCAGAGGTTTTAGGGACAGTTATAGTTAGTTGGACATTGCACTCGTACAAAACCCGTGAAATTCCCCCGTTATAGTTAGTTCAGCTAACTATAACTCGCGCACCCGCAATGCACTGCTGATGACGTCACATATTACATCACTCATGACATGGTCAGTGACATCACTGATGACATCACTGATGACATCTCAAATGACATCACTGATGACATCATCCAGTGACTGTGTGTTTCTGTAAAGTTTAAATATGTTTAATATATATAGGGAAAGGCGTATTGAAGAATGAGTGGGTGTATAAGTGTCAGAATGGATGATTTAGTACGTGCGTGACTGACTCTACAAGTGAGTGATTAAACGTATCTTACTGAATGCATGGGTTAGTGACTAAACTGTGTGAATGTCTGTATCCGTCTGTTGGTGTGTAAGTGGATGCATGGATTTGCGAATAGCTACATGAGTGTCTATATGGGTTATTTATTGGTTCTATGAGTATCTGTATGGGTGCCTGAGTGTTTGTGTGGATGGGGTGTGTGCGACTGTGCATAGATGTGTGAGTGGGTGATTCACTGGGTGGATGGTTTCAAGAGTGCATCTGTGATAGACTGTATGGGTGGGTAAGTGTGTGTAAGAGTGTGTTAGTGAGTGAATGTATGTCCCAGTGGTACATGTGTGAGTAACTAAATATGTGAAAGGCAGTATATATGTGTATTGGAGTATATAGATAGCTATAAGCGAGAGTGAGTGATTGTGATAGTGGCTGTATGGATGAGTGTGTGCTTGTATCAGTGATTGTATAAGAGCGTAACAATGTGCTAGTATTTGTATGATTAAGTGAGCTGGTGTGTGTATAACTGTATAGGTGAGTAAATGGCAGTGTGTTTAATTATTTGCATGACTGACTAGGTGTGTGAGTACCTCTATGGATGAGTGGCGGTGTTTGAGTGTCTATATAGGAGTAAGAGTGCATATGATAGTCCTGTACTGAGTGACCATAAGTATGAGTGACTGTACGGGTGAGTGAGTGGATGTGTGTGTGTAGACCTAAGAATCAGTGAGTGGGTATGTAGTTATTGGTGTTGGAGTGTCTATGGTTTTGCGAATGGCACTCTGTAATTTAGATTGGGTGTATCAAAGGTTATATTAGGGTGTGAGGAGCTGCATCAGATTATCACGTGGATGATGTCATCAGTGATGTCATTTGAGATGTCATCAGTGATGTCATCAGTGATGTCACTGACCATGTCATGAGTGATGTAATATGTGACGTCATCAGCAGTGCATTGCGGGGCGCGAGTTATAGTTAGCTGAACTAACTATAACGGGGGAATTTCACGGGTTTTGTACGAGTGCAATGTCCAACTAACTATAACTGTCCCTAAAACCTCTGGTTTTTTCAGTGAATTTCAAAGGTTTTTTAAATGCAAATTTCTAACTATAACGTGTCTGAAACCTATGGTTTTTCAGTGAATTTCAAAGGTTTTTAAAATGCTAATTTGTAACTATAACGTGCCTGAAACCTACGGTTTTTTCAGTGAATTTCAAGGTTTTTTAAATGACAATTTTTAAATGTATTAATTTTTATATTAATTTTTTTCATACTGATTTACTACATTTTTAGAAACAATTTCTTTTACATATTTTATTTTTTAAATTACATTGTAATTACATTATACATTACATTACAAAAAATACTTTCTCAGAATGAATTACTTTAGTTTAAATACTTTGCACATAGGCAATAGACTTTTAAGTACAGTAGTTACAGTTGTTGCAATGGGCAACACATTTTCAAACACAATGCAACATTCAGCTCAATGTGAATTTCTAGTTAAATGCAATTAGTTACTTTATGGATTACTTTTCTAACCACAGGACTGGATCCTAGATTCAGTCCTGGTACATCTCCTGTAAACAGTTGAGTAAAAGCGTTTTGGTTACAGTCGTGATTTTTAAGGAATATTATTGTATTTTAAAAGTTGACACTTAGAAACTTTTTCTCATAGAATCACCAATGTTATCCTATGGAAGGAAATTCACTTAGCAGGTAAAAACTGTTATCGTTACTTTTTCTTACTCAGTGTTGGATCCTGGATCCAGCACTGGTGCATCTCCTGTAAACAGTTGAAAGAATGCGTTTAAGTCATACAGGCGATTTTTAAGGAATATTTGTAGTTTGTGAAAATCGACACTTTGAAACTTTTCTGCTGAAAACCAGACCATGGATTCCTATGGAAGAAAATATAAGTTACTGGTAAGTACGGTTAAAATTACTTTTCAGGACCAGTACTGGGCTGAAAGATACAGCACTGAGGTCTCTCCTTATAACAGGTGATTAAATAGGAATTCGTATTTCGGCTGATTTTAGAGGAATATTTGTATGTTTCAAAAATAAACACTTAGAAACTTTTTCAGCAAAAAGCAGGCAATGATATCCTATGGAAGGAAATTCAAGTTACTTGTAAGTACGGTTAAAATTACTTTTGAGGATCAGTACTGGGCTGAAAGATGCAGCACTGAGGTCTCTCCTGATAACAGATGAGTAAATCGGAATTCGTATTTCGGCTGATTTTAGATGAATATTTGAAAGTTCCAAAACTCCACACTTAGAAGAATTTCCAAGTGAAACCACTCAATGTTAGCCTATGGAAGGAAATTCAAGTTACTGGTAAGTACGGTTAAAATTACTTTTCAGGACCAGTACTGGGCTGAAAGATGCAGCACTGAGGTCTCTCCTGATAACAGGTGAGTAAATCAGAATTCGGATTTCGGCTGATTTTAGAGGAAATTTGTATGTTTCAAAAATCAACACTTAGAAACTTTTTCAGCAAAAAGCAGGCAATGATATCCTATGGAAGGAAATTCAAGTTACTGGTAAGTACGGTTAAAATTACTTTTGAGGATCAGTACTGGGCTGAAAGATGCAGCACTGAGGTCTCTCCTGATAACAGGTGAGTAAATCGGAATTCGTATTTCGGCTGATTTTAGAGGAATATTTTAAAGTTCCAAAACTCCACACTTAGAAGAATTTCCAAGTGAAACCAGTCAATGTTAGCCTATGAAGGAAATTCAAGTTACCGGTAAGTACGGTTAAAATTACTTTTGAGGATCAGTACTGGGCTGAAAGATGCAGCACTGAGGTCTCTCCTGATAACAGGTGAGTAAATCGGAATTCGTATTTCGGCTGATTTTAGAGGAATATTTTAAAGTTCCAGAACTCCACACTTAGAAGAATTTCCAAGTGAAACCAGTCAATGTTAGCCTATGAAGGAAATTCAAGTTACCGGTAAGTACGGTTAAAATTACTTTTCAGGATCAGTACTGGGCTGAAAGATGCAGCACTGAGGTCTCTCCTGATAACAGGTGAGTAAATCGGAATTCGTATTTCGGCTGATTTTAGAAGAATATTTTAAAGTTCCAAAACTCCACACTTAGAAGAATTTCCAAGTGAAACCAGTCAATGTTAGCCTATGAAGGAAATTCAAGTTACCGGTAAGTACGGTTAAAATTACTTTTGAGGATCAGTACTGGGCTGAAAGATGCAGCACTGAGGTCTCTCCTGATAACAGGTGAGTAAATCGGAATTCGTATTTCGGCTGATTTTAGATGAATATTTTAAAGTTCCAAAACTCCACACTTAGAAGAATTTCCAAGTGAAACCAGTCAATGTTAGCCTATGGAAGGAAATTCAAGTTACTGGTAAGTACGGTTAAAATTACTTTTCAGGACCAGTACTGGGCTGAAAGATGCAGCACTGAGGTCTCTCCTGATAACAGGTGAGTAAATCAGAATTCGGATTTCGGCTGATTTTAGAGGAATATTTGTATGTTTCAAAAATCAACACTTAGAAACTTTTTCAGCAAAAGCAGGCAATGATATCCTATGGAAGGAAATTCAAGTTACTGGTAAGTACGGTTAAAATTACTTTTGAGGATCAGTACTGGGCTGAAAGATGCAGCACTGAGGTCTCTCCTGATAACAGGTGAGTAAATCGGAATTCGTATTTCGGCTGATTTTAGAGGAATATTTTAAAGTTCCAAAACTCCACACTTAGAAGAATTTCCAAGTGAAACCAGTCAATGTTAGCCTATGAAGGAAATTCAAGTTACCGGTAAGTACGGTTAAAATTACTTTTGAGGATCAGTACTGGGCTGAAAGATGCAGCACTGAGGTCTCTCCTGATAACAGGTGAGTAAATCGGAATTCGTATTTCGGCTGATTTTAGAGGAATATTTTAAAGTTCCAGAACTCCACACTTAGAAGAATTTCCAAGTGAAACCAGTCAATGTTAGCCTATGAAGGAAATTCAAGTTACCGGTAAGTACGGTTAAAATTACTTTTGAGGATCAGTACTGGGCTGAAAGATGCAGCACTGAGGTCTCTCCTGATAACAGGTGAGTAAATCGGAATTCGTATTTCGGCTGATTTTAGAGGAATATTTTAAAGTTCCAAAACTCCACACACAGAAGAATTTCCAAGTGAAACCAGTCAATGTTAGCCTATGAAGGAAATTCAAGTTACCGGTAAGTACGGTTAAAATTACTTTTCAGGATCAGTACTGGGCTGAAAGATGCAGCACTGAGGTCTCTCCTGATAACAGGTGAGTAAATCGGAATTCGTATTTCGGCTGATTTTAGAAGAATATTTTAAAGTTCCAAAACTCCACACTTAGAAGAATTTCCAAGTGAAACCAGTCAATGTTAGCCTATGAAGGAAATTCAAGTTACCGGTAAGTACGGTTAAAATTACTTTTGAGGATCAGTACTGGGCTGAAAGATGCAGCACTGAGGTCTCTCCTGATAACAGGTGAGTAAATCGGAATTCGTATTTCGGCTGATTTTAGAGGAATATTTTAAAGTTCCAAAACTCCACACTTAGAAGAATTTCCAAGTGAAACCAGTCAATGTTAGCCTATGTAAGGAAATTCAAGTTACTGGTAAGTACGGTTAAAATTACTTTTCAGGACCAGTACTGGGCTGAAAGATGCAGCACTGAGGTCTCTCCTGATAACAGGTGAGTAAATCTGAATTCGGATTTTGGCTGATTTTAGAGGAATATTTGTATGTTTCAAAAATCAACACTTAGAAACTTTTTCAGCAAAAAGCAGGCAATGATATCCTATGGAAGGAAATTCAAGTTACTGGTAAGTACGGTTAAAATTACTTTTGAGGATCAGTACTGGGCTGAAAGATGCAGCACTGAGGTCTCTCCTGATAACAGGTGAGTAAATCGGAATTCGTATTTCGGCTGATTTTAGAGGAATATTTTAAAGTTCCAAAACTCCACACTTAGAAGAATTTCCAAGTGAAACCAGTCAATGTTAGCCTATGAAGGAAATTCAAGTTACCGGTAAGTACGGTTAAAATTACTTTTGAGGATCAGTACTGGGCTGAAAGATGCAGCACTGAGGTCTCTCCTGATAACAGGTGAGTAAATCGGAATTCGGATTTCGGCTGATTTTAGAGGAATATTTGCACAATGGTGAAGGGAGGGGCGGGGCCTGAGGTGACATCTGTGCAAACGCGCCCCGTGGTGCGTTTTAAGTTGGGGGATTAAGTCCCCTTGAATCATGAGGGTCCCTACGGGCCAACTAGCCCACCAGGAACCTCCAGTATGCGCCAGGAGGCTGCGTTGCAGAGACATGTACAGAGGCCACACCCCTTTTACACCTCTCTGCAACGCAGCTCTGTGGCGCTTTCTGGACGTACCTGTTGGGCTAGTTGGCCCCAGGGACCCTCAGGATTGAAGAGGATTTAATTCCCCATCTTAAAACGCGCCACGGGGCCTGTTTACACATGTCACCTGAAGCCCCGCCCCTCCCTTCACCACTGTGCAAACACGCCCGTGGCGCGTTTTAAGTCGGGATTAACTCCCCTTGAATCTTGAGTGTCCCTGGGGTGCAACTAGCCCACCATATACCTCCAAAAGCGCCATAGTGCTGCGTTGCAGAGAGGTGTAAAAGGGGCGTGGCCTCTGTACACCTCTCTGCAAGGCAGCCCCTGGCGCATACTGGAGGTTCCTGTTGGGCTAGTTGGCCCCAGGGACCCCCAGTATTCAAGGGGATCGTTCCCCCTCTGCAAGCAGCGCCAGGGGGCGCGTTTGCAGAGTGGTGAAGGAAGGGGCGGGGCCGCGTGGCCCCCTCCCGGGCCACTACTTGCCCGGGGACCCCATCCCCCGGGGCTGGCCCTCTCGTTGGGGACTGTGGGGGAGTCGCGGATTTCCTATGGATAATAGGTTGTAACTATAACTATCTACTGGCGACCGCCAGTAGATAGCTATATATATATATATATATATATATATATATATATATATATATATTATCTACTGGCGGTCGCCAGTAGATAGTTATAGTTAGGACCTATTTTCCATAGGAAATCCGCAACATTCTACTTGAAATAACTCTTGCGTCGGTTGACGAATCTTCGCAAAATTTTCAAACTTTATGGCCCGCTCCGGTCCGCTCCTACCCTGAAAGTTTCGGGGTGATTCATCAAGCGGGGGCCGAGAAAAAAGGGGGTCCCAAAACGTGTTTTCCCCATTCATTTTCCCATAGGAAACTTTAGCCACGGCTACAGCCCGAACTGCTGAACGGGATTACACCAAATTTGGCAAAGAGGTAGTTCTTGGCTCAGAAAGAGCCCTTTTTGTTAAATGGTGTAAATCCGTTCAGTAGTTGCTGAGAAAATCAAAAGTAAAATCACATATATATCTGGGCGGAGCCTAACCACACATGTCATCGTGAGATCTGATTGGCTGTCAGCACTTCATCCTGGAATTGCTGGCAGCCATCTTGGGACCAATATACATGATAGTACTCCATTGAAATGCATTGTAGTGAATCAAAGATTTTGAGGGTTACCAAAAGGAGAATTATAAAGGGCGATAACAGACTTTAGTTACATTAGAATTCATTTGTTGATGGTACCATACTAATTTCAGGAATTGTGGTGTTTTCTAAGGTGATTTTACCCTGTGAAAAACCTTCTGCTGGGATATCATGAATCATGTTTGAGAGAAAACTATTTTCACATGCTTGTCCCATAGAGTTTAGGAAGGTGCTCCAGAAGCTAAAATGAGAGCATATTTTCTGTAAATTCACATTATCTTTCTCAGTCATGTGAGAATAAAGTCTGACATTCTCAGTAAAACATGTACATCCAACAAGGGCAGAGACTGTCAGTTGATTCCTTTGTGTTCTACTGCAGCTTCCCAGAGTGTTCTAAAGAACAACTAGAGTGCTAACAGCCTTACTTATGACAAAAGTATGGCACACCTGAAGCCATCTTGATTGGAATAAACTGGTAACACTTAAAACATTTAATTTAAAAGGAACACAATGATGGGGTTCATTTTGTCATAGAAATTATGGTTAGTGCTGTAGAAAGAAAAATTAGGACATGTTTCAAGTGTGATCTCAAATATCTTCCTGTTATATTTCAACAGGAGCAGCCTGCCAGTTGATGCCTTTGTGTTCTACTGCAGCTTCCCAGAGTGTTCTAAAGAACAACTAGAGCGCTAACAGCCTTACTTATGACAAAAGTATGGCACACCTGAAGCCATCTTGATTGGAATAAACCGGTAACACTTAAAACATTTAATTTAAAAAGGAACAAAATGAGGGGGTTCTTTTTGAAATAGAAATTATGGTTAGTGCTGCAGAAAGAAAAATTAGGGCATGTTTTAAGTGAGATCTCAAATCCTCTTCTATTTCATTAGAAAATTCTGACATGCAGACTGAAACAATCACTTTCAATACCAGCAGCAGACTTCCAGTTAACTCCCTGGTGAGCAGTAGCTTTACTACAGTGATCTAATGAGCAACTAGAGTGCTAACATTCAGAATTTATGGCAAATGTGAGACACATCTGAATGCCTTCTTGATGGAATCAAAGTAAAAAACTGAAAGCATTTCCTACTGAGGAGACTGCAGTAAATGAGGAAATTAGGAAACTTCATAACAAAGAAGTCTTCCAAGATGGCCACCAGAGAAAAAGAGCCCAAATGTAGCACAAATATTACCCAGATGTAGCCCACATATAGCCCAATGACAAAAGTGTGCAAAACACTTTTTATTTTTAGTTTTTGCAGTTTTATGTAGTGCAGACTGGTCAGGTATTGGAGCGTTGCATCTTAAAACATGACCCCCTACACTACAAAAACACCACTGCACTACCCTAAACCCTAAAACACTACCCCCAGCACGACCCCTACACTACACAAGCACCACTGCACTATCCTAAACCCTAAAACACAACCCCCAGCATGACCCCCTACACTACACAAACATCACTGCACTACCCTAAATCCTAAAACACTACCCCCAGGACGACCCCCTACACTACCCTAACACCACTGCACAAACCTAAATCCTAAAACACTACCCCCAGCACGACCCCCTACATTACCCAAACACCACTGCACTACCCTAAAACATGACCCCCTACACTACACAAACACCACTGCACTACCCTAAACCCTAAAACACTATCCCCAGCACGACCCCTATACTACACAAGCACCACTGCACTACCCTAAACCCTAAAACACTACACCCAGCACGACCCCCTACACTACACAAACACGACTGCACTAGCCTAAACCCTAAAAAACTACCCCCAGCACGACCCCCTACACTACCCAAACACCACTGCACTAACCTAAATCCTAAAACACTACCCCCAGCACGACCCCCTACACTACCCAAACACCACTGCACTACCCTAAAACATGACCCCCTACACTACACAAACATTACTGCACTACCCTAAACCCTAAAACACTACCCCCAGCACGACCCCCTACACTACACAAGCACCACTGCACTACCCTAAACCCTAAAACACTACCCCCAGCACGACCCCCTACACTGCCCGAACACCACTGCACTGCCCTAAACCCTGAAACACCAGCCCCTGCACGACCCCCTACACTGCCCGAACACCACTGCACTGCCCTAAACCCTGAAACACCACCCCCAGCACGACCCCTACACTGCCCGAAGACCATTGCACTGCCCTAAACCCTGAAACACCAGCCCCAGCATGACCCCCTACACTGCGCGAACACCACTGCACTTCCCTAAACCCTGAAACACCAGCCTCAGCACGACCCCCTACACTGCCCGAACACCACTGCACTGCCCTAAACCCTGAAACACCAGCCCCAGCATGACCCCCTACACTGCCCGAATACCACTGCACTGCCCTAAACCCTGAAACACCACCCCCAGCAAGAACCCCTACACTGCCCGAACACCACTGCACTAAACCCTGAAACACCACCCCCAGCACGACCCCTTACACTGCCCGAGCACCACTGCACTGCCCTAAACCCTGAAACACCACCCCGTGCACGACCCCCTACACTGCCCGAACACCACTGCACTCCCTAAACCCTGAAACACCACCCCCAGCATGACCCCCTACACTGCCCGAACACCACTGCACTCCCTAAACCCTGAAACACCACCCCCAGCATGACCCCCTACACTGCCCGAATACCACTGCACTGCCCTAAACCCTGAAACACCACCCCTGCACGACCCCCTACACTGCCCGAACACCACTGCACTGCCCTAAACTCTGAAACACCACCCCCAGCACGACCCCCTACACTGCACGAACACCACTGCACTGCCCTAAACCCTGAAACATCACCCCCAGCAAGACCCCCTACACTGCCCGAACACCACTGCCCTAAACCCTGAAACACCACCCCCAGCAAGACCCCGTACACTGTCCGAACACCACCGTACTGCCCTAGACCCTGAAACACCAGCCCCAGCAAGACACCCTACACTGCCCAAACACCACTGCACTGCCCTAAACCCTGAAACACCAGCCCCAGCAAGACCCCTACACTGCCCGAACACCACTGCACTGCCCTAAACCCTGAAACACCACCCCCAGCAAGACCCCCTACACTGTCCGAACACCACAGCACTAAACCCTGAAACACCACCCCCAGCAAGACCAACTACACTGGCCAAACACCACTGCACTGCCCTAAACCCTGAAACACCACCCCCGGCATGACCCCCTACACTGCCCAAACACCACTGCACTGCCCTAAACCCTGAAACACCACCCCCTGCACGACCCCTTACACTGCCCGAACACCACTGCACTGCACTAAACCCTGAAACACCACCCCCAGCAAGACACCCTACACTGCCCGAACACCACTGCACTGCCCTAAACCCTGAAACACCACCCCCAGCACAACCCCCTACACTGCCCGAACACCACTGCACTGCCCTAAACCCTGAAACACCAACCCCCTGCACGACCCCTACACTGCCGGGACACCACTGCACTGCCCTAAACCCTGAAACACCACCCCCAGCACGACCCCCTACACTGCCCGAACACCACTGCACTGCCCTAAACCCTGAAACACCACCCCTAGCACGACCCCCTACACTGCCCGAACACCACTGCACTGCCCTAAACCCTGAAACACTACCCCCAGCAAGACCCCCTACACTGCCCGAACACCACTGCACTGCCCTAAACCCTGAAACATCACCCCCAGCAAGACCCCCTACACTGCCTGAACACCACTGCCCTAAACCCTGAAACACCACCCCCAGCAAGACCCCCTACACTGCCCAAACACCACTGCACTGCCCTAAACCCTGAAACACCACCTCCAGCACAACCGCCTACACTGCCTGAACACCATTGCTCTGCCCTAAACCCTGAAACACTAGCCCCAGCACGACCCCCTACACTGCCCCAACACCACTGCACTGCCCTAAACCCTGAAACACCACCCCCAGCACGACCCCCTACACTGCCCGAACACCACTGCAGTGCCCTAAACCCTGAAACACCAGCCCCAGCAAGACCCCCTACACTGCCCAAAAACCACTGCACTGCCCTAGACTCTGAAACACCGGCCCCAGCATGACCCCCTACACTGCCCGAACACCACTGCACTGCCTTAAACCCTGAAACACCAGCCCCAGCACGACCACCTACACTGCCCGAACACCACTGCACTGCCCTAAACCCTGAAACACCAGCCCCAGCACGACCCCCTACACTGCCCGAACACCACTGCACTGCCCTAAACCCTGAAACACCAGCCCCAGCACGACCCCCTACACTGCCCGAACACCACTGCACTGCCCTAAACCCTGAAACACCAGCCCCAGCACGACCCCCTACACTGCCCGAACACCACTGCACTGCCCTAAACCCTGAAACACCAGCCCCAGCACGACCCCCTACACTGCCCAAACACCACTGCACTGCCCTAAACCCTGAAACACCACCCCCTGCACGACCCCCTACACTGCCCGAACACCACTGCACTACCCTAAACCCTGAAACACCACCCCCTGCACCCCCCCTACACTGCCCGAACACCACTGCACTGCCCTAAACCCTGAAACACCACCCCCTGCACCACCCCCTACACTGCCCGAACACCACTGCATTGCCCTAAACCCTGAAACACCACCCCCAGCACGACCCCCTACACTGCCCGAACACCACTGCACTGCCCTAAACCCTGAAACACCACCCCCGCACGACCCCCTACACTGCCCGAACACCACTGCACTGCCCTAAACCCTGAAACACCACCCCCGCACGACCCCCTACACTGCCCGAACACCACTGCACTGCCCTAAACCCTGAAACATCACCCCCAGCAAGACCCCCTACACTGCCTGAACACCACTGCCCTAAACCCTGAAACACCACCCCCAGCAAGACCGCCTACACTGCCCAAACACCACTGCACTGCCCTAAACCCTGAAACACCACCTCCAGCACAACCCCCTACACTGCCTGAACACCATTGCTCTGCCCTAAACCCTGAAACACTAGCCCAAGCACGACCCCCTACACTGCCCCAACACCACTGCTCTGCCCTAAACCCTGAAACACCACCCCCAGCACGACCCCCTACACTGCCCGAACACCACTGCAGTGCCCTAAACCCTGAAACACCAGCCCCAGCAAGACCCCCTACACTGCCCAAAAACCACTGCACTGCCCTAGACTCTGAAACACCAGCCCCAGCATGACCCCCTACACTGCCCGAACACCACTGCACTGCCTTAAACCCTGAAACACCAGCCCCAGCACGACCACCTACACTGCCCGAACACCACTGCACTGCCCTAAACCCTGAAACACCAGCCCCAGCACGACCCCCTACACTGCCCGAACACCACTGCACTGCCCTAAACCCTGAAAGACCAGCCCCAGCACGACCCCCTACACTGCCCGAACACCACTGCACTGCCCTAAACCCTGAAACACCAGCCCCAGCACGACCCCCTACACTGCCCGAACACCACTGCACTGCCCTAAACCCTGAAACACCAGCCCCAGCACGACCCCCTACACTGCCCGAACACCACTGCACTGCCCTAAACCCTGAAACACCACCCCCTGCACGACCCCCTACACTGCCCGAACACCACTGCACTGCCCAAAACCCTGAAACACCACCCCCGCACGACCCCCTACACTGCCCGAACACCACTGCACTGCCCAAAACCCTGAAACACCACACGCAGCACGACCCCCTTTACTGCCCGAACACCAATGCACTGCCCCAAACCCTGAAACACCACACCCAGCACGACCCCTACACTGCCCGAACACCACTGCCCTAAACCCTGAAACACCACCCCCTGCACGACCCCCTACACTGCCCGAACACCACTGCCCTAAACCCTGAAACACCACCCCCAGCACTGCCCGAACACCACTGCACTGCCCTAAACCCTGAAACACCACCCCCAGCATGACCCCCTACACTGCCCGAACACCACTGCACTGCCCTAAGCCCTAAAACACCACCCCCAGCACGACCCCCTACACTGCCCGAACACCCCTGCACTGCCCTAAACCGTAAAACACTACCCCCAGCACGACCCCCTACACTACCCAAACACCACTGCACTACCCTAAACCCTAAAATACTCCCCCCAGCACGACCCCCTACACTATCCGAACATGACTGCACTGCCCTAAACCCTCAAACACTCCCCCAGCACGACCCCCTACACTACCCGAACACCACTGCACTGCCCTAAACCCTAAAATACTCCCCCCAGCACGACCCCCTATACTACCCGAACACCACTGCACTGCCCTAAACCCTAAAACACTCCCCCCAGCACGACCCCCTACCCAAACACCACTGCACTGCCCTAAACCCTAAAATACTACCACCCGCATGACCCCCTACATTACCCAAACAACAATGCACTACCCTACCCCCTAAAACACTACCCCCGCACGACCCCCTACACTACCCAAAGACCATTGCACTACCCTAAACCCTAAAACACTACCCCTGCACGACTCCCTACACTACCCAAAGACCACTGCACTACCCTAAACCCTAAAACACCTCCTCCTACACTACACAAACACCACTGCACTACCCTAAACCCTAAAACACTCCCCCAGCACGACCCCTACACTACACAAACACCACTGCACTACCCTAAACCCTAAAAAACTACCCCCAGCACGAACCCCTACACTACCCAAATACCACTGCACTACCCTAAACCCTAAAACACTACCCCCAGCAGTACCCCCTACACTACCCAAACACCACTGCACTACCCTAAACCCTAAAACACTACCCCCAGCAGTACCCCCTACACTACCCAAACACCATTGCATTACCCTAAACCCTAAAACACTACCCCCAGCAATACCCCCTACACTACCCAAACACCACTGCACTACCCTAAACCCTAAACCACTACCCCCAGCATGACCCCCTACACTACCCAAACACCACTGCACTACCCTAAACCCTAAAACACTACCCCCAGCAGGACCCCCTACACTACCCAAACACCACTGCACTACCCTAAACCCTAAAACACTCCCCCAGCACGACTCCCTACACTACCCAAACACCACAGCACTACCCTAAACCCTAAATCTACCCCCAGCATGACCCCCTACACTACACAAACACCACTGCACTATCCTAAACCCTAAAACACTACCCCCAGCACGACCCCCTTCACTACCTAAACACAACTGCACAATTTGTTACAGGCGTTGAAACGCAGGCCTGTGGTGCTTACTGGAAGTACCTGGTGGGCTAGTTGGGCCCCAGGGACCCTCAGGATTCAAGGTGACCTAATCCCCCAACTTAAAATGTGCCACGGGGTACGTTTGCACAGTGGTGAAGGGAGGGGGCGGGGCCTCAGGTGACATGTGAGCAAACACGCCCTGTGGTGCGTTTTAAGTTGGGGAATTAATTCCCCTTGAATCCTGAGGGACCCTGGGGGCCAACTAGCCCACCAGGTACCTTCAGTAAGCACAACAGAGTTGCATTGCAGAGAGGTGAAAAAGGTGCGTGGCCTCGGAACGCCTCTCTGCAACTCAGCTCTGGGGTCCTAACTGTAGGTACCTGGGGGCTAGTTGGGCCCCAGGGACCCTCAGGATTCAAGGGGACTTAATCCTGCAACTTAAAACGCGCCACGGGCGCGTTTGCACACATGTCACCTCAGGCCCCCCCTCCCTTCACCACTGTGAAAACGCGCCCTGTAGCGCGTTTTAGAGGTAGTTTTAATCCCCCTGCCCTATTATGTACTAGGGACTTACAGAGGAGGTCATGCTAATCACAGGGGTACCCCAACGCATAGTGTTCCCTAGTGTATGTAGGTGTTTTCACTCTATTCTAAGTGTCTTTTAGCATAGCACTGGCTCTGGTTAGTCAGAGTCAGTTACCACCAGTACCCATCTGAAAAAGTTGTGGGCACAGGATGATTTTGCAACAAGGCCTCTTTCTGCTCCTCTGTTGGTTCTTTCTGCACATCTTTTGCTTCTTCCTGCACTTTTCTTCGTCTTTGTGGACTTCTGTTGCTTCTTTCTTCATTTCTTTTGCTTCTTTCTGTGCGTTTTTCTTCTTTCTTCACATGTCCTACCTCTGTAGGCATAGTTAGAAACTAGCATTTAAAAAACCTTTGAAATTCACTTAAAAAATCATAGGTTTCAGGCACGTTATAGTTAGAAATTAGCATTTAAAAAACCTTTGAAATTCACTGAAAAAAACATAGGTTTCAGGGACAGTTATAGTTAGTTAGACATTTCACTCGTACAAAACCATAGAAATTCCCCCGTTATAGTTAGTTCAGCTAACTATAACTCGCGCCCCGCAATGCACTGCTGATGACGTCACATATTACATCACTCATGACATGGTCAGTGACATCACTGATGACATCACTGATGACATCTCAAATGACATCACTGATGACATCACTGATGACATCATCCATGTGATAATTTCATGCATCTTCTCACACCCTAATATAACTTTTGATACACCCACTCTAAATTACAGACTGCCATTCTCAAAACCATACACACCCCAATACCAATAACTACATACCCACTCACTGATTCTTAGGTCTACACACACACACATCTACTCACTCACCCGTACAGTCACTCATACTTACAGTCACTCAGTACAGGACTATCATATGCACTCATACACCTATATAAACACTCAAACACCGCCACTCATCCATAGAGGTACTCACACACCTAGTCAGTCATGCAAAAAATTAATCACACACCCATTTACTCACCTATACAGTTATACACACACCAGCTCACTTACTTATACAAATACTAGCACATTCTTACGCTCTTATACAATAACTGATACAAGCACACACGCATCCATACAGCCACTCTCACAATCATACACTCTCACTTATAGCCATTTAAATACTCTAACACACATATATACTGCCTTTTACATATGTAGTTACTCGCACATGTACCACTGAGATATACATTCACTCACTAACACACCCATACACACACTCACCCACCCAAGCAGTCCATCACAGATGCACTCTTGAAATCATGCACCCAGTGAATCACCCACTCACACATCTATGTACAGAGTCACCCACACCCCACCCACACAAACACTCAGGCAGCCATACAGATTCTCAGAGAACCAATCAATAACCCATATAGACACTCATGTAGCTATTCGCAAATCCATACATCCACTTACACACCAACAAACAGACGGATACAGACATTCACACAGTTTAGTCACTAACCCATGCATTCAGTAAGATACGTTTAATCACTGACTTGTAGAGTCAGTCACGCACGTACTAAATCATCCATTCAGACACTTATACACCCACTCATTCTTCAATACGCCTTTCCCTATATATATTAAACATATTTAAACTTTACAGAAACACACAGTCACTGGATGATGTCATCAGTGATGTCATTTGAGATGTCATCAGTGATGTCATCAGTGATGTCACTGACCATGTCATGAGTGATGTAATATGTGACGTCATCAGCAGTGCATTGCAGGGGCGCGAGTTATAGTTAGCTGAACTAACTATAACGGGGGAATTTCTATGGTTTTGTACGAGTGAAATGTCCAACTAACTATAACTGTCCCTAAAACCTATGGTTTTTTCAGTGAATATATATATATATATAGACACATATACATATATGTGTGTGTGTCTGTGTTTATTTATGTGTATATATATATATATATTTATATATTTATATGCAAATATGTATCCCACGGCGAGAGTGCACTTCACAAACAGGCGAATCCTGTCCCTTTAACAGCATTCTTTATTTAAACCAGACATCATGTTGCTTGTAAAAGAAACAGCCCTACGCGTTTCAGCGCTCCTGCACCTTGATCACGGGCTCCATGCTGTGTCGAAAGACGGAGAAGAAAGCTGGCAAAAAGTCACTTGTCTTTTAAACCTTAACAGGTGAGTTACTCCACCCTCTAGTGGGAAGGTTTCTGGGATTACGTAGTTTGCACAACTTTCACATTCAAATCCTCTGGTGGATTCCGTCTTCTGCCCACATACAATGCACATTAGTTAAGCACTCCAGTGTGCTCCAAGCAAAAGACTCTGGTTAATTAATTCACTGTTCGTCCTGCAGATCTTACACACAGTCAGTCTGTTTGAAACAGCCCGCCCTTTCTTTTAGCGGTAGTGCAACTCTCTCGGCCGGGACCGGCCGAATTATATATGCAAATATGTATCCCACGGCGAGAGTGCACTTCACAAACAGGCGAATCCTGTCCCTTTAACAGCATTCTTTATTTAAACCAGACATCATGTTGCTTGTAAAATAAACAGCCCTACGCGTTTCAGCGCTCCTGCGCCTTGATCACGGGCTCTTTTTTGCCAGCTTTCTTCTCCGTCTTTCGACACAGCATGGAGCCCGTGATCAAGGCGTGTGTATGACCGTAATGTGTGCATGACTGACCTGCGTTAAAGTGCCATGTGCTGTTGGTAAAGTACGTTTCATCATTAAAACATAAATCTAAACATTGGACAACGGTCCCGGTCCCTCCCACCTCTCCTCCCACCACCCTATACTTCTGAAATTGAAGCATCTGTCGCCCTACAACTAGGAAAAACAACCTAAACTATCGCGTTTAGCATGGGAAATACATGGTGGACCCTCCGCCTGTGTCGGATGTGAGTGCGCCATCGGCAAGCTCTTCAAGTTCCACAGCGTGACACTGTGGGGTATGTATTCTAGAGCTACAGGTAGCAGTATCCCTCCGCTCTCAGTCGCCGGCCCCCAGAGAGTCCTCAGATTGCCGGGCTGAGGGAGAGGTCCGAGTCCGTGGCCGCTAGGTCCAAGGTGCCCAGGGGGATACGTTCCCCGGGTGAGTTTTCAGCGGATTTGTTCCTTTGTCGGGATTGGGAGCCCGGGGGGCTGGTAGTGTTCCCGGGCTCATGGGCGGCCAGGCTTGGTGATCTGGAAGCCTCTCTGTGGCCCTTATGCCCTCTGCATGATTGTGTGCACCTCCTGCGCTGTTTGGGGGACAGGGGCCATGAGGTCGGAGGACCCGAGTGTACAAGTGAAGAGTTTGACCGGAACCCGAGGTCAGCCAAGTCCAGGCAGCCTGTGGAGAGTCAAAGAAATGTGTTTTGCCCTGGAAGATGACATGGAGACGGGCCGGGAAAAGGAGTCTGTATTGAAGGCCAAGCGCGCTCATTTTCTGTTTGACCTCTACGTAGGAGCGTCGTTGGTCCTGCACCTCTTTGGTTTAGTCTGGGAACACCATGATGGTGTGGTTCTGAAATTGTAGGGTACCCAGGGTCCGCGCCTCATGCAGAATCACATTCCGATTCTTAAAGTTGAGGATCCAAGCTATTATAGGGTGGTGCAGGGCTCTGGGTGGTGGCCTGGGTGCAGGGGATCGGTGGTCCCTCTCCACCACGAACCACGCTGATAGTGTGTCCTTGGGCATCCAGGATAAAATCCATGTTTCAATGATGGCGGTCATCTGCCCCCGCTCGCCCCCCTCCTGAAATCCCACCAGGCAGAAGATTATTGCGGCCGATTGGTTTTCAGCATCCTCTGCTCGTCTGTGTAGTTCCTTAGTGTGGGATAGCAGGCGGGTCACTTGTTCCTTCAATTGGTGGACATCGTCCTCCACCATAGAGAGACGAGATTCGGCCTCTGAGATGCAGGCCGTGGTGTTGCGCAAATCCTGCCGGATAAGGGACATGTCAACTCAGACTTTTCCGATCTTCCCCTCCACCGAGGCCTGAGACACGCTAATCGCCTGCAGGATTGTGGCCAGATCCGTACCCTGGAGAGATGGGCTGCCCACGGCTCCCCCGGGGATCCTGCTCAGCTGTGGTGTACCGGTCTATTTTCGTTTGTGTGTGGGTGGTAGAGGATTTAGGGCCTCGGTCTTTCCCCATGCTCAGTGCAGGGGAGAATTCCAGCAGGGGCTGGAGTCAGAGTGCTTCCAGTGCAGTTCCTTACAATCAGAAGTTCCAACCTGGTCAGGCTCTTTGTATTGTGGTTAGGCGGGGCCACCCCCAGCCTCGGGGTGGAGGACCTGCAGGGGGTGGAGACCTGGGCCCCGGAGCGTGTACCCTCCTGCGGGGGTCCCGCTGGTGGACTCAGCTGTAGGCACGGTCCCCCCGGGGGTATGTCCAGAGCCAAAGGGGAGACAGAGTCCCACCGAGTCGGGGCACTAAGGTCGTGGGCCGGGGTCACATCCATCGTGTTGCGTCTGGGGTCTCACTCGTCCCCAGCAGTGAAGTCAGGTCAGAGGTGGGGGGGAGAAGATCTACGGGCTTCAGCGTGGGCCGCTGCTCCATAGCTCAGAGAGCGCAATCTGATGTTTCCCAGGACCCAGGCAACAGGCCCCCACTCCATCCACGATCGGGGCCGCAGAGCGGAACTCCAGGCGGGTGCTGCATGCACCAGATCAAAGGCACAACAGCCCCCCGGAGGCGTGCAAGGATCACTGCAGTGGGATGGGTCCCGAGTCGTGGGAGCACCACAGGAGCACAAATCAGGGGGCCTCCGTCCCCAACGTTCACGGAGGTGTTGCCAGGAGGTCAAGTTGGGCCCACGGTCAGGCCTGCTGCCAGGGAGCAACCCACGGTCAGACCCAGAGATGACAGTGGGGAAGGCGAGACACAGCGGACCGGGGCCGAGACGGTCACCTCCAGGCTGTCACCCTGTGTCTCCACCCACCAAGGGTGATTCAGGCCTCTCGGGCATAGTCTCTCCGGTGGGACCCCACAGGAGGACCGAGGAACTGTTAGGACCCAGGGTTATTCTTGCAGCATATAGGGAGGGGGGCACTCACCACCTCATCAATGGCTCATTAAGTCTTGGCGCCAACCTCCTCGGCCAGGAGCGGTGCCGGCCCTCAGAACCTCCACCGTCACAGCACGGAGTCTTCAGTGCTGGGGGCCATTCAGGGGCTCACTCAGGCGCTGCTCCCCAGTGAACCACTGACCACTGTAAGCGATGGCCCCTCGCACTCAGGACAGGTGCGCGGCCCGCGCGAACTCATCTCACTGTGGCGGCCCGGGGGAGGGGCCGGGGAGAAGGCCAAGATCAGGCCGACGTGACGGCTGTTCCATGTCGGGCGTCTTTTCAGGTGCTCAGCGGGGATCAGGAGCTCCGATAGCAGGTGCCAGGAGCTTCAATGGCATGTCCCGCCTCCCGGAGACTCCGGCGACCCCTCAGTGGGCGATCCCGGGCCTCTCCGTAACTGGCTAGAGAGGGGCCGCGTCTGCAATCTTCATGGCTGCATTGTAAGCCGCTAACGAAGGAAATGGCTCTGGGTGGACGCAATTGGTCCGACAGTCCTCCCAGGGCTGCAGCACCTCCACAGGAAAGCGAGACCTCTTTGCCCAGATGCAGGTAAGGCGCCGATGGCAGTGGATCTCGGAGCGGATGACGGAGGGGTCCGGAGCTCTCTTAGAGTGCAGCCGCCATCTTGACGCTCCAAGCCATGCTAAAGACACTGGGAACTGCTTTTCCTGGACATACAAATCTTTCACAAGTAGGAAACGTACAACGCATCTACCAATCTGCTTAACTTCACGAAAATTATTTATGTAAGCCTGGGCGGAGCTCGCGTAGCAGCGCTACGTGGAATTCCGCAAAGTTGTAAAAAAACTCTGCAAGCTACGTAGAGTTCTGCGAGCGTGCGGAGTTGCTTGCTCCGCCCATTCGCGATCCGTTTTTGATGTTCCATAACACGTATTGCGTGTTCGGGAACGCACATTGCATGCTCGGGGGGAAAAATCTCGTGAACTGCACTATACGGTCGCCCATTGGCGCGGCCATCTTGTTTTTCATGTTTGCTATGGTTCCGGGCCTGTTTTTCTATCCTCCCTATATCTTTTCAATCCTTTAATTCTAAAACCTTTTTTCTGATCTTTTTTATTTATTATCTATCATTCTTTATTCCTGAGTGTATATTTTGAGTTTTTTCAACTTTTTTGTGTGTGCGTTTTTGACTGTTTTTCTATTATTTATTTTTTATTTTTTTTACTTCCTTTCTTTACTTCCTACATTTTCTTTTCCGCCCCCCGCACCCCCAGAACCATGGCAAAGACCACTAAGCTGGGGATGAGGAGGAGTAAGAGCCGTGGCCGTCTTCCTTGCGGAAGGCATAGCATGGAAGGGGTGCACGCCCTGGCCTTTTTTTCCGAGGTGGAGGTTGCTGCACTAGTTTTTTGTGCAGCGCCACCTCCCCTTAACCCTGGCAGCAGGCCCGGGTATGGGTACGGGCTCCAGGACTGTCACCAGTAGTGGGCGGGGGTAAGCCGGACAGTGTTACGTTGCTCTGGGGTCCAGCGCACCCATAACTAACTGATGCACCTGTGGTCCAACATCCTGGATCGGGAGCAGGACCTGCTGGACCTGCTAGGTGTTGAGGTCCCAGGGCTTGGTGGGTAGCTAATTATATTACTATTGTGTTCTGTTCTGTGTTATTGTGAATATTATTTTTTTCCCAAATAGCAAGAATGATGCTGCTGCTTACATGCAGGTAAGTATATACTATACCAAAGTGAGGTATAGTGTGCAGAGAGTCCAGTGGAACCCCAAAGTTAGGCAGAGGTAAAGTTAGATAGCACCTCACTCTCTATTTGTGGTAGTGTGGTCGAGCAGTAAGGCTTTATCAGAGGACAGTGTTAAGCATTTATTGTACCCACTCAGTCAGCAAATGAATTCACACACTCAAAGACTGAACTTCAGACCAATTGGTTTTTGTATAAAAATATTATTTTAGTTATTTTATTTCCTAGAACCAAGCAAGCCTGGCACAGGTAAGTGATAAGTACTTTGCAGTAAATATACAGTTTGTAACACAGTTTGGATTGCAATTGTAAATGCACTTTGTTTTGACTTACAGTATTGTTTCTGAGAAATGTAATGCTTTGTAAATACAATACATATACTTTGTATAGTATTTAAAAAAAAAAAAATTATTAGTGCATGAGACCAATATTACAGATATCACAATTCATCCTTCAATAGCATTTTTACATTTCCACCCAAGAAAGCATATATCAAAAACATCTATTTCCTAGCAAATATCTCAATTATCAAAAGAAAAGAATATTATTATATAAATTAAATTTAAGCCAATCATGCACTATTTTTATTTAATTTTTATCCACTACTGCAGCCCCCCCTCCCTCCCGTCAGGGGTTGTATACAGTCCCTTGTCTTTGGTTTAAAAAAAAAATAAACTAAATAAAGATG
Source organism: Calotriton arnoldi (assembly GCA_963921515.1). NCBI lineage: Eukaryota > Metazoa > Chordata > Amphibia > Caudata > Salamandridae > Calotriton > Calotriton arnoldi. Next base: position 2,142,241 of record CAWUFW010002443.1, read on the forward strand.
AAGGTACATTTGATAGTAGAACCTCCCCTAGAGCTGAATCCTCTACCTTTCAAGCCATCTAGTCAGTGGTTCCCAAATTTTTAAACCTTTTATCGTGCCCGTAGCCCTCTCTTTTCATATATAGCTTTTTCAAAATTATAGTTAGCCAACACGCGGGACAGCCATTGTCGAAAGCTTGGGGGATTTGGATCTAGCCAGGCAGAAGCAAGACATAATCGTAGTACCGCCATACCTATAAAGACCAATTTTTCTCCTGGCTTCCCTTGCAATTCCTGATCCACCCCAAGACCAATCAGGGATGAAGAGAGAGGGAGATCACTCCCAAGCACCTCCTTGAAAAAGATTGAGATCTCTTGTTTTAAATTATTTAAAGCGTTACAGGAAGCAAACATATGGTTTAGATCCGCCTGGTATAGTGAACATCTAGGGCATAAAGTCCCTCTCCCTGTCCCCCATTTTGCAATCTTCTTTGGAGTATAATAAAGTGAAAAGCAGGATTTATAATACTGGGCCTGGAGACGAGTCGGAATTAACAAACTTTGCGCTAGCTCTGTTGAGTAGAAAAATAAATCTTCAGAAATTCCTATTTCTTCCTTCCACTTTATAGCTCTTGTCTCCATATCATCCGGCATTAATAAGTTGAAAGCATTATAAACTGTTCCAATAGGTAAAGATTTGCTCCTTCTCAGGCTATCTATAATATGATTATTAGCAAAACCCTTCGGACCACCACCTTTTTTACTTAAAAAATCACGTATTTGGAGATATTTATAAAAATCTCTCCGATCTAATTCATATCTCTCCTTGAGGTTTTCAAAAGAAGCTATATCCATTAAAGAAAAAAAATCGCCCAATTTGTTTAAGCCTTTTTCCTGCCACTTTCTAACTATAGTGTCTTTAAAGATGTCCGGCAGATTGGGATTATTCCAAATCGGTGTGTAATAATTCAAACGGCCTAGTCCCAACATTTTACGAACCAACTTCATAATTCTGTATCCACCGGCTAGCGTCTTAAAGCGCACCTTTTTAAAGTGGTAATCGTTCAGAAATCTCCAAGCCCATCCCCATGCATCTTTACCCATTAGGAGTTCAATAGGTGTCGGTATATCATCCAAAGGTTTATCTTTTGATTTATCAGCAATAAGAGTTAGATTGCACAAAAGAGTAGTTGCCCAATAATAAAATCTTACATTTGGTAGAGCCAGCCCCCCCTTTCTTTTGGTAGAGATAAATATTTATAAGCTCTTCTGGGCTTTTCATATGCCCAAATAAAGCGAGAAAATAAATCTTCAATTTTCTTCAAACTATTGGTAGAGAATTCTAGTGGAATTGCCCTAAAAAGATATAAAAATTTTGGGGAAAAAAGCATTTTAATTATATTACATCTACCAATAATTGATAGATGTAGGTTATGCAATCTTGCCAGTTCTGTTTTGGTTTTAGCTTCTCAATGGATCGATATTGCCATCCACAAGGTTTTCTAAATTAGCCTTAATATCTATTCCAAGGTATGTGGCCCTATCCACCTGTCTAGTATCATTGTCCATACTGCCGTTCTTGCAGATAATTTGTGTCTTGGTGTTATTAAGGGAATATCCTGATAGTTGCCCTAATCTCGCCGCCTCTGCCTCTACCTCACACATCGATACTCCCGGATTAGAGGTTACCAAGGCAATATCGTCGGCATAATCCAACACCTTAGTTTCCCGGCAATGAGTAACAATAGGGCTGATATTAAGATTAGCCTCCAGTAGTCGTAAAAATGGATCTATATAGAGTGCGAACAGAAGCGGCGAGCTTGGGCATCCCTGTCGGGTACCTCTGGTTATATTAAATGAGTCTGTGAGTTCTCCATTTAGAAATAGCCTGACTGTGGGCTGATAATAGAGCATTTTAAATGCCTGTATAAATCCCTGGCTTATTCCGACCCTTGCCAGGGTCTCCCATAAAAAAGGCCAGGAGACCCTGTCAAAGGCCTTTTCAGCATTGAGTAAGATCAGTGCAATTGGATCTTTAGAAATATCAGCTGCATCAAGAAGTGATATAACCCTTCTGATGTGATCTATGGTGCCACGTCCTGGAATAAATCCATGTTGTCTAGGCGAAACTACTTTATGTATTACCCCCGCCAACCGAACAGCTAACATTTTTGAGTAGATCTTGCTGTTGGCATTGATCAGAGTTATAGGACGATAGGAGCCAGGTTCTAACGCAGTTTTTTTTTTTTTTAGGAAAACTATTATTTTTGCTTGTGACCATGATTCAGGTGGCCTCCCCCCTTTATATACATGTCCGATTAACTGTTGTATAACCTCTTTCAACTCAGCCGAGAATTTCTTATAAAATTCTAGTGGGATGCTATCTAAGCCAGTAGCTTTACCATTAGGGAGACTATTAATACATAATACAATATCAACCCATTGAGGGATCTCTTCCAATTGCAACTGATCATCTTGAGTTAGTTGTATAGCTGGGAGTAGATTAGGGTAAATCTTAATATCCGTTGAACAATCAGAATTGGTCTTGTGATATAAATCTTGATAATATGAATAAAACACCTTCCGTATACCTTCTGGATCTGTTATTTTGCCCCATGTGGAATCATTAATTGCTGCAATTAAGTTTCGTGTGGCTTTTTGTCTTGCCCTAATTGCTAGATGGTGGCCAACCTGTTCGCTACATTCATATGCTTCCTGCCTCCATGCAGCTAATCTATCTGCTGCCCTTTTAGCTGTGATTTCCATAATAGATGATTTAGCTCTCATTATCTTTGTAAGTGCGTCTGCAGGCTCCCCCCCATCCTGTATTATTGTAATCAGCTCTTCTTCTGCCGTGGCCAGACAACTCTGCTTATCAAGTAGCAACTGGCGTTTCTCTTTATTCAGAAAGAGCGAAAAGCTGAGTGTCTCTCCTCGGATTTCTGCTTTCAGTGCATCCCACACTACTTCTATCCCTGTGCTCCCCAAATTCTCTTTAAGAAATTGCGGAATCCACATCCTCATATGTGTACAGTATTCATTATTGAGGAGTAAAGATCGTTCAAAGCTCCAATTAGTCACACTTCTTTTCCTATATCCTGCTCCACTAAGTTCGAGTATTAGGGGTTACGGTCTGAAACTATACGGGGTGCTTTTTCTATTGAGCAAACATGAAGAATAGAATGGGATGTTAACATAAAATCTAATCTTACAAGCTTATTGTGTGGAAAGGAATAAAAAGTATATCCAGGATCTAGAGGATGTTGTGAGTGCCAGACATCAGCAAGTGCTTGTTCACGACACAGTGTCATCAAGTCTTTTAATACCTTTGGTTTCCGACCACTATAGATCCAATTTTTATTGCTAATTATATTCTTATTAGCGGGCAAATTTATATTAAAATCACCACATATGATCATGGGTAAGGGCCATGTGACCAATTCATTATTCATATAATCAAAAACTGCCGGATCATCTAAGACGCTTCCATATATTGTCCCTACAGTAATCACTTCTCCATTCTCTCTACGACATTCTGTGATAACCCACCTCCCATTGTGATCAGCTGCTGTGCGTGTAAATTGGATCGCAGGATTAGCCGATAAAATTGCTACCCCACGTGTCCTTGTGTTTTGTGTGTCGTGGCACCTACAACTGTATAACCGAGTGTATCTAAAAGGTGTATCTGGGCTCTTTCAATGTGCGTCTCCTGTAAGCATATAACATCAGCTTTAAGCAGCCGAAGTGCTGCAGCAGTATTTTGCCGTTTTTAGGGTCATTAAGGCCACAGATATTGATTGTTGCTACTCTTAACTTACTCATTGCAGTTAGCAAGATTATTTAAACTCACAAAGTCAATATCAAGGAAATGGGAAAAACCAACAAAGAAAATTAACCCTCTCAGTACCAACCCCTGTCCCCACCCTGCGACAATCCCCTCACCTCCTCTGACCCAACCCATCACCCACCACCCCCCACCTACCACTGAGGCTACCTGGCTCTGCAAGAGCCGGGATGAGAGCATCTGAGCAATCAGACCCCCGTCCCCCACCCCCCCAGTCCGACCTCCACCCTTGATATTATCTCATTATAAGTCCCTCCATGCGTTTTGTTTTTTTAGCACCTCTATTACTATGCTCCCCCGTAGAGGGAAGAGGAAAAAACCCAGGTGTTAAAAAAGAAGAAGGAGAGAAAATTAAACTTTAGTCCTTTAGCCTTTTAGTCTTTAGTCTTTAGTTTTATCCCTTCTTGCATCAGTGATCTCTCGTAGATATAGCTGAGCCTGGACTTCGGATGTAAAACTTTGCATGGCCCCCTTATAGATAACCTTTAGACGAGCCGGATTTTGAAGATATACGGTTGCGCCTAGTTGTTGCAAGGGAGCAAAGAGCTGTCTCAGCCTCCACCTGCGCTCAACGGTAGCATGGGCAAAATCAGGTCTTGTAAAAAAAGTAACACCATTGAATGTCCTCTTATTTGCAGGCCTTGCTTGATCATAAAGTAGCTGGCGCAGGAGGAAATTGCCAAAATATAATAGCATGGCACGTGGATACTGTGTTGAAGACGCAGGGCGTTTAGATGGTGTCAAGGGGAAACGGTGAGCACGTTGTATCTCCTTGTCCCAGTCCCAGGAGTGCAACTCAGGGAAGGCGCCTTTGAGAAGGGTGATCATAAAAGACCTTGGGTCGCTCCCTTCCGCTCTCTCCGGGATTCCAAGAACACGCAGATTGTTGCGTCGGAGTCTATTTTCCTGCTCCTCGACTTTGAGCATTAAATCTTTGACTATTCCTTCATGCTCATCTCCTTGAGTCTTCAAAGTTAAAACATCCTTTTCAAGATTCTCCGTGCGTATTTCAACTGAGGTCATTCTGTCAACAATTTCGGCACATGTTTTGCCCACTTTCCTTATTGTTCCTTGTAGTTTTTGCGTGGCATGACGCGATCTTCGGTTATCCTGCTTAACTTCTTCTTGGAAACTTTTAATTGAATGGAGCACCTCTAAGAGAGTAGGTTCATTCTTGCTACCAGAGTTCCCCGGGTTTTCAACTCCATTATCCCCCATTGTTCCATGTCTACCGCCTGAGTAAGCAATTGAGTCGGAAGGTGAAACTGGTTGTGTTGATGAATAGCCCCATCTGAGATCTGTTTTTCTACCTTGGTCGCCCCTCGATTTTTTATTAGATTTTTTAGTCAGCGATTTTTTTTGTGCATCAGTTTTTGCCAGGGTCTCTGAATCTGTATTACTATCCATACTACTCTCCCCACCATGTCCCATTCCATCACTGGAGATATATGTGCCAGTATCGGATAAATCTGATTCATCTAATAATACATGTGATTCTCCCATGATGTCCGGTATTTTAGATGGAGGGCATGCTGATTTAGTTAAGCTCTTCGCTTCATTCTCTACAGAACCGACAGGGCCAGCATTCCTTTCAGTAGCAAAAGTAACAGTCTCAGACTCAGTTCCAGTACCAGTACCAGTCTCTGTCACTATAACGGCAGGATTTTCTGAAAAGTTAATCATAAGGCCTTTGGAGCTGTTCTCACTCTCTGCAGCATCATAGGGGGAAGCAATAGCGTTAGCTTGGGCTTCGTCAGTTGGGGTGATTTGTCCTTCCGGCACGACCTCCTCATCTGCTTCCTGGTTGACCATTTTCCCTTCAATTAGGCCAAATATATTGGAGATTAGGGGCTGTGTGTTGTGCGCTTGTCTAGAATCCGTGAGTTTAACACTTTTTGCTTGCGCCTTTTTTTCCCTTGGTTTAAACACCCGGTCATCCCTCTCCACAGAATTAGCTCTCTCAGTTTGCTCCCGGTTTTTAGCACCCCGCGTTTTGGGGCGTTTTTGACTAATCTCCAGTGTGGGTTCAGGATAAGTCTGTGCACCTTCGTTTATGACAGTGGCTGGCAAATGTGTGTTTCTGTGTTTCAATGCTTTTGCCCCTCGCCCCGTCATCCTTACGTGTTTGTTTCCTGAGTCCTGGAAACAATGTATCTCTCGTCCTCCGTTTCTTTCCGAGCTCGCAGGCTGAAGCCGATGACAGTGCTTGTCAGCTGCACTCGAGTCGATTGAAACTGACAGAAGGCTGCGGAGAACCGAAAGGATTCCACTCTGGCAGCACGTCGTGAAGATTGGCGTAGAAGACCGCGTAGAGGACCGCCGCAGGGCAGTGCTGATCGAGGATGCTGGAGTCAGCGTTGAAACATCGGTAAGAAGTCTTCTTACGATACGGAGGCCGCGCTGACCTCAACACCGGGCAGAAACCACCGCAATCCGTAGATAATACACCCGCTCCATATATCGGAGAATATTGACAAGTTTTATCGTTTGATTGTTTTGATCATATCAAAATCTTCGTAGTGATAGCATAGAGGGTTTTATGACTTTCCGGACCGGACCGGCGGAGCTGAGCTATGCGGCCGCTACTCAGACGCCATCTTGCCTCCTCAGGATTTTTAGTAAGATTACAGGTAAATTACTTTTGAGATTACTTTTCTTACACAGTGTAGTATACCTGGATACTACACTGGGACATTTCCTGCACACAGGTAAGTAAAATCATTTTTGTTAGTTAATACAATTTGAAAGAATTTCTTTAGGTTTTCAAACTCCACACTTAAAAACTTTTCCAAGAAAAACAGTCAATGTTATCCTATGGAGGAAAATAGTGTTATCGGTTTTAGGGTAAGTATTCGGTAGTGGGAGTTGAGGTTCTGGGGGTAGACTCAGGATAATATTGACTGTTTTTCTTGGAAAAGTTTCTTAGTGTGGAGTTTGAAAACCTAAAGAAATTCTTTAAAATTTTATTAACTAACAAAAACGATTTTACTTACCTGTGTACAGGAAATGTCCCAGTGTAGTATCCAGATATAATACCCTATGTAAGAAAAGTAATCTCAAAAGTAACTTACCTGTAATCTTACAAAAAATCCTATACAAAGTATATGTACTGTATTTACAAAGCATTGCAATACTGTAAGTCAAAACAAAGTGCATGTACAATTGCAATCCCAACTGTGTTACAAACTGTATATTTACTGCACAGTACTTATCACTTACCTGTGCCAGGCTTGCTTGGTTCTAGGAAATAAAATAACTAAAAGAATATTTTTATACAAAACCAATTGGTTTGAAGTTCAGTCTTTGAGTGTGTGAATTCATTTGCTGACTGAGTGGGTACAACAAATGCTTAACACTGTCCTCTGATAAAGCCTTAGTGCTCAACCACACTATCACAAATTGAGAGTGAGGTGCTATCTAACTTTACCTCTGCCTACCTTTGAGGTTCCACTGGACACAGTGCACACTATACCTCACTTTGGTGTAGTATATACAGAGTGAGCTTCCAACAGTGGTGGATCAGTGGTGGGATATACAACTTTGCATTTGTTGGACTACTTGGTTACCACCTGATCACATGACAGAACTCTTAATTTGTCTTTAGAATTCAGATTTTTCAAAATTGCATTTTTTTGCTAAATTACTAAAAGTGTTGCTAGGGCCTTGGTTAAGTCCCTGTAGAATTTTTGAAAAATAAAAAGTCACTTTAGCTAGGGTTAGAGGGGTTAGAAATCTTTTTTAACAATGTCTCAAAACAAGAACCCAGCTGTTAGTGAAACTAACCACAATGTCATAGAGGACCTGGTTGAGGAGCTTGACCTCACCCCTTACCTTCACTTGTCTTTCAAGGAGGTAAGGTCCCTATGCAAAATTAAAAACATAGCCATGGGGTCCCATCCCACCAAAGAAAAGCTCTAGGAGCTGTTGGCTGGGTATGCTAAGGACCACCCATCTGAAAAATGATGAAGACCAATCAGATGAGGAAGAAGACGGAGAGGATGACCAGGTAGATCAACCTCCCCCAATTCTTAGGGAGAAAAGGTCCTTAGTGGCCCTGACTCCAAGAATCAACATCTCAGTACCTAGATCCCACACAGGTGGGTCAGGCACCCGTTTGCCCCGCCGCTGCTGCCCCTGCGGCCCCTCCCCCCCAGCATGACCAGCGCAACCGGCCCAATCCAGCTCCCCTCCCCACTCCCGCCTCCCAGCTGTCCAGCCCTCCCCGAACCCCTACTTAATGGCAGCCGCTGCGGGGACAGGCGAGCAAGACCACTGACTCATTGTCAGTGAAATTGATCTCCCTCCCTCACAGTTCCACCATTAAGTGAGGCCTCCCCCGAGCCCCTGCACTCTCGAGTGTTGCTGTTCGAGGCCCTCCTCCACCCGCAGGTTTACCTGCGCCTCATCCCTGGTGGTCCAGTGGACCTCTGTCTCCTTTCTCTTGCTCCGCTTTCCCTCTCCGTTTCACTCGTTTTTTTACCCTCAGCTCAATCTCTTTTCTGCGCTTTTCTGCACTTTTTCTGCTTTTCTGCTCTATCTCCCTGGTGGTCCAGTGGACCTCTGTCTCCTTTCTCTTGCTCTGCTTTCCTCTCCGGTTCACTCGTTTTTTACCCTCAGCTCAATCTCTTTTGTGCACTTCTCTGCACTTTTCTGCTTTTCTGCCCTATTTCACTTTTAGTCCTTTTCTTCCTCTTTATTCCTCCTTTTCCCTTTTTTCCACCCGTTTTCCCTGCCGCTGCTGCCCCTGCGGCCCCTCCCCCCAGTACGACCAGCGCGACCGGCCCAATCCAGCTCCCCTCCCCGCTCCCGCCTCCCAGCTGTCCAGCCCTCCCCGACCCCTACTTAATGGCGGCTGCTGCAGGGACAGGCGAGCAAGACCACTGACTCATTGTCAGTGAAATTACTCTCCCTCCCTCGCAGCTCCACCATTAAGTAAGGCCTCCCCCGAGCCCCTGCACTCTCGAGTGTTGGTGTTCGAGGCCCTCCTCCACCTGCAGGTTTACCTGCACCTCATCCATGGTGGTCCAGTGGACCTCTGTCTCATTTCTCTTGCTCCGCTTTCCCTCTCTGTTTCACTCGTTTTTTTACCCTCAGCGCAATCTCTTTTCTGCACTTTTCTGCACTTTTTCTGCTTTTCTGCTCTATCTCCCTGGTGGTCCAGTGGACCTCTGTCTCCTTTCTCTTGCTCCGCTTTCCCTCTCCGTTTCACTAATTTTTTACCCTCAGCTCAATCTCTTTTGTGCACTTCTCTGCACTTTTCTGCTTTTCTGCCCTATTTCACTTTTAGTCCTTTTCTTCCTCTTTATTCCTCCTGTTCCCTTTTTTTCCACCCGTTTTCCCCACCGCTGCCCCTGCAGCCTCTCCCCCCAGCATGACCAGCGCGACCAGCACAATCCAGCTCCCCTCCCCGCTCCCGCCTCCCAGCTGTCCAGCTCTCCCCGATCCTTACTTAATGGCGGCTGCTGCGTGGCCACGCCGCTGGCGCGCCAAAGGCAAGCACGTCTGCACCCGTCCATGACCAGACCAGCACCAGGGACCCTTGACATCCGCCCGCCAATGCTACGACCCAGCAGCACTACACACACTCAACCCAGGCCACAACAACAACTGCAAGCTAGCATCACCAGCTGACACCCACGTACCCTTCAGCTCTCACAGCTGCCGGCACACCTGCAGCACCACCAAGAACACGCATCCAGCAAAACCCACCCACAAGAACACAACCGAACCGAAGACCCTGCAATGCATCCTCCTCAACATCCGATCCCTCCACAAACACGCCACCGAAATCTGGGACCTCCTCGACAGCACCACCCCGGACGTAGCGTTCTTCACCGAAACCTGGACCAACACCACCTCGGGACCGGACATTGCCATCGCCATCCCCCAAGGATACAAGATCTCCAGGAAGGACCACCCCACCCGCCCAGGAGGAGGAATCACCATCATCCACAAATCCAGCCTCCGCCTGAGCACACTCCCCGACGAGCCCACAGAACTCATGGAACACCTTCGCTTCAAGATACTGGCCAGCCCCACCGCCACCCTCCAAGGAACCCTCATCTACCGACCCCCTGGACCCCGCGGGCCCTTCGCCAACTCCATCATGGACATTATCTCCCCGCAGGCCATCGCATCCACCAACTACACCCTGCTGGGAGACCTCAACTTCCACCTCGACAACCAACTGGACCCCAACACCACATCCCTCCTGGACAACCTCCACAACATTGGACTCTGTCAGATCGTGACCGAGCCCACGCACTCAGCAGGACACACCCTCGACCCCCTCTTCACTACAGGAAACTCCATCACCTTCACCCACACCACCGAACTCCCATGGACCGACCATCGTTGCGTACACTTCACCTTCAGAACACCCATCATCCACAGACACCAGCACCTGCTCCCACGAAGAAACTGGACCAAAATCACCGACGACCAGCTCACCTCCTCACTCAACAATTCCACCCCAACCATCACGGAAAACGACGACCCCAACACCGCAGCCCAAACCCTGCATAGATGGATCTCAGACAGCGCCAACACCATAGCCCCCCTCAAGAAAAACAACAATACCCACGCCAAGAAAGCCAGATGGTTTACCACCGAACTTCGAGAGTCGAGACGCACTTGCCGCCACCTCGAAAAGGCCTGGAGGAACACCAAATCCACAGAAGCCCACAACAACTTCAGAGCCGCCACCAACGCCCACCACCAACTCATCAGAGAAACGAGGAAAGAAGCGATTGAAGACAGAATCTCCACCCACGGGCACAACAGCAAGGAACTCTTCAGCATCATCAAGAAGTTCGCCCAACCCACCAGCGAGTCTACCGACATCCCTCCCTCACAAGACCTCTGCGACAAACTCAGCACCTTTTTCCACCACAAAATCAAGAGCATCTACGACAACTTCGACGAAGACAACCAACACACTGAACCCTCACCAACCACCCCCGACACCCGGAAACCAGCGATTGACAACTGGACAGCCCTCACCACCGAAGACACACTGAAGACAATGAAGTCAATCCACTCAGGGGCCCCCACGGACCCCTGCCCCTACCACATCTTCAACAGAGCCGCCGACACCATCACACCCATGCTCCGCCACACCATCAACCGCTCCCTGGCGACCGCTTCGTTCCCCGACGACTGGAAACACGCCAAGGTCAACCCCCTCCTAAAGAAACCCTCAGGGGACCGCATCGACCTCAAAAACTACAGACCCATCTCCCTGCTCCCGTTCCCAGTGAAAGTCACTGAGAAAGCCATCAACAGCCAACTCGCCACATTCATTGAAGAACACAACATCCTCGACTCCCCCAATCCGGCTTCAGAAAAAAACACAGTACGGAAACCACCCTCCTCGCCGCACCCTACTGGACAAAGGAGAAACAGTAGCCCTCATCCTCCTCGACCTCTCAGCGGCGTTCGACACAGTCTCTCACCCCACCCTAATACGCAGACTCTACCACGCAGGAATCCAGGACAAGGCCCTCGACTGGATCCGCTCCTTCCTCTCCGGCAGAACACAGCGGGTCAGACTCCCCCCTTTCCTCTCGGACCCTACACCTACCACCTGCGGAGTCCCACAGGGCTCCTCCATCAGCCCGACGCTCTTTAACATCTACATGGCTCCACTCGCCCCCATCGTCAGAACCTACGGACTCAACATTGTGTCATACGCAGACGACACTCAACTCATCCTCTCCCTATCCAACGAGCCCAATACCGCGAGACACAACTTTCGAGAAGACATGGAACCCATCGCCAAATGGATGAAAAACAGCTGCCTACAACTAAACACCAACAAAACAGAAGTACTCATCATGGGCCCAAACCCCAACGCCTGGAGCGACACCTGGTGGCCCCCCACCCTCGGAAACCCGCCAACCCCCACGGACCACGCACGCACGCAACCTGGGAATCATCCTGGACTCCGAGCTCAAAATGGACCGCCAGATCAACTCTGTCTCGTCTTCCTGCTTCCACACCCTCCGGCTCCTTCGTAAGACCTTCAAATGGATCCCCCTTGAACACCGAAAGACCGTCACTCATGCCCTGGTCACCAGCAGACTTGACTAAGGCAACGCACTCTACGCCGGAATAAACAAAAACCTCACCCGCAAGCTACAGAACATCCAGAACGCCACCGCAAGACTGGTCCTCAACCTGCCAAAACACTGCCACATCTCCCAGCACCTGCGCACACTCCACTGGCTCCCGTTGAGGTGAGAATCACCTTCAAGATACTCACCCACGCACACAAGGCCATCCATGGCACCGGACCAGCATACCTGAATAGCTGACTCAAATTCCACGCACCCCCAAAGGACCCTACGATCAGCCCAGCTCTCCTACGCCATGGTCCCCCGCACCAGAAAGACCAGATCGGGAGGCGGCTCCTTCTCCTTCCTCGCAGCCAAAGCATGGAACGCACTTCCGCTCCACCTCAGACAGACAACACGCTCCCCATCTTCGCAAGAAACCTCAAAACCTGGCTCTTCGACAGACCCCCTCCTTGATGGAATGGAATCTGCACCCCCCCCCCACCCTTAGCGCCTTGAGACCCTTACGGGTGAGTAGTCACGCTTTAACAAACCCCTGATTGATTGATTGACTACTGAGGAAATTGAGGAAAGCCTCAATGAGGAGGACAGCCTTTTAGCTAGGTTGACCAAAATACATTATCTAGAGACCAGGTTGCTGGCTCTAGAGGTAGAGATAGCAGAGATATGCCTAGCACCCACCAATCGTGGCAGCAATTTACTTAATAAGGATAAAGAGCAATCTTGTGATCCTAAAATCCCCAAAGGGTTGTCCCTAAATATGAAGAGAGTGATGATATCACAAAAAGGTTCACGGCCTTTGAGAGGGCTTGTGAAATAAGAAAAGTGAAGAAGTCACACTGGGGGGCACTCCTTTGGGAACTGTTCTCTGGTAACTGCAGAGACAGACTCCTGACCCTTTCTGGGGCAGATTCTGGGTCTTATTACCTCATGAGGAGAACTCTGATTGAGGGATTTGGACTCACAACTGAGGAATACAGAATTAGATTCAGAGGGGCTCACAAAACCCGAAACCAATCCTGGATTGACTTCATAGACTATTCAGTTAAAACACTAGATGGTTGGTTAACTAGACACAATGTGCATGATTTCAACGGACTTTACAATCTGTTTGTGAAAGAACATATTTTAAGTAATTGCACTAATGAAAAGTTACATCAGCATTTGGTAGACCTAGGTCTAATTTCTTCCCAAGAATTAGGAAAGAAGGCAGACCATTGGGTCAAGACAAGTGTGACAAAAACAACCACTGGGGGTGACCAAAAGAAAGGGGTTACAAAACCTCCCCAGGGGAAAAGTGGTGAGAATCCCCAAGATAAAAAGCCTGAGTCTTCTAAAGGGCCCCAAAAACCTGCACAGGGGGGTGGGTCCCAAAACTCTTCCCAGTCCAATAATAGGTACAGGGGAAAGAACTTTGATCCTTTAAAGGCCTGGTGTAACAACTATAAGAAGTTGGGACACTTAACTGGAGATGCTGCTTGCCTTAACAAGAAGCCCCCTAGTCCTACTACAGCTACTCCTGGTGTAGCAAGTCTCCAGATGGGATGAACAGTGTACCAAGAGCAAATCGGGTTGCACACTGAAGCAGTTCTAGTTTCAGAAGGGGAAGTTGAGTTTGCCACTGTAGCTGTGTGGCCACCCAACTTGAAGAAGTATTTACAATACCCTTGGATTAATGGAACTAGGATAGAAGCTCTGAGGGATACAGGTGCCAGTGCCACTATGGTGAGAGATACACTGGTTTCCCTGAGCAATACTTGATTGGAAGAACTTACCCAGTCACCATGCAATGGCTATGGCGACTTTAGACTGGGGGGGGTTACTTGCCTGAAACAGGTAGTGGTCTCTCCAAAGCTACCAGCTGCATGTCTGCTTGGCAATGACCTGGAAACCTCAGCATGGGCTGAGGTTGAACTGAAAACCCATGCAGCAATGCTGGATATCCCTGAGATGGTGTGTGTAAAAACAAGAGCACAGAGCAGAAAACAGGGTGAAAAAGAAGTGTTGGAGCCTGAAAGTATGGCCCAACCTTCCATGAGGAAAGGTAAGAAGACTGGGGAACCAGCTTCTGTACAGCAAAAGGATCAGGACCCCTCTCCTCAGGGAGAAGACTTGGACACCCCAGAGGGAACTGAGCCCATGGAGCTTGACCCTTACCAGGTTGAACTCTTGGGCCCAGTGGGACCCTCTATGGAAGAGCTGTGCCTTGGACAGCAGGACTGTCCAACTCTTGAAAGCCTGAGGCAGCAAGCTGCTGCACAGGAAAAGGGAGATGTCAGTGGTACCCACAGAGTTTATTGGGAAGAGGGACTACTGTACACTGAGGCCAGAGAGACCCCAACCTCGGAGCCACTAGGAGAGTGGTAATGCCTCAGACGTACAGGGAGTTCCTCCTATCTTTAGCTCATGACATCCCTCTACCTGGGCATCTGGGCCAAACCAAAACCTGGGAAAGGCTAGTTAGCCACTTTTACTGGCCCCAGATGTCTCAGAATGTAAGGGAGTTTGTCAGCTCCTGTGTCACATGTCAAGCCAGTGGCAAAACAGGTGGACAACCAAAGGTCCCCTTAATCTCACTACCAGTGGTTGGGGTTCCCTTTGAAAGGGTAGGTGTGGACATAGTGGGTACACTTGAACCTCCAACAGCATCAGGAAACAAATTCATACTAGTGGTAGTGGATCATGCCACTGGGTATCCTGAGGCAATTCCCCTTAGGACTACTACAGCTCCTGCAGTAGCCAAGGCCCTCATTGGTGTCTTCAGCAGGGTAGGGTTTCCTAAGGAGGTGGTTTCAGACAGAGGTTCCAACTTCATGTCTGCTTACCTCAAACACATGTGAAAAGAGTGTGGAGTGCAGTACAAGCTTACTACACCCTATCACCCACAAACCAATGGCCTTGTTGAGAGATTCAACAAGACATTGAAAGGCATGATTATGGGGCTCCATGAAAAACCCAAAAGGAGATGGGATGTCCTCCTACCATGCTTGCTTTTCGCTTACAGAGATGTGCCACAGAAGGGAGTAGGGTTTTCCCCCTTTGAACTTCTGTTTGGCCATCCTGTGAGGTAACCACTCTGTCTTGTAAAAGAGGGTTGGGAGAAGCCTCTCCAAGAACCCACACAAGATATTGTGGACTATGTGCTTGTTCTATGGTCCAGAATGGCTGAGTACATGGAAAAAGCATCCAAGAATCTTGAGGCCAGCCAGGAGCTTCAGAAGCACTGGTATGACCAAAAATCTGCACTGGTAGAATTTCAACCTGGGCAGAAGGTGTGAGTTTTGGAGCTAGTGGCACCAAGGGCTCTCCAGGACAGATGGAGTGGCCCTTACCCTATCCTGGAAAAGAAGAGTGAGGTCACCTTCTTGGTTGACCTGGGCACAAGCAGGACACCCAAAAGGGTTATCCATGTGAACCACCTGAAGCTTTTCCATGACAGGGCTGATATCGCCATGCTGATGGTAACTTATGAGGATCAGGAGACAGAGAGTGAACCTCTCCCTGACGTCCTCTCATACAGCCCAAAAGATGGGTCAGTGGATGGAGTTGTCTTTTCAGACACCCTCTCTGCCCAACAGCAGACTGATTGCAAGCATATCTTACAGCAGTATGCTAAGCTTTTTTCCTTGACCCCTGGTCAGACAAACTGGTGTACCCATGATGTAGACACTGGTGACATTTCACCTGTCAAAAACAAAATCTATCGACAGTCTGATCAAGTCAAGGAAAGCATCAGGGCTGAAGTCAGCAAGATGCTGGAGTTAGGGGTTATTGAACCTTAAGAGAGCCCCTGGGCCAGCCCAGTGGTTCTAGTCCCCAAACCTCATCCACAGGGTGGAAAGAGAGAAATGAGGTTCTGTGTGGACTATAGAGGGCCCAACTCTGTCACCAAGACAGATGCTCACCCTATCCCAAGAGCAGATGAGTTGATAGGCAAATTGGGTCAGGCCATATTTCTAATTACCTTTGACTTAACTGCAGGGTACTGGCAAATTGGCATGGCCCCAGGAGCAAAAGAAATGACGGCATTCTCCACACCTGATGGGCATTATCAGTTTGGTTTAAAGAATGCCCCTGCCACCTTCCAGAGGTTGGTGAATCAAGACATTGCTAGATTGGAATCCTTTAGTGCAGCTTATCTAGATGATATTGCTGTCTGTAGTTCCACCTGGAAAGATCACCTGATCCACCTTGGGAAGGTTTTATATGCCCTGCAAACTGCAGGCCTATCAAGGCATCCAAATGCCAGATAGGGTGGGGAACTGTGGTGTACCTGGGCCACCTTGTTGGTGGAGGCCAAGTACAACCCTTACAGCCCAATATCCAGGCTATCCTAGACTGGGCAGCTCCAACAACCCAGACCCAAGTCAGGGCATTCCTTGGCTTGACTGGGAACTACAGGAGGTTTGTGAAGGGATATGGGTCCATTGTGGCTCCCCTCAAAGAATTCACCTCCAAGAAGATGCCCAAAAAGGTAAACTAGACAGTTAGTTTTCAAAAAGCTTTTGACACCCTGAAAGAGGCTATGTGCTCAGCACCAATTCTCAAGGCTCCAGACTATGCCAAGCAGTTTATTTTGCAGACTGATGCTTCTAAGCTAGGGATAGGAGCAGTCCTATCACAGACCAATGATGAAGGCCAAGACCAACCTGTTGCTTTTATAAGCAAAAGGCTTCTCCCCAGGGAGCAGCGTTGGAGTGCTATTGAGAGGGATGTCTTTGCTGTGGTTTGGTCCCTGAAGAAGTTGAGACCATATTTGTTTGGTACTCACTTCCTAGTTCAAACTGATCACAGACCTCTCAGATGGCTAATGCAGATGAAAGGTTGAGGTGGTCCATCTCCCTACAGGGAATGGACTTTATAGTGGAACACAGACCTGGGACTGCCCATGCCAATGCAGATGGACTTTCCAGGTTCTTCCACTTAGAAAATGGAGACTCTCTACGGAAAGGTTAGTCTCATCCTCTTTCATTTGGGGGGGTGTGTTAGAACGTGCCCTCTTTCTGCATGGTTGCCCCCACTTTTTGCTGAATTGCTGATGTGCTTTGACTGCCCTGGGCTCCTGCTAACCAGGTACGCAGGGCCTATGTTTTTTTCCTAAAAACTGAATTGAAGCCTTAGCCCAATTGGCATCTCTGGCCACAGGTCAGCCCGTAGTAAATAGTACCACTCTAATTACACCCTCAGCGGCACTAGGGCGGCCGGGTGAAGAGTGCCGAGGCCCAATGTTATCCAATTGGGGATAGGGGGCCTCCGGTTGGTGGCTGCTGACGAGCAGGCCACTTGGTTGTGGGAGCAAAGCTCCTGGACTTTAGCTCAGGGCAAATGGGGAAACAAAGTAGCACCAAAGGTGCAACCTCAGCAATACTAGGGAGGCCGGATGCGGGGTGCTGTTTCGACGTCGGGTGCCCTGTTGTTTGCAATGGGGAACCTTTGGTTTGCAAACGCACTGCAGGCTTGGGGACAAAGGTCTTTTGGGTGTGACCATCACTTCGAGAGGTAAGTTGGGAAGTTGGGGGTTGGTTAGGCACCATCAGTTGGGCCACCCAATGCCGTGGGGCATCGGGTGCAGGGGTGCCTTTTAGGGTCGGACCTTCTTACCAGCTCCTGGTCGTGGTTGGGGGGACCTTCCGGATTTAGGCTGCAGGCGTCGGCTGGAGGTTTGAGGCAGGTCAGGGGTCACCGGATCTCGGGTTAGGATCGCCAGGGAGACCTCCTCATGGTGTTTGCCCACTCTAACTCAGCCAGTGGATGGCAGGTGCAGAGTTGATCAGATTTGCGGTGTCCGGCTGGAGCCAGAGGTTGGAGATGAACAAATCTGGTGTTCACGGGAGACCCAGTCTTTGTGGTTGAAGGCAGGCAGGTCCTCCGGGGTTTTTAAGGTTGCTGGCTGCAGGACACACTGGGATTTTGCAGGAGCAGGTTTGAGGTGGAGACAGGCCGGCAGGGCTGGGGCCAAGTCAGTGGGCGTCTTCCTCTTGTTAGCTTTGGCATGGCTGTTCGGCCCTTCTTCTTCTTTTCTTGTAGTTTCTTCTGGTCTGAGGAAGCAAGTTTCAGGGGTGCCCCTAAATACTAGATTTAGGGGTGTTACAGGTAGGTGAAAAGGTTGGGACCAATGGGTCCCTCCCCTGGGGTGGGTACACCCCCTATTATGCCACCCTCCAGTGGGAGGGGAGCATAAGTCTTTCCCTGGTTGGCTGAGTCACCCATCTGCAAGATGGCGGGTACTGAGGGTTGTGTTTCACCTCGCCTCCCTCACCTGAGGGGTGGAGTTGGCAGAGTTGGGCACACCTCTCTTCCTCACTTGTTTTTCCCGCCGGTTCTCCCGCCCAAAGTGGGGGTCAGAACCAGTGGGGATCAGTTGCTGAAAGCAGCAAGGGGCCTGGGGAAGCTCACAAAGGTGGCAAGCCTTTGAAGCTTCTCCTTCGTGAACCCTGCCCATCCTGGGGAGGAGGCTTGGCACCTCATCCCAGGATGTGCCTTGTTTCAGGCCCCTGAGAGCAGCAGGCTCTCAACCCAGGGTTCCAGAAACATGTCTGGTGGTGGCAGCTGAAAGCAGCCACTCAGCCTGGACATTAGCGGTAGGTTAGTTTTCAAGGGGCATCTCTAAGATGCCCTCTGTGTGCATTTTTCATTAAATCCCACACTGGCATCAGTGTGGTTTTAATGTGCTGAGAATTTTGATACCAGACTTCCCAGTTTTCAGTGTAGCCATTATGATTCTGTGGAGTTTGTACTGACAAACTCCCAGCACCATATACTCTTA
This sequence comes from Calotriton arnoldi, assembly GCA_963921515.1. NCBI lineage: Eukaryota > Metazoa > Chordata > Amphibia > Caudata > Salamandridae > Calotriton > Calotriton arnoldi. The sequence continues at coordinate 2,160,904 of CAWUFW010002443.1, forward strand.
ATGGCAGCACTGCACTTACAATGTTTAAGAATGGACTTAGACACTGTAGGGGTACAGGGCTCATGCAACTCTACCTTCACCACTGGTATAGTGCACCCAGCTAGAGGGGTGACTGATCTATGCAGGGCAGTGGGTTGTAGGCATGGCACACAGAGGTGTATGCCATGTCGACTCTTCACTTTGTTCTGCACCAAAACACGCAGCCTGCAAAGGCAATGTGTGAGTGTAATGGTACAGGACCTCTAAGGGTGGCACAATAAGTGATGCAGCCCTTAGAGGCCTTCTCTGGTCACAGTGCCCTGGGTACCTGTGATACCATTTACCAAGGGCTGACCTGTGGCCAGAGATGCCAATTGGGTTTAGGCTTCAATGCAGTTTTAGGAAAAGAACATAGGCCCTGGGTACCTGGTTAGCAGGAGCCCAGGGCACACTCAGTCAAAGCACATCAGCAATTCAGCAAAAAGTGGGGGCAACCATGCAGAAAGAGGGCACTTTCTCACACATTGTTATTCTTCTAGACAGGTGCTCAGCGCTACTAATCGTACTTGTTTGCAAATTTGCGCTCGCTTGGGCTGGTTATGTAAGAGAGGTTAGAGAACTTAAGTTAGGTAATGCAGACTAGAAAGACTTCTTTCCTTTGTCCTGTCAGACTGTCCTGTCACTAAGATAGTGGTAGTTAGTTAGTTAGTTACTTAGTTTTATTTGGTAATTTTGCGTCTTCTTACTTGACTTCAGTCCTCGTAGAACCTTTTGTAGTTCATATAGTGAGTGAATAGCAACCATACAATTTGGTGTATGCAATGTGCATGCGTCCATCTGTGCATTTAAGAAGACTAAATGCAGACTTAGTGAATTGGCACGTCAGAGGGGGTTGAGAGATGATTGCGAATGAGATCGGAACTTAGAAGCAAATATCATTTTTTTGCAATTGATTCCAAAGTCTTTGGAATAGGCGGGCTAGGTAGGTTTAGGATTCAGGAATCGGAATGGAACTGTGGAATACTAAAGATCAGATGGTCCGCGACCTCGATACTAGTCTACTACTAGTCGATCTGATTTAGGATAGGTCAATGTTATTGCAATTGCCGTTTCCTGTCTAAAAATAATTTTGGAGCAATTATTTAATATTTATTTATTTAACACCAATAATTTTTTGTCTCTTTAATTATGTCTTACATGGTCAGCATCCAGGGGCAAGAAGAAGACTGGGTCTGCTGAGGCAGGGGTGGGAGCCGGAGGGGCCTCCCAGGGGCAGAAAGCAGCCTTAGATGCAGATGACTCTGCTGGCCCCAGTAAGTCCTCCTGTTCTTAATACTAATATATACTTCCCTAACTTTTACCGCTCTATTATTTCTGTTTACTAATTTTATTTTTCTCAAATCCTCTTCAATCTATCTGTTTCTAAATTCTTGTTACTGCTCCATTACCTACTAACATTGTTATTTATATTTCTAGTCTCTGTTTTTTTTTACATCAAATTAAACTGCCTCTGGCTCTGTTAGTCTGTCTGTAGCTTGCTTTCTTCTGGTTTTCCAATTAGCTTTCCCTCTCCCCTTATATATTTTCTGGATTGCCTTGTGGTGGTACTGTAAGACTCAGAGAGCCCATTGGTCCTACTACTAGTACTAGTAGTAAGGACTCCTTACTACTACTAGTACTAGTAGTACTAATCTGCTGTGCAGATTGCATGCCCAAGTAAGGTATTCTACGCATGTTTGTTGAGATGAGAAGGCTTACTTTTACTGTCTCATGCTTGATCAGTAAATGATGGTCACTCACGTTGGACACCCCAAAGTGGTATAATTTACTTTGTCTCGTCTAGGCCTAGTACTTGTTTTATTAGCAGCAGTTGATGGTGAACACTGAACAACATATTACCATGCACCATGGCTGGAAGGAAGTATGAGGAGGAGGACAGCACCATTATTTTCCAACCAAGAGAGACCTCATGTCCGATTGTCTGCCCTGTTGACCACTCTTTTTCTTCTTTTCAAAAATTCAGATGCACCAATAGCTCTAGCCACTGAATCCAGTCCTTTGGGTTGTCCTCTTCTTGAAAGGCTTTTCAAAAATTGCCACCAACAAAATGCCCAACCGGATATTTTGTTATTTTAGATAGGACATAATGTCTACTCTACTGTTGTACCCAAATTGTAGTAATGTGTGTGGTGTATGTATTGTATTTTCAATCTTGCTAATGACAAAAATAAATAGGGGCGGCTTATATGGCATCTAAAATATGTGAAATGTTTTTTTCAGGCGTACCGACCACCAGTGTCGGGGCCAGCGGCGAAGCATCGCCACTCCGGAGGGAGCGGATGCCGCATCTGCAGGGGGTGACCCAGCAGCAGTGGCGGGTGGTGGTAAGTCATATTCCTTACTCATTGACAATGATGAATCCTCCAGGGGGTTTGATGGGTCAAACTCAAAGGCAAGCAAGGACGCATGGGTGGTGGTTAAATGACAAATGTATGTTGTTGTTGAAAGGTTTGTTGAGCTTGAGAATGATAGCCATGTTTGGATGGATGGATGCCTGGATGGTATCATAGGTAAAAATGTAAAATGTAAATCCGTATTTGTAAAGTGCAAACTACTCACCCTTACGGGTCTCAAGGCGCTGGGGGCCGTTGTGGAAATTAAGTGAGCTATTGCCCAGAGTCACATGGTGCTGAGCTGCGCTGCTGCCGGAGATCGAACCGTGAGCTCTGTGCTCCGATGTCAGCTGCCCTGGCCGCTGCACCACACCTCTCCACTAGGTGAAGAGTCAGACTGGATGAAGAGAATGTAAAAGAAAATTAAACCGTGCCAGACTAGCAAAGCCAAGGGTGAAGTATAAAATAATGCTAGAAGAGGAATGCAATGATAAATGAAAAAACCCTGGGAAGAATAAACAAGACTGTTTTTTTTCAAGGTTTTTGATTCAAAGGTTTGAGGTTGTATTTCAGAATACTCCCTTTACTCACAGTCGTTTGCAAGCACAACATATATATTGTGGATGTACCCACCCATCATCAATCGCCTCCCTCCGACCCCAAGGCCCACTCCCGCTCCCTACCTATGTCATTTCGACCATGTCAGCCATGGGTGGCCTATCGACTGCATGGTTAACTTACAATCAAACAATAGTAGTACGTCATGTCATCATCACGTGACGTCGTGCCGTATATCATCATCATTCATATTAGTAAGCATATCATGTGCCTAGTTATAGTAGTCAACGTGAAAGTGAAACTGACCATATGCCATTCATTTAACAGAGCATGGCCAGAATGGAAAAATAGATAATTGTGTAGTACAGCTGCCCAACTTGCAGACAGTAGTAAAGTAACGTGAGTTTGCGACAAGAGTATGTCTGTCTAGGGTGCAAGCTGACTGAGCTGGCATGCCTACAAGATTAATTTAGCTAAACAAAAGAGAGAAGAAGAATATTTCTCTACTCCATATTGCCTAATGCCTGAAAGTCTAATCATCATCACATCCAAATCTTAGGGGCAGAGGATGTGAGGATACCACAAATGTCATGTACTGCTAGTGCTACTGCGCCACTATAATTTCATGTGTATAATTTTGTGTTACTGTTCTGCTAAGAGTATTGGTTACAATTGTCTTTTTTCTTTCTTGAAAGTGGGGGTCAGAACCAGTGGGGACCAGTTGCTGAAAGCAGCAAGTGGCCTGGGGAAGCTCACAAAGGCGGCAAGCCTTTGAAGCTTCCCCTTCGTGAACCCTGCCCATCCTGGGGGAGGAGGCTTGGCACCTCATCCCAGGATGTGCATTGTTTCAGGCCTCTGAGAGCAGCAGGCTCTCGACCCAGTGATCCAGAAACATGTTTGGTGGTGGCACCTGAAAGCAGCCACTCAGCCTGGACACTAGTGGTAGGTTAGTTTTCAGGGGGCATCTCTAAGATGCCCTCTGTGTGCATTTTTCATTAAATCCCACACTGGCATCAGTGTGGTTTTAATGTGCTGAGAAGTTTGATACCAGACTTCCCAGTTTTCATTGTAGCCATTATGATGCTGTGGAGTTTGTACTGACAAACTCTCAGCACCATATACTCTTAATGGCAGCACTGCACTTACAATGTTTAAGAATGGACTTAGACACTGTAGGGGTACAGGGCTCATGCAACTCTACCTTCACCACTGGTATAGTGCACCCAGCTAGAGGGGTGACTGATCTATGCCAGGGCAGTGGGATGTAGGCATGGCACCCAGAGGTGTTTGCCCTGTCGACTCTTCACTTTGTTCTGCACCAAATCACGCAGCCTGCAAAGTCAGTGTGTGAGTGTAATGGTACAGAACCTCTAAGGGTGGCACAATAAGTGCTGCAGCCCTTAGAGGCCTTCTCTGGTCTCAGTGCCCTGGGTACCTGTGATACCATTTACAAGGGGCTGACCTGTGGCCAGAGATGCCAATTGGGTTTAGGCTTCAATGCAGTTTTAGGGAAAGAACATAGGCCTGGGTACCTGGTTAGCAGGAGCCCAGGGCACACTTAGTCAAAGCACATTAGCAATTCAGCAAAAATTGGGGGCAACCATGCAGAAAGAGGGCACTTTCTCACACATTGTTATTCTTCTAGACAGGTGCTCAGCGCTGCTAATCGTACTTGTTTGCAAATTTGCGCTCGCTTGTGCTGGTTATGTAAGAGAGGTTAGAGAACTTAAGTTAGGTAATGCAGAGTAGAAAGACTCCTTTCCTTTGTCCTGTCAGACTGTCCTGTCACTAAGATAGTGGTAGTTAGTTAGTTAGTTACTTAGTATTATTTGGTAATTTTGCGTCCTCTTACTTGACTTCAATCCTCGTAGAACCTTTTGTAGTTCATATAGTGAGTGAATAGCAACCATACAATTTGGTGTATGCAATGTGCATGCGTCCATCTGTGCATTTAATAAGACTAAATGCAGACTTAGTGAATTGGCACGTCAAAGGGGGTTGAGAGATGATTGCGAATGAGATCGGAACTTAGAAGCAAAGATCATTTTTTTGCAATTGATTCCAAAGTCTTTGGAATAGGCGGGCTAGGTAGGTTTAGGATTCAGGAATCGGAATGGAACTGTGGAATACTAAAGATAAGATGGTCCGTGACCGCCATATTAGTCTACTACTAGTCGATCTGATTTAGGATAGGTCAATGTTATTTCAATTGCCGTTTCATGTCTATAAATCTTTTTGGAGCAATTATTTAATATTTATTTATATAACACCAATCATTTTTTGTCTCTTTAATTATGTCTTACATGATCAGCATCCAGGGGCAAGAAGAAGACTGGGTCTGCTGAGGCAGGGGTGGGAGCCGGAGGGGCCTCCTAGGGGCAGGAAGCGGCCTCAGATGCAGATGGCTCTGCTGGCCCCAGTAAGTCCTCCTGTTCTTAATATTAATATATATTTCCCTAACTTTTACCACTCTATTATTTCTGTTTACTAATTTTATTTTTCTCAAATCCTCTTCGATCTATCTGTTTCTAAATTCTTGTTACTGCTCCATTACCTACTAACATTGTTATTTATATTTCTAGTCTCTGTTTTTTTTTTACATCAAATCAAACTGCCTCTGGCTCTGTTAGTCTGTCTGTAGCTTGCTTTCTTCTGGTTTTCCACTCGGCTTTCCCTCTCCCCTTATATATTTTCTGGATTGCCTAGTGGTGGTACTGTAAGACTCAGAGAGCCCATTGGTCCTACTACTAGTACTAGTAGTAAGGACTCTTTACTACTTCTAGTACTAGTAGTACTAATCTGCTGTGCAGATTGCATGCCCAAGTAAGGTATTCTATGCATGTTTGTTGAGATGAGAAGGCTTTCTTTTACTGTCTCATGCTCGATCAGTAAATGATGGTCACTCACGTTGGACACCCCAAAGTGGTATATTTTACTTTTTCTCGTCTAGGCCTAGTACTTTTTTTATTAGCAGCAGTTGATGGTGAACACTGAACAACATATTACCATGCACCATGGCTGGAAGGGAGTATGAGGAGGAGGACAGCACCATTATTTTCCAATCAAGAGAGACCTCATGTCCGATTGTCTGCCCTGTTGACCACTCTTTTTCTTCTTTTCAAAAATTCAGATGCACCAATAGCTCTAGCCACTGAATCCAGTCCTTTGGGTTGTCCTCTTCTTGAAAGGCTTTTCAAAAATTGCCACCAACAAAATGCCCAACCGGATATTTTGTTATTTTAGATAGGACATACTGTCTACTCTATTGTAGTACCCAAATTGTAGTAATGTGTGTGGTGTATGTATTGTATTTTCAATCTTGCTAATGACAAAAATACATAGGGGCGGCGAAATGTTTTTTTCAGGCGTACCGACCACCAGTGTCGGGGCCAGTGGCGAAGGCATCGCCACTCTGGAGGGAGCGGATGCTGCAGCTGCAGGGGGTGAGCCAGCAGCAGTGGCGGGTGGTGATAAGTCATATTCCTTACTTATTGACAATGATGAATCCTCCAGGGGGTTTGAAGGGTCAAACTCAAAGGCAAGCAAGGACGCATGGGTGGTGGTTAAATGACAAATGTATGTTGTTGGTGAAAGGTTTGTTGAGATTGAGAATGATAGCCATGTTTGGATTGATGGATGTCTGGATGGTATCATAGGTGAAGAGTCAGACTGGATGAAGAGAATGTAAAAGAAAATTAAACCGTGCCAGACTAGCAGAGCCAAGGGTGAAGAATAAAATAATGCTAGGAGAGCAATGCAATGATAAAGGAAAAAACCCTGGGAAGAATAAACAAGACTGTTTTATTTCAAGGTTTTTGATTCAAAGGTTTGAGCTTGTATTTCAGGATACTCCCTTGACTCACAGTTGTTTGCAAGCACAACATATATATTGTGGATGTACCCACCCATCATCAATCGCCTCCCTCAGACCCCGAGGCCCACTCCCGCTCCCTACCTATGTCATTTCGACCATGTCAGCCATGGGTGGCTATCGGCTGCATGGTTAACTTACAATCAAACAATAGTAGTAAGTCATGTCATCATCACATGACGTTGCACCGTATATCTTCATCATTCATATTAGTAAGCATATCATGTGCCTAGTTATAGTAGTCAGCGTGAAAGTGAAATTGATCATTTGCCATTGATTTAACAGAGTATGGCCGTAATGGAAAAATAGATAATTGTGTAGTACAGCTGCCCAACCTGCAGACAGTAGTAAAGTAACGTGAGTTTGCGACACGAGTATGTCTGTCTAGGGCGCAAGCTGACTGAGCTGGCATGCCTACAAGATTAATTTAGCTAAACAAAAGAGAGAAGAAGAATACTTCTCTACTCCATAGTGCCTAATGCCTGAAATTCTAATCATCATCACATCCAAATCTTAGGGGCAGAGGAAGTGAGGATACCACAAATGTCATGTTCTGCTAGTGCTACTGTGCCACTATAATTTTATGTGTATAATTTTGTGTTATTGTTTTGCTAAGAGTATTGGTTACAATTGTCTTTTTTCTTTCTTGATATAGCTACTCCTACCGAACCCGCCACCAGGCAGGAATTAGCAGCTAGGACACAGCAACGGAAGCTGGAAGCCATCCGGGCCGAATATTGCCAGCTGGTTGTCCTGGAGGAGGAGGAGGTGGCAGCTGCAGCTTCCTCCAATGCCCTGGGCCCCAGCCAGGCCCCCCTGTGCCTCCGGTGGTATGGCACCATGCTCTGGCAGCCGCCGGCCGCAACTCATCCTCATCAGCCACTGCTGCCCACCCCTGTTGTTCCTGCAGAAACGTTCGGCGCTACATGCTCCTCCGGATGGCGCGCCTAGAGGCCAGGCTGGAGGAGGTCCTGGAGCGCACTAGCCGGCACGCCCGCTGCTAGACCTCAGTCTTCTTGACCCTTGCTCCTTTTTTAATCTTTTTTTTTGGTGGGTGGGATGTGTTGGAGAGAGGTTGGGAATGTTGGGAGTTGGGAGTTGGGGAAAATTTGGGTATTGTTCTTTTTTTATGGACATTTGGACATGGACATTTACTGGACATTGGTTGGGGTTAGGGAGAGGGGTGGGTCAGGTGTTGTGGGTTTCTCCTAGTTTATTTGTTAAGGTAATACATTATTTATAGTTTTACAAAACATATGATGTAAATCTTTTCTGGGGGGGTTATTCTTTTACTTCGCCTTGTTGTTTCCTCCTTTGCTGCAGGGCCGCACCCAGCTTTTGAAAACTGCTGATAGTGCATGTAGGAAGGTGGAATCTGACTATATGGTTGCCCCCACTTTTTTTATGGTGTTTTGCTGGTTTATGACTTAGTTGGACTGGGATCCTGCTATTCAGGGCCCCAGTCTATCTGCTTTCTCTGTAAAATGGTTTCCATGTGCCTTAGGCACATCTCTGATTGGAATCTGGAGTGCCCTTATAAGTCCCTAGTATATGGTATACTATGTACCAAGGGCATAGGTACCTCAGAGGCCTACCAGGGGCTGCAGCACGTATTGTGCCACCCCTGGAAGGCCATCCAAACTGACACCACAGGTCTGCTACTGCAGCCTGGGTAAGGTGGTGCATGCACCCCTTACTGTGATATAGGTTACCTATATCACTAAATACATACACACATATAAACCTATAAGTCACTCCTAAGGCAGGCCTTATCAATCCTAAAGGCAGAGTGCATGGTTCCTATGTGAGAGGGTGCCCCTGCATGAGCAGGGCCCCTCTGCAGCATTCGGAGACCATCTCTGATGCTGTTTGTAGTGCAGCCTGACCATATACTCTTAAGCGCATTATATCCTCGCGGTAAAATGCTAACTTTGGAATGGCTGCACCTAAACATGTCGTGTTTGGTGTCAAACATCTTGGAATACTACCCCCCGCCAATCCTGGTGGCGGGGGTAGCATTCCACCCTTCTAGAGGGAAAGACATGTTAACTCTGGCTTACCCGGTAACTTCTTTCTGAAGCCCTGGCATCACAAAATGGATGCTGCTGCCACAGACACAAGTCTGGCCTCCTGCTGCTGGACGAAACTCCGGCAGGGGAGGCCTGGACAATAGGTTTCCTGTTGCAGGGAGGTGTGACCACCTCCCCAGACAGGATAATGTGTATTGGGGCTGGGTGGGTGCACTCTTAGAGTGCTTTGAAGTCCTGCACTGGGGGAGCAAAGGCTCCTCTGTGCATATGCCAGTTCAAACCAGCTCAGGGGCTACCTGCCCCTGCTCTGGCGCGAAACTGGACAAAGGGAAGTGGGTGTAGCCACCCCCTCCCTTGACCCTCCCATAGGTGGGGTCATAGAGTTAGTCCCTCCCTGTTTTACTAGTTAAAATGGGGAACCCTTGCCACAGCAAGATTAGATATCCCTGGACTAAACTTTGAAACTGAATCCTGGACCTTCGACGCTCTACATCACGATTAGAGGACTGAAGAATCTCCCTTGGGGTCAAGGAGTGACTCCCCTGCTTGGCAGGCACCAAAAACGATAACGACGGTCGCAAACTACGCCGCTCCCGCCGGAGTCCGAAGTCCCTGCAGCCCAAGAAGTAGATTTCCTGACTTCTCCAAGGCCATCGTGAGTTCCCAGCGAAGCTGAGGCAAGTGGACCCCACGAGTGACGAGGAACCGCGACCCCTGGGTACCGTGCACTATTATCAAGTGGAACCCCTTCACAACGTTCTACGAACCTGTGCTTTGGAACACGTGTGGTCCCAACCTCCAGCAGGAATCCCTCCGAAGATCAGAGGCCTACACCGTCCTGAGTGACCGTGGGCCCCTGTTGAGTGATTCCGCCCGAGGTGTCTTTGCGATCCCTTGCCAGCCGGCTCGTGGGTCCCCAAAAGACTTTCTAAAGAAACCAAAGAGCTCCCCTGGTTGCACCAGGCCTGCCCTGACTTACCCTCGCTGGGTGAGTTCCCCAGACCTTGCTGGTTTGCACCATCGACGATCTTCAGCTACATCGAGACTTGCCGTTGCCAAGGCTTGTTGGGTCCAATCCGGTCGCCGACACTGCAGCACTCGACAGACATCGTGTACCAGCCCGAATCCTGCTCCTGGTCGCCAACAAGGCCTCCTGGACCTCGTGGCTGCAGAAACGAGACGACTGTCAACGCACCTGAAGCACTCGACATCGGTGGGCATCTGTCCATCGCCTTCCTGGTCACTGGCTAGTGACCCAGACTCTGTCCCCTCTGCTTTCAGGTTCTTCAGAACTCCGATCCACTCTTGGATCCACCCGGACACTTTTCTCCTGGTCGCCAGCAGCACTTTGCAGCAGATCGCCATAAGAACCGACGACGAAACCCGACCCCGAAAGGCACCTATGCACCCGGCTTCCCTGGGTGAGGTAACACGAGTACTCCGGTGCTCCCGTGGGTAGAGACTCTTCAAAGTCCTAGATCTCAAAGGGTTTTGTCCTAGTCCTCTTTAAAGTGTCCCTTTCCTCTATTTTCCCGATCCCGACTTTCTCCATAGAAGTTAACGGCGTATCGCGGTTGTGTATTTACACTGCACGCGTCTCCCGTGGGTCCCCTGTGTCACTACCTTGGGTGGTTCCTTGTGGTCCAAGCACTTCTAGAGGCTCTAGGCCTAGTGTCTAGTTCAGTCGTGGTTCGCATACCACTTTATTGGTATATGGTATGGTACGCCCCTAGGGCCCAAACGTGTATTTGTGCTATTACTGTGATTTAAGATCTTATAACCTATGTACTTCGAACTCTAGCCTCATAAAGAGACTAGAGGGGTGTGTTTAGTAATAAATACATATATTTTGAATATATACCTGGTGTGGTGCTCTTTCATTTGGTCACTCAAGAGATTATAGACTGGTAAAACAAGCTGCTTTACATTCCTTCAAGACTTAGCCTGAAGGCTGCTCTCCATAGCTACCACTAGGATAGCTTTCAATAAGGTTGTCTTTAACCTACCTACCATAAGAGTCGATTTGGACTGGTGCAAGGTGCCCACTATAATTAGTGGACAGCATATGCCAGGCCAAATTCTCACATTGGTGTGCAGCGTGTGGGATTCCAGCTTGCTATTGTTTTACCAGATAATCTCAATTGAATTGATCAACTGAAAACCACTAAAGGTACCTAAGGTACATATAATTTAAGCTTAGAATATCAGTAAGTTCTACTGAACTTAGAGTTGTGTGTTAAGGGATAGCACAACCCTTTCTACAACTCAAGAGAGTTTAGTAGGCCACACTAGAGTAGGTAGTGCATACACCACACCACACTAGTAATGTCTTTAAAAGCAGGATCCAGAGATGCCCTGCAGGAAGCCATTGAGCTTCCCCCTCCAAGTATGACACACTCCCATTCTTGGAACTGAGAGCTTTGTGTAACGTGAGGAAATTAAGGACAGGCCAAAGTCCCACCACCCAACACCTCCAGGAGTTGTTGGTGGCTTATGATCTTAGTAAGTCTTCAGAGACTGAAGGGGTAGGAGCAGAGGGTGGGCCAGCAGATGAGGAAGGGGCCAGGGGTACCACTACCCCCAGCCCCCTCTGAAACTGACCAGGAGGGTGACAATGACCGTGACCTGGAAAACCCAATCCCTTCTGGGGAAGATGAAGATGAGGATCTGGAGAACCACACCTTTGTCCCCCCAGGAAGGATTATGAGTGTGCACAGAAAGTCTAGGTCTCCTTCTCAGGAGTCTAACCACTCTGGCACCTCTATAGGGAGCTCTGTCTCATCTCATAGGAGAGAATCCTCTCATGAGAAGAAAGAGGCTAGTCCAGTATGAGGAAACTCAGCTGGAACTCAGAAAAAAGCAATTAGCTTTAGATAGAGAATCCCTAGATCTCCTTAGAGAGAGAAGAAAGTTGGGACTAGAGTCCCATGGTGGCAGCAATATCCCTAGAGATAGGGAGAGGTCCTATGACCATAGAAACCTAAACAAGATTGTCCCTCCCTACCAGAGTGGGGATGACATCCACAAATGGATAACTGCACTGGAGAGGGCCTGTAAAGTTCAGAAGGTCCCCCAGAGGCAGTGGGCAGCAATCTTGTGGCTCTCCTTTGCAGACAAAGGTAGAGACAAGCTCCTCACTGTAAGAGAAGAGGATGCTGACAATTACACAGTCTTGAAGAGTGCTCTGATAGATGGGTTTGGCCTAACCACTGAACAGTATAGGTTGAAGTTCAGAGACACCCAAAAGCTCAGACTCAAGACTGGGTTGATTTTGTAGATTGTGCTACAAAGGCTCTGGAAGGTTGGATACATGGCAACAAAGTGCATGACTTTTTAGGATTGTACAATTTGATTATGAGGGAGCAGATCCTTAATAATTGTCAAAACCAGCTTTTGCACCAGTATCTGGTGGACTCTGATCTGACCTCTCCCCAAGAATTGGGAAAGAAGGCAGACAAATGGGTCAGAACCAGAGTAAAAACTAGAAATCAGGGTGGTGACCAGAAGAAAGATTCTACTAAGTCCCAAGAGAAAGGTGGGGATAAATCTAAGGATAAGTCCCCTACAGGGCCCCAAAATTCCTCTTCTGGGGGTGGGTCCCAAACACCTTCCTCTCCTGAAAAGAAACCCTATTGCCATGTCTGTAAAAAGCCTGGGCACTGGAAAACTGATCCCAGTTGCCCCAGGATTGGCAATAAAGAAAATGTTCCTCCCACAACTACTACCACCCCTCCTGGTACTACCAGTAGTAATCCTCCAGTTGGGAGTAGTGCACCCAAAAAGTTGGGTGCTTTTGCAAGAGGAACAGAGGTGGGCCCTAGTTTAGACAGGGACCCCTCAACAGACTCCTCTGACTCTGATGGTGGTATAGGATTTGCCACCTTTACCATGGGTCCCATAGCATTGGGCAGGTACAGATTGGAGCCAATGATTAATGGTCAGAAAGCTGTGGCATTTAGGGACACAGGGGCTAGTGTCACCATGGTGGCAGGGAAACTAGTCCCCCTCACCAGTTTTTACCTGAGTTTAAGTACCAGGTGACCAACATTGATGGTGTCAGAACAGATCACCCCATGGCCATAGTCAATCTCAGCTGGGAGGGGGTCACAGGCCCAAAGAGAGTGGCAGTGTCCCCCACCTTACCTGTAGATTGCCTGATGGGCAATGATTTGGAAATTTCAGCCTGGGCTGAAGTTGAACACCAAACCCATCTTAGGATGTTGGGCGTCCCTGTAAAGGTTAGTGGGGCTGTGATGGCCACAGCCCCAGCCCAAGAATTTGGAGAGATGGAGCCTGAAAGAATGGCCCACTCTCCCCCAAAAGAGAGCACAAGGGTTGAAGAAAAGTCTTCTTCCCCCAGACAATAGGTAAGGGTCAGCCTCCTCAGGGAACTGACCCTACCCCTAGTGAAGGAACTGCCACAGAAGTAGTCAGGCCTGGCCTGGCCACACCCCTGATGGCAGAGGACCCTTCCAAGGTGGTACCCAGTCTGGAGCAGGTAACCTGCCCCTCTCTACCCTGCCTCAGTCAGCCCAGGGCTGCAGAGGTCAGGGAGGTCAGTGGACCCCCAGGGCCCCCTGTCCAGAGGAAACCCCCATCAGCAGATTAGGGGCACCCAGTCTAGTAGCCCTAGCCAGGTGAAAATTCCTCTACACACTGAGGGATCCCCCAAACCTTTATGTAGGGACCTCCCCCAGAAGGACTCTGGTAGGCAAGGGCAAACCTGGGACCAGAAGGTTCCAAACCTGCCATGTCCCTCCAGTAGTCCATCCAAAGGGACCCAACCCCCAGCTGTAGGCAGCCAAAGGTTGACCCTTAGAGCAAAGTGCAACTCAGTCATGGAAAGACAGGCATACATGGTGACCAGTGATCTGAGGAAGCTGAGGACAACAATCCTAGGGCCTCACTTCCCTACTCAGCCACCTCACCAGCCTTGTACTTTACCTAAGCACACCACAGGTAGTGATGCCCCATGGTGGAGACCCTCTCATACCCTTAGGGTGAGGGATTGCTTAGTGGACCATAAGACAGGGGGCAACCATGCTAGTGCAGGTGCTTCCTTATATGACCACTTAGTCAATGAAGGCTCAACTGGCCAAGGTTAGCCTTATCTCCTTTCGTTTGGGGGGGGGTTATGTAGGAAGGTGGAATCTGACTATATGGTTGCCCCCACTTTTTTTATGGTGTTTTGCTGGTTTATGACTTAGTTGGACTGGGATCCTGCTATTCAGGGCCCCAGTCTATCTGCTTTCTCTGTAAAATGGTTTCCATGTGCCTTAGGCACATCTCTGATTGGAATCTGGAGTGCCCTTATAAGTCCCTAGTATATGGTATACTATGTACCAAGGGCATAGGTACCTCAGAGGCCTACCAGGGGCTGCAGCACGTATTGTGCCACCCCTGGAAGGCCATCCAAACTGACACCACAGGTCTGCTACTGCAGCCTGGGTAAGGTGGTGCATGCACCCCTTACTGTGATATAGGTTACCTATATCACTAAATACATACACACATATAAACCTATAAGTCACTCCTAAGGCAGGCCTTATCAATCCTAAAGGCAGAGTGCATGGTTCCTATGTGAGAGGGTGCCCTGCATGAGCAGGGCCCCTCTGCAGCGTTCGGAGACCATCTCTGATGCTGTTTGTAGTGCAGCCTGACCATATACTCTTAAGCGCATTATATCCTCGCGGTAAAATGCTAACTTTGGAATGGCTGCACCTAAACATGTCGTGTTTGGTGTCAAACATCTTGGAATACTACCCCCCGCCAATTCTGGTGGCGGGTGTAGCATTCCACCCTTCTAGAGGGAAAGACATGTTAACTCTGGCTTACCCGGTAACTTCTTTCTGAAGCCCTGGCATCACAAAATGGATGCTGCTGCCACAGACACAAGTCTGGCCTCCTGCTGCTGGACGAAACTCCGGCAGGGGAGGCCTGGACAATAGGTTTCCTGTTGCAGGGAGGTGTGACCACCTCCCCAGACAGGATAATGTGTATTGGGGCTGGGTGGGTGCACTCTTAGAGTGCTTTGAAGTCCTGCACTGGGGGAGCAAAAGGCTCCTCTGTGCATATGCCAGTTCAAACCAGCTCAGGGGCTACCTGCCCCTGCTCTGGCGCGAAACTGGACAAAGGGAAGTGGGTGTAGCCACCCCCTCCCTTGACCCTCCCATAGGTGGGGTCATAGAGTTAGTCCCTCCCTGTTTTACTAGTTAAAATGGGGAACCCTTGCCACAGCAAGATTAGATATCCCTGGACTAAACTTTGAAACTGAATCCTGGACCTTCGACGCTCTACATCACGATTAGAGGACTGAAGAATCTCCCTTGGGGTCAAGGAGTGACTCCCCTGCTTGGCAGGCACCAAAAACGATAACGACGGTCGCAAACTACGCCGCTCCCGCCAAAGTCCGAAGTTCCTGCAGCCCAAGAAGTGGATTTCCTGACTTCTCCAAGGCCATCGTGAGTCCCCAGCGAAGCTGAGGCAAGTGGACCCCACGAGTGACGAGGAACCGCGACCCCTGGGTACTGTGCACTATTATCAAGTGCAACCCCTTCACAACGTTCTACGAACCTGTGTTTTGGACCACGTATGGTCCCAACCTCCAGCAGGAATCCCTCCGAAGATCAGAGGCCTACATCGTCCTGAGTGACCGTGGGCCCCTGTTGAGTGATTCCGCCCGAGGTGTCTTCGCGATCCCTTGCCAGCCGGCTCGTGGGTCCCCAAAAGACTTTCTAAAGAAACCAAAGGGCTCCCCTGGTTGCTCCAGGCCTGCCCTGATTTACCCTTGCTGGGTGAGTTCCCCAGACCTTGCTGGTCTGCACCATCGACGATCTTCAGCTACACCGAGACTTGCCGTTGCCAAGGCTTGTTGGGACCAATCCGGTCGCCGACACCGCAGCACTCGACAGACATCGTGTACCAGCCCGAATCCTGCTCCTGGTTGCCAACAACGCCTCCTGGACCTCGTGGGTGCAGAAACGAGACGACCGTCAACGCACCTGAAGCACTCGACATCGGTGGGCATCTGTCCATCGCCTTCCTGGTCACTGGCTAGTGACCCAGACTCTGTCCCCTCTGCTTTCAGGTTCTTCAGAACTCCGATCCACTCTTGGATCCACCCGGACACTTTTCTCCTGGTCGCCAGCAGCACTTTGCAGCAGATCGCCATAAGAACCGACGACGAAACCCGACCCCGAAAGGCACCTATGCACCCGGCTTCCCTGGGTGAGGTAACACGAGTACTCCGGTGCTCCCGTGGGTAGAGACTCTTCAAAGTCCTAGATCTCAAAGGGTTTTGTCCTAGTCCTCTTTAAAGTGTCCCTTTCCTCTATTTTCCCGATCCCGACTTTCTCCATAGAAGTTAACGGCGTATCGCGGTTGTGTATTTACACTGCACGCGTCTCCCGTGGGTCCCCTGTGTCACTACCTTGGGTGGTTCCTTGTGGTCCAAGCACTTCTAGAGGCTCTAGGCCTAGTGTCTAGTTCAGTCGTGGTTCGCATACCACTTTATTGGTATATGGTTTGGTACGCCCCTAGGGCCCAAACGTGTATTTGTGCTATTACTGTGATTTAAGATCTTATAACCTATGTACTTCGAACTCTAGCCTCATAAAGAGACTAGAGGGGTGTGTTTAGTAATAAATACATATATTTTGAATATATACCTGGTGTGGTGCTCTTTCATTTGGTCACTCAAGAGATTATAGACTGGTAAAACAAGCTGCTTTACATTCCTTCAAGACTTAGCCTGAAGGCTGCTCTCCATAGCTACCACTAGGATAGCTTTCAATAAGGTTGTCTTTAACCTACCTACCATAAGAGTCGATTTGGACTGGTGCAAGGTGCCCACTATAATTAGTGGACAGCATATGCCAGGCCAACTTCTCACAGTGCAACACACCAATAGATAGATGCGGTACCCTCACTTGTCCTACTACTGTCAGACTCTCCTCCTAGTCTATGCAGTCTAGAACTAAAACCCCAATCCACTCGGAAGGATGTGGATGTGTGAATGAATTAATTTCCATAGTATATACATTATTGCCTCCCCCACACTTCTTCTCTTACCTGTGATTGATGTTTAGGTGAAGCGATGGCTGCATGGTGATGGTTTGGTTTCCCAAGGTGCCATGGTGGTGGTGGTGGTAGCAGTAGTAGACAGTAGCATTTGCAAAAAAAGAAAATGAGACAGTCAATCACCTGAGGGAGACTGGGGAACGAGTAGTAGAAGTACAGCACACAAGAAGAAGACTGCCAAAAAAGAGACCTTGATGATGTTAAGCAATGCTAAAGCAAAATAAAACATAATGGTCGCGGGGATAGCCTAGTACAAGTTACAAACTGAAGTTGACTCGACCTATGTAGTGGACAGGCGTAACCTTTAGTGCTGGAAGGATGATGAATCAATGCCGGCAATTAATTAAGATGGATTATGTTCCTCTGGAAAAAAAATTGAATATTGAATACTGTGCAAGGGTGGGCAATCTAATCTATATGTTGCCATATATGTACATATATAGATATATATAAATATATATATTATCTACTGGCGGTCGCCATTAGATAGTTATAGTTAGGACCTATTTTCCATAGGAAATCCGCAACATTCTATTTGAAATAACTTTGGCGCCGGTTGACGAATCTTCACGAAATTTTCAAAACTTATGGCCCGCTCCGGTCCGCTCCTATCCTGAAAGTTTCGGGGTGATTCGGCAAGCGGGGGCCGAGAAAAAAGGGGGGACCCAAAACGTGTTTTCCCCATGCAATTTTCCACAGGAACCTTTCATCGCAGCTACAGCCCGAACTGCTGAACGGAATTACACCAAATTTGGCAAAAGGTAGCCCTTGGTTCAGAGTCATGCCTTTTGGTTAAATGGTGTAAATCCGTTCAGTAGAACCTGAGAAATTTGAAAAAGAAAACACATATATATCTGGGCGGAGCCTAACCACACATGTCATCGTGAGATCTGATTGGCTGTCAGCACTTCATCCTGGAATTGCTGGCAGCCATCTTGGGACCAATATAAATGATAGTACCCCATTGAAATGCATTGTAGTGAATCGAAGATTTTGAGGGTTACCAAAAGGAGAACTATAAAGGGTGATAACAGACTTTAGTTACATTAGAATTCATTTGTTGATGGTACCATACTAATTTCAGGAATTGTGGTGTGTTCTAAGGTGATTTTACCATGTGAAAAACCTTCTGCTGGGATATCATGAATCATGTTTGAGAGAAAACTATTTTCACATGCTTGTCCCATACAGGTTTGGAAGGTGCTCCAGAAGCTAAAATGAGAGCATATTTTCTGTAAATTCACATTATCTTTCTAAGTCATGTGAGAATGAAGTCTGACATTCTCAGTAAAACATGTACATCCAACAAGGGCAGAGACTGTCAGTTGATTCCTTTGTGTTCTACTGCAGCTTCCCAGAGTGTTCTAAAGAACAACTAGAGAGCTTACAGTCTTACTTATGACAAAAGTATGGCACACCTGAAGCCATCTTGATTGGAATAAACTGGTAACACTTAAAACATTTAATTTAAAAAGGAACAAAATGAGGGAGTTCATTTTGCCATAGAAATTATGGTTAGTGCTGTAGAAAGAAAAATTAGGACATGTCTTAAGTGAGATCTCAAATATCTTCCTGTTATATTTCAACAGGAGCAGCCTGTCAGTTGATGCCTTTGTGTTCTACTGCAGCTTCCCAGAGTGTTCTAAAGAACAACTAGAGTGCTAACAGCCTTACTTATGACAAACGTATGGCACACCTGAAGCTATCATGATTGGAATAAACTGTTAACACTTAAAACATTTAATTTAAAAAGGAACAAAATGATGGGGTTCATTTTGTCATAGAAATTATGGTTAGTGCTGTAGAAAGAAAAATTAGGACATGTTTCAAGTGAGATCTCAAATATCTTCCTGTTATATTTCAACAGGAGCAGCCTGTCAGTTGATGCCTTTGTGTTCTACTGCAGCTTCCCAGAGTGTTCTAAAGAACAACTAGAGCGCTAACAGTCTTACTTATGACAAAATTATGGCAAACCTGAAGCCATCTTGATTGGAATAAACTGGTAACTCTTAAAACATTTAATTTAAAAAGGAACAAAATGAGGGGGTTCATTTTGTCATAGAAATTATGGTTAGTGCTGTAGAAAGAAAAATTAGGACATGTTTTAAGTGAGATCTCAAATATCTTCCTGTTATATTTCAACAGGAGCAGCCTGTCAGTTGATGCCTTTGTGTTCTACTGCAGCTTCCCAGAGTGTTCTAAAGAACAACTAGAGCGCTAACAGTCTGACTTATGACAAAGGTATGGCATACCTGAAGCCATCTTGATTGTAATAAACTGGTAACACTTAAAACATTTAATTTAAAAAGGAACAAAATGAGGGGGTTCATTTTGCCATAGAAATTATGGTTAGTGCTGCAGAAAGAAAATTTAGGGCATGTTTTAAGTGAGATCTCAAATCCTCTTCTATTTCATTAGAAAATTCTGACATGCAGACTGAAACAATCACTTTCAATACCAGCAGTAGACTTCCAGTTAACTCCCTGGTGAGCAGTAGCTTTACTACAGTGATCTAATGAACAACTAGAGTGCTAACATTCTGAATTTATGGCAAATGTGTGACACATCTGAATGCCTTCTTGATGGAATCAAAGTAAAAAACTGAAAGCATTTCCTACTGAGGAGACTGCAGTAAATGACGAAATTAGGAAACTTCATAACAAATAAGTCTCCCAAGATGGCCACCAGAGAAAAAAGAGCCCAAATGTAGCACAAATATCACCCAGATGTAGCCCACATATAGCCCAATGACAGAAGTGTGCAAAACACTTTTTATTTTTAGTTTTTCTGCAGTTTTATATAGTGCAAACTGGTCAGGTATTGGAGCGTTACATCTTACTTGGACCCCTTATTGCGTATTTTGCACAAAGTACATGAGATTGATCTTGCGAAACCTTGAACTTTACGATTCTGTTAACCTGAAGTTGCTCTGAACCGGGCTTTGTAACACCCGTTTTTACCTACTGGTTTTAATTCATTCTCACTGTATTGTATTAGGAAAGAGGATTTACTGTTTTTATGTACACTTTTATGATCTATGTTTCTAAATCAGATCAAATAAAGTTTAATGAATTCTATGGCAGGACGGAAGCGAGGATTATGCATATCTTTCCTCACTTTATTTGCATAGCAGTTCAAAGAAAACGTAACACAACAATCATTAAACAAAAGACTACACAACCCATGAACCATTAGGGGGTAGTCTCCAAGGCAACTATAGTCCAATCATATCACAGTCCATCGTATATAATATCGTGACGTCCCTTCCGCTTCCTCTTTCTTCACTGCTTGTCAGTTAAGTGCATTCCTTACATTCTTGGCTTAATCTGACGTTGTTGCTGTTTGTATAGCGGTTTCTTGTGCACGTTATTAGCATTATTGCCTTGGTATTGTTTCATATTCCCTGCGCAGCAGGCTCTTGCCCGAGCTCGTTCTCCCCCTCGCAGTTTCTCCCACTGTGTGCTCTGCGCGCGGTGAGATCCTGTCAGGCGCGTCTGGTCCGAGCGAGGCAGCTCCGTCGAGCGCTCCCACTGGGAATCCGGTCACTCCTTTAGTGTCCGCTTGATTCCCGACCAACCCTCACCTAATTTTGACACCGATACGCGGTGATTTCCCCACACGGCCACGTTAGTGACCAGCGCCACCGGGTGGTGGTAATTGGTATTGCGCCTCAGTCTATTCTTATAACAGCTTCGGGGAAAGCCCAGCTGTTGGAGCACCGGCGAGGGGGCTGTCTTAAGGATTTTAAGGGCATTTGTTCTGTGCTCACAACCTCTGCTATCATGTCTTCTCCAGAAGACCATTTTTACTCCTCCTACCAGGAAGTGGAGGAGGAATGGCCCCCCAACTTCTCCCTCCAGCAGTGGGCCAACCCCTCTCTCTGGCTATTTCTAGGGCGCTGGCTCCTCTTAGGGATCAGGTTGATAAGCTGGCGAAAAGCATCCCTGGGGTGTTCAGTGACCCAGATCTGGTGGTGGTGGGTCCAAGTACCTCCCAGATGGGGAATAAAAGGGCTGTTAAGCATAACGCGGGGCACTTGGAAGGATTTGATAAACTTACGGAGACCTTCCTCAAGAGTGCGCAAACGCTAGAACATGCACCCTGCCGGGAGGAGGAGGGGCCCGGAGAAAATTGCGACACTGTCACCACTATTGTAGACCCCGACGGCGGGTTTCCCTTAGAGGGAGAGGGTGTATCGGAGGACGATTTCTCCTCCAATGAGGATAAGGACTCGGGGCGTCCCTGGCGTCCAGAGTCCCACTCCTCTCAGTCCCCGGTTGGGGACAGGGTCCACTCGGACATGTTCGAGCCTACCCAAATTTACCATCCTAGGTCGGCAGAGTGGACACCTGACGCCAAAGTGGCAGAGTATGTGGTGGGGAAAATCCATCAACCCCTTGAAAGGGAGGTCAGGAATAGGATGAGGGGAGAATGCCCAGGCCCTCACTGAAGGGGAAGATGGCACACACGCCTGAAATTGATGAGAAACTATGTATCTTTTTCTCCAAGTATATGAGGGATCCCAAGAAAGGAATTGATAGGTCTTGGACGTGGTAGGGCCCTTGATGCAAATTATTCAATTGACGGAGCGTTCCAAAGAGTCAGGATCCCTTTGTCCACGGATATTGGGGCTGGTTGGGCGCACTACCTAAACCCTAAAACACTACCCCCTCCACTACCCAAACACCACTGCACTACCCTAAACCCTAAAACACTACCCCCAGCACGACACCCTACACTACCCAAACATAACTGCACTACCCTAAACCCTAAAACACTACCCCCAGCACGACTCCCTACACTACCCAAACACCACTGCACAACACTAAACCCTAAATATACCCCCAGCATGACCTCCCATACTACACAAACACCACTGCACTACCCTAAACCCTAAAACACTACCCCCAGCACGACCCCCTACACTACTCAAACACCACTGCACTACCCTAAACCCTAAATCACGAACCCCAGCATGACCACCTACACTACCCAAACACCACTGCACTACTCTATACCCTAAAACACGACCCCCTGCACTACACAAACACGACTGCACTACCCTAAACCCTAAAACACTACACACAGCATGACCCCCTTCACTACACAAACACCACTGCACTACCCTAAACCCTAAAACACTACCCCCAGCACGACTCCCTATACTACCCAAACACCACTGCACTACCTTAAACCCTAAATCTACCCCCAGCACGATCCCCTACACTACCCAAACACCACTGCACTACCCTAAACCATAAAACACTACCCCCAGCATGACCCCCTACACTACACAAACACCACTGCACTACCCTAAACCTAAAACACTACCACCAGCATGACCCCTACACTACTCAAACACCACTGCACTACCCTAAACCCTAAAACACTACCCCAGCACAACCCCCTATACTACCCATACACCACTGCACTACCCTAAACCCTAAAACACTACCCCCAGCACGACCCCCTACTCTACTGCACTACCCTAAACCTAAAAACTACCCCAGCACGACCCCCTACAATAGCCAAACACCACTGCACTACCCTAAACCCTAAAACACTACCCCCAGCACGACCCCTACACCACCCAAACACCACTGCACTACCCTAAACCCTAGAAAAGAAACCCCCACCCCATGCCCAATCCACCTTACCTCTCACTCCTCATGGTTCCTCTCTCCTCGTGGTTCCTGCTTCACGTCATCTCTGAGGGGCGGTGCACGTCGTTGTGAGGAAACGGAACAGCCTCTGTTTCCTTACAACGACATGGATCGTCTACATGTTTTTAGAACGCATGGTCATTTACCAAACATACCTTTACAACAAAATTTGTTGTAAAGGCATGCGTGGTAAATGACCATGCGTTCTAAAAAAATGCGTAGTAATGACTTCGTGATGTACAACGCATGCGTGGTAAGGCATGCGTTGTAATGGAATCGCAAAGTAAAAAAGTCATTGTAACGGCTGTTTACCGATCGAAGCTGGCCCCTGTTCTTCAGTGAGACGTTTATTTGATTAATTAGGAGGAAGGAATGTGATTTTTTTACCGAAAAGTGCATTCCCGGCTGTTGTATTGTGAAAGTGTCCGCGTGGCCTGGTTTCACTTCCGGTGAGAGAGTGGAAGAGTCTGTTTGGATCTAAAGGAGTTCTGTTGTTGGACGGGGCCGGCGCGACATGTAATCAGAAAACATAGCTAATAGAAAGCGTCCTCCCTGAAGTGTGGAGCAGTGCCATGAGAGGTCAACGAGTGTGCGTCCCACCGCAGTATGACCGTACCGCGTGACCCATGTGCCGCCTCCAGGGTACGGGAGGCAGAAGCGGCATCGCAGGTCCTCTTGAAGACCGTTGTAGCACTAATTCTACATTTTGGTACTAGGGCATTTTAACTTCGTTGTTCCTGCCAGATACAAAGAGAAGATCCTGTGTTATTCAGTGCCCTCGTTGCCTTTTTTGTGGGTTGTGGTGCTTGTCACTTCGCTGCCCCGCCGGTGCACACGACTGGGCACCCCACCTCGTGTGCCATCTGCAGGGCCTCTGCCCTCGGATCACTGGTTTCGGTTTCTGGAGTGGCAACATAAACAGTTGCTCCCAAAGGACTAGCCTGAACACTTAGGTGAATATCCCCTGCACCAGCATTCCACGGAAATTCTTTCCTAGCTCTCCCACGTCAATGAGCACGGCTCCGCTCGCGACACCGTATGACGTCATCGGAGCCATAAGAGGACCTCGTTGGCGTGCTGACGTCAGTTCCACCCATTTTTTCCGTGCCACCGAGGCAAACAGGGGACCGAGACATTTTCACATGTATACATAGTATAATAAATATATATATATTCACTGAAAAAACCATAGGTTTCAGGCACGTTATAGTTAGAAATTAGTATAGGTGTATGAGTACATATGATGAGTGAGTACATGTATGAGTGACTGTATAGGGACTGTTGGTGAATGAGTGGATGTGTGTGTAGATCTTGGAATTACTGAATAGGTGTGTTGTAACTGGTATTGGTATGTCCATTGTTTTGAAAATGTTAGTTTGTATTTTTGAGTGTGTGTATCAAAGGTTATATTAGGGTGAGAGGAGGTCTGCCACTCTATCACAAGGATGATGTCATCAGTGATGTCATCAGTGATGTCATTTGAGATGTCATCAGTGATGTCATGAGTGATGTCACTGACCATGTTATGAGTGATGTAATATGTGACGTCATCAGCTGTTCATTGCGGGATAGCGCGAGTTATAGTTAGCTGAACTAACTATAACGGGGGAATTTCTATGGTTTTGTACGAGTGAAATGTCCAACTAACTATAACGCCCCTGAAACCTATGGTTTTTTCAGTGAATATATATATATATATATATATATATATATATATATATATATATATATATATATGCAGTAAAAATCGTCTCTCTACCAAGGTAGGAATCCGTTGAACAGACAGAGCGAACCCAAATGATTGTGCAATTTGGTGTTTATTACATGCCCAACACCACCGCCGCCATAACGCGTTTCAGCCCACGTGGGGCCTTGATCACATGACACGATATATATATATATATATATATATATATATATATATATGTTCAAAAGAGGTATCCCACCTGTGAGGATGAACTTGAAAAACCAGGCGAACTCTGCCCTTTGTAGCAGTGTTTCTTTATTCTTGAAAAACCGGACTCCCAGCGCTCATGAAATACACAGCCCTATGCGTTTCGGAGCTCCTGCTCCTTGCTCACGGGCTCACGGTGATGTTTGCAGGCAGAGAGGTGTGGCAAAAAAGAGTCCAATCATCAGTTCTTTTAAACATCCTTCTAATAGGTTTACGCCCTCTGGTGGGTTAATTATTAAGGATTTCTGGGACTCGTAGTTTTTTCCACATCACAATTCATCATCCTCCAGTGGATTCTGCCTTAAAAACATTGATATTGCACCAAATTATGCTCTCCAGTGAGCTACAAGCACTGGCTCCCGGTTCACTCACCTTTTTAATCTGTTTTAACCTGCTAAGCGCAACGCAGACAATCTGTGCGCAGCAGCCCACTTTCCATTTCTTTACGTGGTAGTTCAATCCTCTCGACCGGGACTGGCCGAATATTAATGTTCAAAAGAGGTATCCCACCTGTGAGGATGAACTTGAAAACCCAGGCGAACTCTTCCCTTTGTAGCAGTGTTTCTTTATTCTTGAAAAACCGGACTCCCAGCGCTCATGAAATACACAGCCCTACGCGTTTCGGAGCTCCTGCTCCTTGCTCACGGGCTCACGGTGATGTTTGCAGGCAGAGAGGTGTGGCAAAAAAGAGTCCAATCATCAGTTCTTTTAAACATCCTTCTGATAGGTTACGCCCTCTGGTGGGTTAATTATTAAGTATTTCTGGGACTCGTAGTTTTTTTCCACATCACAATTCATCATCCTCCAGTGGATTCTGCCTTAAAAACATTGATATTGCACCAAATTATGCTCTCCAGTGAGCTACAAGCACTGGCTCCCGGTTCACTCGCCTTTTTAACCTGTTTTAACCTGCTAAGCACAACGCAGACAATCTGTGCGCAGCAGCCCACTTTCCATTTCTTTACGTGGTAGTTCAATCCTCTCGACCGGGACTGGCCGAATATTAATGTTCAAAAGAGGTATCCCACCTGTGAGGATGAACTTGAAAAACCAGGCGAACTCTGCCCTTTGTGAACAAGGCAGGGGATCCTGCCGAAACGCGTCATAGCCCGATAAAGCAATGAAATAAAAATTTGTACTCAACTTTTCTGGTGTCACCGTGTCTCTGTTCGGTGCGACGTAAGGAGGTGCCGGTCTGTGATGATATATATATATATATATATATATATATATATATATATATATATATATATATATATATATATATATATATTACCTACTGGCGGTCACCAGTAGGTAGTTATAGTTAGGACCTAGTTTCCATAGGAAAAGCATTTTTTGTTTTCCCAATGACTTTGGCGCTGGTTGACGAATCTTCGCGAAATTTTCAAAACTAGTCTCCGGTCAGCTCATGTCTTGACAGTTTCGGGGTGATTCGCCAAGCATGGGCCGAGAAAAAAGGGGGGTTCCAAAACCCGTTTTCCCCATGTTATTTTCCATAGGAAACTTTAGACACGGCTACAGCCCGAACTGCTGAACGGAATGACACCAAATTTGGCAAAAATGTAGTGCTTGGTTCAGAAAGCGACCTTTTTTTTAAATGGTGTTAATCCGTTCAGTAGTTGCTGAGAAATTCAAAAAATAAAAGTTTCGATATCTAGGGACGCGGTGGATTCGCGAACCCTCCCGAACACGAGCTTCACTGTGATTGGCTGCCAACACTCCAAACCAGGAAGTGTTGGCAGCCATCTTGTGACTCGGTAGAACCGAGTCACAAGAAAACAGTAAAACTAAGTGAAAAATGAAGAAAAGGGGGCAGGGTAGAAACACCCTGACCCCCTAGGCCTGCTCAGGGGGTCCCACAAGGACCCCAAAGGCCCAAAAAAGCATTTTTCCCCCCAAAAAATCATCGGAATTCACGTTGGGGCCGCGAATCCCGCTGAAATTTTTTAAATAATGAAGCGCGGGCTCCCGCGCTTCATTTAAATGAGTGGTACCTGGTGGGCTAGTTGGGCCCCAGGGACCCTCAGGACTCAAGGGGAATTAATCCCCCAATTTACAACGCGCCATGGGGTGCGTTTGCACAGTGGTGCAGGGAGGGGCGGGGCCTAACAAAACAAGTGTGCAAATGTGCCCCGTAGCGCATTGTAGAGTTGGGGGATTAAGCTCGCGTTCAATCCTGAGGGTCTCTGAGGGCCAACTAGCCCACCAGGTACCTCCAGTAAGTACCACAGAGCTGCGTTGAAGAGAGGTGGTCCGAGGCCACGCCCCTTTTTACACCACTCTGCAACGCAGCTCTGTGGCGCTTACTGGAGGTACCTGGTGGGCTAGTTGGCCCCCAGGGACCCTCAGGATTCAAGGGGACTTAATAGGGACGTTATAGATAAAAATTAGCATTTAAAAAACCTTTGAAATTCACTGAAAAAACCATAGGTTTCAGGCACGTTATAGTTTGAAATTAGTATTTAAAAAACCTTAGAAATTCACTGAAAAAACCATAGGTTTCAGGGACGTTATAGTTAGTTGGAGATTTCACTCGTACAAAACCAGAGAAATTCCACCGTTATAGTTAGTTCAGCTAACTATAACTCGCGCCCCATAATGCACTGCTGATGACATCACATATTACATCATTCATGACATGGTCAGTGACATCACTGATGACATCACTGATGACATCTCAAATGACATCACTGATGACATCACTGATGACATCATCCAAGTGATAATCTGATGCACCTCCTCACACCCTAATATAACCTTTGATACACCCACTCTAAAATACAGACTACCATTTGCGAAACCATAGACACACCAATACCAGTTACTACATACGCACTCACTGATTCCTAGGTCTACATACACATCCACTCATTCACCCATATAGTCACTCATACATGCAGTCTACCATCAATACGGCACTATCATATGCAGTCACATATCTATACAGACACTCACACACCGTCACTCATCCATATAGATGGCCACCGAGCGGAGCTCCCCTTAGTAGCTCCGGGGCTTGGGATCACTTTTTTGTGTAAATCCCTGGTTATGGCCCCCATCCACCCTTCCAGCCAACAAATACGAGGAAAGAAAAGTGGCTGCGGAATACCATCCCTGTGACACACTGCAAAATAGAGATTCGGAGCTGGAATCCTACTTGAAGATCTTCGCCGACGTCGACACCTCCCTTAGACTGCCTCTGACCCAAGAGAAGCTCCGAGCCTCCCGAATCCTGGGGAGTGGACGCAGAGTCTTGCCGCAATTTATGCTGGTTGAATCTCCTCTTGCCTCACATCACGCCCGATTCCCGGAGTGGATCTCCGGGGAAATACCAAATTGTTCACCCCACCCCCACCCCTCCGCAGCAGTAGAGACCCCGGCTAATTACGCTGACTCGCTGGCTCAGTTTCCAATGGTGGCGGTGCTGATGATCGCCACACTGGGGCTTGCAATGCACGGGCTTCAAGGAGCTGCGGGAGGAGCCTGCACCTGATTGTGAACGCCGAGCGACTCTGGTCCGGTGGGGCTGTCTTCGTGGGGCCACTCTGCCCGGGGAGTACTTCTGGCCACATGTTCCTCCTGACGGGAGGCGGAGGAGTCCTGACCGGCTGCGCATTCTAAGCGCAACGTGGGTCCCGTCCTGAAGCGGAACAGGACCCCCCCCACCCTCGCTGATGGCGACACCGCAGAGAACGACTGGTGGTCGCCGGGACAGACCGACGGCGCCCTTGACCTGCCTGGGGCCTCGCTGGCATCCGTGCCTGTAAAGTATGTGGGACGCCGAGAAGGATCCGCGCCGCCGATGCCCTGGAGTCAATCGGCTGATATGGTGCCTGGTGGGTAATGCGGCCCCACGCCTTTGTTCCTGACCAAATCCAATGTTTTGACCGGCTGAATGCCCCCGATCGGCAACCCTCGGAGGTAAGCAAACTGCAATCAGCCATTAATTAACTGTGGCTGGTCTGATCCAACCAACCGCCCTGACTGACTGGCGGTTTTACCATCCTTTCCCTGCATCCTGAGCTAGGGTTGGCTCCGATAACGGTATACTACTGGGCAGGTCCTTTTCGGGACCTAATCTGGCAACCTGGGCTTGCAATTTCCCCTACTAGAATATATCTTTGAAACTGTATATGCACCAGCCATATTGGAAAGCAGTATTTCCCCTCCTTATAAGCCCATTGCATCCCTCCCTCTCACTACAAAATGGCTGCCATCCTATCACCCTGTTAACAAATGGCAAGGGAAAGAGGACAAATCACTGGAAACTGACAAAGGACTACCTCTGCTATACAAACTAGCCCTGACCAAATGGTGGCCATCTTGGAACAGCTCTGACCTACTCTAGTTGTCACTAAAGGATCTATGAGCTAGGAACAAATAACAGGAAACTTACCTTCTACCTACATATAATTATATCATATAAACTACTTATACTATCATTAATATACCTAAGACTAAGACTAGTCCACCCTTCCAGCAAACACTCTCTAAGACCTAACCCTCTTGAAGGACCTTCAAGGGACAGGCATCCTGAAAGGGTCCATGTGACTACACTCCTACTCCTTCAGCCCCCCCAATCAGCTCAGACCAAAACCTGAAATTGTCCACTGTCACTCACCCTACTTAAACCCAGGAGCTACCTGAACCCCTCACCTCTCCTCCCCCCAAACGACCCTCCACCATAGACCTGCCCCTTACCCAACCCTCTGCGGCCACCATCCCTGCAGTCTCCCATCAACCCCACCTATATTTCCCCTTCCTCTCCACCCCTTAATCAGAGGTGATGTCAACCAACATAAGACCCCACCAGAACTCCCCATTAACTCCCAACCCCCTACCTCCCACCAACCTGAAACCCCACGGCCCCCACTCCTTCTCCATCACCTACCCACCCAACCTCTCAGTTAACGCCGCCAAAGTCTTTAAACACAGACTACTCAAGCAACACACTGAAACACTCATAGCTGACCTCTACCATAACTCCTCCAAAGGTAAGCCAAAAACAGATCTCATCTTCTACACCTCCCACCAGGCCAAATGGAGAAATAACCTAGCTAACTACCTGCAAATTACCAAAACCACCAACATCCCCCACGGCCAAATACTGATTATCTCCAAGTCCACTCCCTTCAGAATCAACGCCACCATAACTGTATACAGAAACGGCAAAGTCTTGGTCCAAGCCAACGACTTCAACCTGCACCAATTTGAACACGCCTTCCCCAAGCTGCGAAACTCCATCTCTACCCCGTCCAACCACCCCTCCCCTTCCCAACACACCCCCCAGAACCCGACCCAAGAAAGAACGACCGTGAAACCTGTCGCAAACGCTCAACTACTGAACGCCTCAGACCTACACCCCTCCCCCACGCCTGATCCCTCTCTACCCTCTCTACCCCTCACTCCCATCTCCCACAACCACTACTCCCACCTTGAGACATCACGCCCTGACCCCCATCAGCCGAATCTCCCACTCAACCTCTCCCCTCCCCCTAATCCTACCACCCCTCGACCCTCCTGTCCCAACCTACACCCTCAGCCGAATCTCCCCCCAACTCCTCCCCTCCCCCTAACCCTACCATCCCTCGACCCTCCTGTCCCAACCTACACCCTCAGTCGGATCTGCCCCCAACCCCTCCCCTCCCCCTACCCCAAACCTAGAGTCCATGGCTGAACTAACTGAACGCCTCACATGTATAGAAAAACAACTCAACACCCTCTTACCAATGACCCCCAAGCACCTCATAACCATAACCGAAAACCTATCCATTCTCCATGGCCAAATTAACACAATCACGCAGGGCATAAACACAATCCTTCTCAACACCAAAGCCCCTCCCGTCCCCGCCCAACACCCTATACCCCCCTCCCTCATAAGCATCAGTGAGCCACCTCAACTGCCCAATCACCAGACGACCAGATGGCGATCCACCCCTAGCAACACCCAATCTCTCATACCAAGAAGATCAAGTCCTGAGATGTCTCTGAGAGAGGCAGCGACTCTCGCTAAAACCTACGACCCCAGAACAACCCAAACCCCCCCTCCAACATACAGGTAATCACCGGAATAGGTAGATCCAACAACCAACCTACATCTACAAGACCTCCCTCCCAACGCACATCCATTCCCCAAGCTCCCCCCTCCTCCAAAAACCTTTCCAACAGCGGCAAGATAAACTGCATGCTTATAAACTGCAGATCCGCAGTCAAGCACGCAATAGAGATGGCTGATGCCATACTGAATCACGACATTGACATCGTGTTCCTCACTGAAACCTGGCTAAATGAAACATCCTATCCGCTCCTTGACCTTCTAGTCCCCCCTGGCTTCTCCATCATTAAAAAAGACAGAATTGATCAACGCGGTGGCGGCATTGCCATCATCAATTTAGTTGAATTCAAAACCCACTCCTTCTCTACCTTCGAATACCTCGAAACACACATCATAACACGCCAAAACAACAAAGTAACAAAATGCCATCTCATCTACCAGCCCCCAGGAAATTCTCCTACATTCGGAGAACAAATATCAGACCTACTTACACATTGCTCCCTAGCCAACACCGACAACATCTTCCTGGGTGACTTCAACCTCCCCTGGAATAACGAAAAGGACACTGTTATACAGTCACTAAATGAACTCTTTCTCACAATTGAGCTCACCCAACACTGCAAGGGTCAAACCCACATCAAAGGCTCTACCCTTAATGCAATCATAGCCAAAAAACGAAACAATAACCATCGATAACATCCTCCCTATCGACTGGTCAGACCACCACATCATTATTTTCAACATCAATCAAACTGCAGCTCCCCCAGTCAAAATACAAACTACCCATCAAATGAGCAGAAACCTCAATGCCATCCCCCTCCCTGTCCTCGAAGAAAATATAACCTCACTTCTCCCACCCTCCACAGACAACCTCAACACAGTAGAGCTCACTACACTGTACAACAGGACAATGACAACTGCTCTTGACCAACTAGCCCCCCTGAAACTGAAAAGAGTCAGAGACATCCCCTCCAGGGCCTGGTTCAACAAAGACCTCAACTCCGAAAGAAGAAAAGTTAGAGTTGCTGAGAGACTCTGGAGAGGAAACCCATCCACAACTAACCTCCTCCAGCTCAGAAAAGAACGCAGCAATTACAAAAAACACATAATCAAGGAAAAAGCCTCCTTCTTCCGGAGCGCATTAGACAAAGCCAAAAACCGCCCCAAAGAACTTTTCAACATCATCCAGAAACAGACCTCCAAGCCCACCAAAGCAAACCCACCTGCCTCCAAACTTCAGTGTAACAACCTGGCAAAATTCTTCAATGACAAAATCACCAACTTTGAGCTCTCCCTAGACCAGCACCCACAACCCCAACACAGCAAATCCTCACCCATAATCATACCCAACCAAACCCCAGCTCACGACATGCTCCCCGAAGACGAGACCCCTCTTCTGTCAACCACTAAAATAAGCCTACACCCTAATCACCCATCTTCCCCCAAGTGTTGGAAGGACTTCAAATCTCTCACCGAAGAGGACATCTCCAATGTGATTGCCAACTCCAAACCCTCCAACCACTATGCAGACCCTCTACCCGCCTCCCTGGCTAAGAACCTCAACCTCACCCTAATGACCTCAAAAACTTCAGGCCCATCACCAACCTGCCTTTCCTAGCTAAGATCCTGGAGAAATGTGTTCTCGCCCAACTAAACTAACACCTGGAATCTAACAACCTACTTGACTCACACCAATCCGGGTTCAGAAAGGGATGCAGCACAGAAACCGCTATACTGAGCATAACCAATGACATTCACAACTCCCTTGACTCTAACAGATGTTGCCTACTTGCCCTCCTCGACCTATCAGCTGCTTTTGACACGGTAGACCACAAGCTACTCTTAGACGCCCTACAAAAGCGTATCGGAGTAGATGGCAATGTCCTCAAATGGTTCTCCTCATTTCTACATAATTGCTCCCAACTCATAAAAATCAAAAACTCGATGTCCGTCACCTCCCCCTCAACTCGAGGTGTCTCCCAAGGCTCAGTCCTCTCCCCACACTCTTCAACATTTACATGGAACCGCTCACCACCATTCTAAAACAAGCAAACATCGCCTACCACCTCTATGCTGACGACACCCAGCTGTACCTCGAGATATCCTCCCTCAATGACATCCTCCGACTCAACTCCACACTATCAAAAGTAGAAAATTGGCTAACACTCAACCACCTCAAACTCAACCAAGAAAAAAACGAAATCCTTGTTTTCTCCAATCACGAACAACCCCCTCAAATCCAAGAATGAATAAACAACCTTGACTCTCTAAACTGCAAACTTACTCCAGCACGCTCAGCTAAATCTCTAGGGATCTCTCTGGACTCAAATCTCAACATGAGCTCCCACATAAACTCCACAGCAAAAGGCGCCCTGTACAACCTAAAACTCCTCAACAAAATCAAACCTTTCATACCCCCCAATGACCTAAAAATCGCAACCCAATCTTTAGTTCTCTCCAGACTTGACTATGGAAGCGCCACACTAACTGGGACTGCTAAAACACTCATAGCCCCCATGAGAACCACCCTAAACGCAGCAGCAAGAATGGTCACAGGCACCAAGAAATACGACCACATCACCCCTGCACTACAGGAACTAAAATGGCTTCCCATCGAAGCATGCTCCGTTTTCAAAACTGCCTGTCTCACCCATAAAGCCTTACACACAGGCAAACCGGACTACCTCGCAGCCAAACTCACAAAAGCGGAACAATCAAGAAACCTAAGAAGCTCCAACTCGCTCCTCCTAATCCCCCCAAAAAGACATAAACAAAAAGCCCTCTCCCGCTCTTTCTCAGGAAATGCCCCAAAAATCTGGAACTCTCTCCCTACCCACATCAGGACGAACCCCTCCTTCAGGAACCTCAAGAGACAACTAAAAGAATTTCTCCACAATCGTCATCTCTATACATCTGGTCAATGACCGCGATCTATGTAACCCTCAGTACTCTAGATGCTAGTCACTGTATTCTAATGTTTATGTTTCTATGCATGTATGCAGCTGTAAAGCGCTCTGATACCCCTCGGGTCATGTAACAGCTATATAAAACTCCAAAAATTAAATTAAAATAAAAAGATATATAGATACTCACACACCTAGTCAGTCATGCAAAGAATCAATCACACTTCCATTTACTCACCTATACAGTTATACACACACCACATCACTTATTCAAACAGAAACAAACGCATACTTACTCTCTTATACAATCACTGATACATATACACACTCATCCATACAGCCACTCTCACAATCACTGACTCTCATGTAGTCATTTATATACTCCAACTCTCCCATGCATTCAGTAAGACACATGTAATCACTCACTTAAACAGTCAGTCATGCAACTACTAAATCCTCCATCCAGACACCTATACACCCACTCATTCTTCAATACACCTTGGCATATATATAATACATATTTAAACTTTAAAGAAACACACAGTCACGTGGATTATGTCATCAGTGATGTCATCAGTGATGTCACTGACCATGTCATGAATGATGTAATATGTGATGTCATCAGCAGTGCATTGCAGGGGCGCGAGTTATAGTTAGCTGAACTAACTAGAACGGTGGAATTTCTCTGGTTTTGTACGAGTGAAATCTCCAACTAACTATAACGTCCCTGAAACCTATGGTTTTTCAGTGAATTTTTTATATATTATATATATATATATATTCACTGAAAAAACCATAGGTTTTAGGGACAGTTATAGTTAGTTGGACATTGCACTCGTACAAAACCCGTGAAATTCCCACGTTATAGTTAGTTCAGCTAACTATAACTCGCGCCCCATAATGCACTGCTGATGACGTCACATATTACATCACTCATGACATGGTCAGTGACATCACTGATGACATCACTGATGACATCTCAAATGACATCACTGATGACATCATCCAGTGACTGTGTGTTTCTGTAAAGTTTAAATATGTTTAATATATATAGGGAAAGGCGTATTGAAGAATGAGTGGGTGTATAAGTGTCTGAATGGATGATTTAGTACGTGCGTGACTGACTCTACAAGTGAGTGATTAAACGTATCTTACTGAATGCATGGGTTAGTGACTAAACTGTGTGAATGTCTGTATCCGTCTGTTGGTGTGTAAGTGGATGCATGGATTTGCGAATAGCTACATGAGTGTCTATATGGGTTATTGATTGGTTCTATGAGTATCTGTATGGGTGCCTGAGTGTTTGTGTGGATGGGGTGTGTGCGACTGTGCATAGATGTGTGAGTGGGTGATTCACTGGGTGGATGGTTTCAAGAGTGCATCTGTGATAGACTGTATGGGTGGGTAAGTGTGTGTAAGAGTGTGTTAGTGAGTGAATGTATGTCCCAGTGGTACATGTGTGAGTAACTACATATGTGAAAGGCAGTATATATGTGTATTGGAGTATATAAATAGCTATAAGCGAGAGTGAGTGATTGTGATAGTGGCTGTATGGATGAGTGTGTGCTTGTATCAGTGATTGTATAAGAGCGTAACAATGTGCTAGTATTTGTATGATTAAGTGAGCTGGTGTGTGTATAACTGTATAGGTGAGTAAATGGCAGTGTGTTTAATTATTTGCATGACTGACTAGGTGTGTGAGTACCTCTATGGATGAGTGGCGGTGTTTGAGTGTCTATATAGGAGTAAGAGTGCATATGATAGTCCTGTACTGAGTGACCATAAGTATGAGTGACTGTACGGGTGAGTGAGTGGATGTGTGTGTGTAGACCTAAGAATCAGTGAGTGGGTATGTAGTTATTGGTGTTGGAGTGTCTATGGTTTTGCGAATGGCACTCTGTAATTTAGATTGGGTGTATCAAAGGTTATATTAGGGTGTGAGGAGCTGCATCAGATTATCACGTGGATGATGTCATCAGTGATGTCATTTGAGATGTCATCAGTGATGTCATCAGTGATGTCACTGACCATGTCATGAGTGATGTAATATGTGATGTCATCAGCAGTGCATTGCGGGGCGCGAGTTATAGTTAGCTGAACTAACTATAACGGGGGAATTTCACGGGTTTTGTACGAGTGCAATGTCCAACTAACTATAACTGTCCTAAAACCTATGGTTTTTTCAGTGAATTTCAAAGGTTTTTTAAATGCTAATTTCTAACTATAACGTGTCTGAAACCTATGGTTTTTTCAGCGAATTTCAAAGGTTTTTAAAATGCTAATTTGTAACTATAACGTGCCTGAAACCTACGGTTTTTTCAGTGAATTTCAAAGGTTTGTTAAATGACAATTTTTAAACGTATTAATTTTTATATTAATTTTTTTTATTCTGATTTACTACATTTTTAGAAACAATTTCTTTTACATATTTTATTTTTAAATTACATTGTAATTACATTATACATTACATTACAAAAAATACTTTCTCAGAATGAATTACTTTAGTTTAAATACTTTGCACATAGGCAATAGACTTTTAAGTACAGTAGTTACAGTTGTTGCAATGGGCAACACATTTTCAAACACAATGCAACAATCAGCTCAATGTGAATTTCTAGTTAAATGCAATTAGTTACTTTATGGATTACTTTTCTAACCACAGGACTGGATCCTAGATTCAGTCCTGGTACATCTCCTGTAAACAGTTGAGTAAAAGCGTTTTGGTTACAGTCGTGATTTTTAAGGAATATTATTGTATTTTAAAAGTTGACACTTAGAAACTTTTTCTCATAGAATCACCAATGTTATCCTATGGAAGGAAATTCACTTAGCAGGTAAAAACTGTTATCGTTACTTTTTCTTACTCAGTGTTGGATCCTGGATCCAGCACTGGTGCATCTCCTGTAAACAGTTGAAAGAATGCGTTTAAGTCATACAGGCGATTTTTAAGGAATATTTGTAGTTTGTGAAAATCGACACTGAAACTTTTCTGCTGAAAACCAGACAATGGATTCCTATGGAAGAAAATATAAGTTACTGGTAAGTACGGTTAAAATTACTTTTCAGGACCAGTACTGGGCTGAAAGATACAGCACTGAGGTCTCTCCTTATAACAGGTGAGTAAATCGGAATTCGTATTTCGGCTGATTTTAGAGGAATATTTGTATGTTTCAAAAATCAACACTTAGAAACTTTTTCAGCAAAAAGCAGGCAATGATATCCTATGGAAGGAAATTCAAGTTACTGGTAAGTACGGTTAAAATTACTTTTGAGGATCAGTACTGGGCTGAAAGATGCAGCACTGAGGTCTCTCCTGATAACAGATGAGTAAATCGAATTCGTATTTCGGCTGATTTTAGAGGAATATTTTAAAGTTCCAAAACTCCACACTTAGAAGAATTTCCAAGTGAAACCAGTCAATGTTAGCCTATGGAAGGAAATTCAAGTTACCGGTAAGTACGGTTAAAATTACTTTTCAGGACCAGTACTTGG
Organism: Calotriton arnoldi; assembly: GCA_963921515.1. Classification (NCBI taxonomy): domain Eukaryota; kingdom Metazoa; phylum Chordata; class Amphibia; order Caudata; family Salamandridae; genus Calotriton; species Calotriton arnoldi. Next base: position 2,197,884 of record CAWUFW010002443.1, read on the forward strand.
CTGAAAGATACAACACTGAGGTCTCTCCTGATAACAGGTGAGTAAATCGGAATTCGTATTTCGGCTGATTTTAGAGGAATATTTTAAAGTTCCAAAACTCCACACTTAGAAGAATTTCCAAGTGAAACCAGTCAATGTTAGCCTATGGAAGGAAATTCAAGTTACTGGTAAGTACGGTTAAAATTACTTTTCAGGACCAGTACTGGGCTGAAAGATGCAGCACTGAGGTCTCTCCTGATAACAGGTGAGTAAATCAGAATTCGGATTTCGGCTGATTTTAGAGGAATATTTGTATGTTTCAAAAATCAACACTTAGAAACTTTTTCAGCAAAAGCAGGCAATGATATCCTATGGAAGGAAATTCAAGTTACTGGTAAGTACGGTTAAAATTACTTTTCAGGATCAGTACTGGGCTGAAAGATGCAGCACTGAGGTCTCTCCTGATAAAAGGTGAGTAAATCGGAATTCGTATTTCGGCTGATTTTAGAGGAATATTTTAAAGTTCCAAAACTCCACACTTAGAAGAATTTCCAAGTGAAACCAGTCAATGTTAGCCTATGTAAGGAAATTCAAGTTACTGGTAAGTACGGTTAAAATTACTTTTCAGGACCAGTACTGGGCTGAAAGATGCAGCACTGAGGTCTCTCCTGATAACAGGTGAGTAAATCAGAATTCGGATTTCGGCTGATTTTAGAGGAATATTTGTATGTTTCAAAAATCAACACTTAGAAACTTTTTCAGCAAAAAGCAGGCAATGATATCCTATGGAAGGAAATTCAAGTTACTGGTAAGTACGGTTAAAATTACTTTTGAGGATCAGTACTGGGCTGAAAGATGCAGCACTGAGGTCTCTCCTGATAACAGATGAGTAAATCGGAATTCGTATTTCGGCTGATTTTAGAGGAATATTTTAAAGTTCCAAAACTCCACACTTAGAAGAATTTCTAAGTGAAACCAGTCAATGTTAGCCTATGAAGGAAATTCAAGTTACCGGTAAGTACGGTTAAAATTACTTTTCAGGACCAGTACTGGGCTGAAAGATGCAGCACTGAGGTCTCTCCTGATAGCAGGTGAGTAAATCGGAATTCGTATTTCGGCTGATTTTAGAGGAATATTTTAAAGTTCCAAAACTCCACACTTAGAAGAATTTCCAAGTGAAACCAGTCAATGTTAGCCTATGTAAGGAAATTCAAGTTACTGGTAAGTACGGTTAAAATTACTTTTCAGGACCAGTACTGGGCTGAAAGATGCAGCACTGAGGTCTCTCCTGATAACAGGTGAGTAAATCAGAATTCGGATTTCGGCTGATTTTAGAGGAATATTTGTATGTTTCAAAAATCAACACTTAGAAACTTTTCAGCAAAAGCAGGCAATGATATCCTATGGAAGGAAATTCAAGTTACTGGTAAGTACGGTTAAAATTACTTTTGAGGATCAGTACTGGGCTGAAAGATGCAGCACTGAGGTCTCTCCTGATAACAGGTGAGTAAATCGGAATTCGTATTTCGGCTGATTTTAGAGGAATATTTTAAAGTTCCAAAACTCCACACTTAGAAGAATTTCCAAGTGAAACCAGTCAATGTTAGCCTATGAAGGAAATTCAAGTTACCGGTAAGTACGGTTAAAATTACTTTTCAGGACCAGTACTGGGCTGAAAGATGCAGCACTGAGGTCTCTCCTGATAACAGGTGAGTAAATCAGAATTCGGATTTCGGCTGATTTTAGAGGAATATTTGTATGTTTCAAAAATCAACACTTAGAAACTTTTTCAGCAAAAAGCAGGCAATGATATCCTATGGAAGGAAATTCAAGTTACTGGTAAGTACGGTTAAAATTACTTTTGAGGATCAGTACTGGGCTGAAAGATGCAGCACTGAGGTCTCTCCTGATAACAGGTGAGTAAATCGGAATTCGTATTTCGGCTGATTTTAGAGGAATATTTTAAAGTTCCAAAACTCCACACTTAGAAGAATTTCCAAGTGAAACCAGTCAATGTTAGCCTATGGAAGGAAATTCAAGTTACTGGTAAGTACGGTTAAAATTACTTTTCAGGACCAGTACTGGGCTGAAAGATACAGCACTGAGGTCTCTCCTGATAACAGGTGAGTAAATCGGAATTCGTATTTCGGCTGATTTTAGAGGAATATTTTAAAGTTCCAAAACTCCACACTTAGAAGAATTTCCAAGTGAAACCAGTCAATGTTAGCCTATGGAAGGAAATTCAAGTTACTGGTAAGTACGGTTAAAATTACTTTTCAGGATTAGTACTGGGCTGAAAGATGCAGCACTTAGGTCTCTCCTGATAACAGGTGAGTAAATCAGAATTCGTATTTCGGCTGATTTTAGAGGAATATTTGCACAATGGTGAAGGGAGGGCGGGGCCTGAGGTGACATCTGTGCAAACGCGCCCCGTGGCGCGTTTTAAGTTGGGGGATTAAGTCCCCTTGAATCATGAGGGTCCCTACGGGCCAACTAGCCCACCAGGAACCTCCAGTATGCGCCAGGGGCTGCGTTGCAGAGACATGTACAGAGGCCACACCCCTTTTTACACCTCTCTGCAACGCAGCTCTGTGGCGCTTTCTGGACGTACCTGTTGGGCTAGTTGGCCCCAGGACCCTCAGGATTGAAGAGGATTTAATTCCCCATCTTAAACGCGCCACGGGGCCTGTTTACACACATGTCACCTGAAGCCCCGCCCCTCCCTTCACCACTGTGCAAACGCGCCCGTGGCGCGTTTTAAGTCGGGGGATTAACTCCCTTGAATCCTGAGGGTCCCTGGGGTGCAACTAGCCCACCATATACCTCCAAAAGCCCCATAGAGCTGCGTTGCAGAGAGGTGTAAAAGGGCGTGGCCTCTGTACACCTCTCTGCAAGGCAGCCCCTGGCGCATACTGGAGGTTCCTGGTGGGCTAGTTGGCCCCAGGGACCCCAGTATTCAAGGGAATTCGTTCCCCCTCTGCAAACGCGCCAGGGGGTGCGTTTGCAGAGTGGTGAAGGAAGGGGCGGGGCCTATGGGCCCGATCGTTTTTTTGTTTTGTTTGTTTTTTCCCCCTGAAGGGGGCTGTGTAGCCCCCTTCCTTTTTCCTATTTTTAGGCCCTGGGGACCCCATCCCCCAGGGCCTTACCCCTTTAAATTAAAATTAAAAAAAAAAACGGGAAGAGGGCCGCGTGGCCCCCTTCCCTGGGCCTGTATTGGCCCCGGGGACCCCATCCCCTGGGGCATGGCCTCTTTTTTTTTATTTGGAGGGGGCTGCGTGGCCCCCTCCTCCAGGCCATTTAAGGCCCGGGGACCCCATCCCCGGGCCGGCCTTGCACTTTTTTTATTTTTTTCCCATTTTTTTACTTTGGGAGGGGGCTGCGTGGCCCCCTCCGTGGCCACCTATGGCCCCGGGGACCCCATCCCCGGGGCCTGGCCTCTCGTTGGGGACTGTGGGGGTCCCCAAGCCCCCACAGTCCCGCCGGCTCCCCGTGTCCTACGGGAGCCGGCATTGCTACACATGGGGAGCTGCTAAGATGCAGCTCCCCATGTGGAAAGCAGTCGGCTTGGATATTGGAAGAGAGAGCAGGTTTCTCTGCTCTCTCTTCCAATATCCAAAGCAAGTTTGCAATGACAGGACGGGAGCCGCGAGGCTCCGTCCTGTCAATGCAATCAGCAGTGTCCGGGGGTAGGCACCCCGGGACACTGCAGGAGCCAGACCCTGGGGGTGGCAGTCCCCAGGGCCACCACAGGCTCCAGGAGGGGCCGCGCGGCCCCCTCCTACATTTTGAAAGCCCGGGAGGTGGTGGTCCCGGGGCTTGGGGTCAAAACGGACCCCCATTTTAATTTTTCTTAGTGCCCCGGGAGGTGGTGGTCCCGGGGCGTGTGGGGCTGGAGCCCCCACACAGGTTCTTAATTTAAAAAAGAAGCCCCGGGGAGGTGGTGGTCCCCGGGGCTGCGGGAGGCTCAGAGCCCTCCCGCACCATTATACATAAAGCCCCGGGGGTGGTGGTCCCCGGGGCTTGGGGGCCTTAGAGGCCCCCACACATAAATTAACCCCCCAGCATGCCCCCGGGACTTGGCCCACCCGGGGCAATTGTCATCGAGCGCGGGAGACCGCGCTCGATTTTTTCGGCAGGATTCGCATCCTGAGCGCATCCTGCCGATTTTTTTTTTTTACTTTTTTTTTTGCCCAGGGGTCCTTGTGGGACCCCTGAGCAGACCTAGGGGTCAGGGTGTTTCTACCCTGCCCCCTTTGTGCGCTTTGTGCACTTGTTTCTGTCCCTCGGTTCTACCGAGGGACAAAATAACTGCCAACACTTCCTGATTTGGAGTGTTGACAGCCAATTAACATAAAGCTCGTGCTCGGGAGGATCCGCGGCCCTAGATATATCTATCTTTTTACTTTTGATTTTCTCAGCAACTACTGAGACGGATTTACACCATTTAACAAAAAGGGTTCTTTCTGAACCAAGAACTACCTCTTTGCCAAATTTGGTGTAATTCCGTTCAGCAGTTCGAGCTGTAGCCGTGTCTAAACTTTCCTATGGAAAATTGCATGGGGAAAATGCGTTTTGGGACCCCCTTTTTTCTCGGCCCCGCTTGATGAATCCCCCGAGACTTTCAGGGTAGGAGCGGACCGGAGCACCCCACAAAGTTTGAAAATTTTGCGAAGATACGTCAACCGGCAAGAGAGTTATTTCAAATAGAATGTCGTGGATTTCCTAGGGATAATAGGTTGTAACTATAACTATCTACTGGCGACCGCCAGTAGATAATATATATATATATATATATATATATTTTACTTTAATAATAGTCCATTTAAATATTCTGCTGTTTATGCACTTTCTCGCATTTGTACTCTAACACAAAAAAACGTTTCCGTTAACCATCATGCTGCTTTAATGCAATTGCACTTTAACATTTCTCTTTAGCTATCATGTTGTTTTTTATAGTAAGAGAATTTAAGTGTATATAAAGAAAGGAGCAGATGAGAGGTTTGCCTACACGTAAAACACTGGGGAGACTGGCGTAACATATGATACAGGACCTCATTATAGGAGGTAATAATCATCGTGGTCCCCAAAGTTTTGCTTTGATTAAAACAGGGTAGGAGGTAAAAATAAAGTACTTTTAGAAAAGAAACATATAAAAGAAAAAGGAAGGAAGAAAAAGAAAAAGAAAAAAACAACGAAACAAAGAAATAATAGAGAAGAATAATATTAATAAATAAATTAAGAATAAAAAATAAAATAGAATAAATGATTAGGCTGGTGCAGAAAGAAAAAGAAAAAATTGAGAACAGTTTAGGAATGAATATGTGTGCTATAAGTGTATTGGCCATCGTTGTCATCTTGGATTTAATTATGTATCATGCGATCAATGTCAGATATATGTTAGATAAAATAATAAGATGGCGGAAAAAATACGCCAGTGAAAACTATGTACATGTACCACTCTAGTGCTGGGTTGAAGGTCAACAACACCGAAGAAGGACAAAGCATTTAAATTAACACAATGCTAAGCCCAAAGTGACCCAGTTGAAGGCAATTCGCCGAAAACGCATCGATCCATATTGAAGAAAAACAAGGACGGTGTAACAGAAATGCTTTAATATGCGCAATTTTTAATTAAAGGAGAATTTGACTCACCAAAAAATTGTGGTGCCATCTGTGAGTCGTGTGCCGCTGAGACTGACATCCGTGAGGAGGACACCAGAGAGAAGACACACATATATATATATAATGGAGGAATAAACCTCGCATTTCTAAAATCTCCCCGTGTCGGCGTCCGATTTTGTGTGGAGAATCGGATATAGCTATATATATCTATATATATATATATATATTATCTACTGGCGGTCGCCAGTAGATAGTTATAGTTAGGACCTATTTTCCATAGGAAATCCACAACATTCTATTTGAAATAACTTTGGCGCCGGTTGATGAATCTTCGCGAAATTTTCAACACTTATGGCCCGCTCCGGTCCGCTCCTATCCTGAAATTTTCGGGGTGATTCGGCAAGCAGGGGGCGAGAAAAAAGGGGGGTCCCAAAATGTGCTTTCCCCATGCAATTTTCCATAGGAACCTTTCATCGCAGCTACAGCCCGAACTGCTGAACGGAATTACACCAAATTTGGCAAAAGGTAGCCCTTGGTTCAGAGTCGTGCCTTTTGGTTAAATGGTGTAAATCCGTTCAGTAGTTCCTGAGAAATTTGAAAAAGAAAACACATATATATCTGGGCGGAGCCTAACCACACATGTCATCGTGAGATCTGATTGGCTGTCAGCACTTCATCCTGGAATTGCTGGCAGCCATCTTGGGACCAATATAAATGATAGTAGCCCATTGAAATGCATTGTAGTGAATCGAAGATTTTGAGGGTTACCAATAGGAGAACTATAAAGGGTGATAACAGACTTTAGTTACATTAGAATTCATTTGTTGATGGTACCATACTAATTTCAGGAATTGTGGTGTGTTCTAAGGTGATTTTACCCTGTGAAAAACCTTCTGCTGGGATATCATGAATCATGTTTGAGAGAAAACTATTTTCACATGCTTGTCCCATACAGTTTTGGAAGGTGCTCCAGAAGCTAAAATGAGAGCATATTTTCTGTAAATTCACATTATCTTTCTCAGTCATGTGAGAATGAAGTCTGACATTCTCAGTAAAACAGAGACTGTCAGTTGATTCCTTTGTGTTCTACTGCAGCTTCCCAGAGTGTTCTAAAGAACAACTAGAGTGCTAACAGCCTTACTTATGACAAAAGTATGGCACACCTGAAGCCATCTTGATTGGAATAAACTGGTAACACTTAAAACATTTAATTTAACCCCTTCGATGCTCATGACGAGCTCAGCTCGTCATGCTGCGCGGTCGCGCTGTGCGCATGACGAGCTGAGCTCGTCACGACCACACCCGTGATCGGAATGTCCAGCACCTGGGCGGAATTCCGATCGCGGCGAAGCGGTTAAAAAGGAACAAAATGATGGGGTTCATTTTGTCATAGAAATTATGGTTAGTGCTGTAGAAAGAAAAATTAGGACATGTTTCAAGTGAGATCTCAAATATCTTCCTGTTATATTTCAACAGGAGCAGCCTGTCAGTTGATGCCTTTGTGTTCTACTGCAGCTTCCCAGAGTGTTCTAAAGAACAACTAGAGCGCTAACAGTCTTACTTATGACAAAATTATGGCACACCTGAAGCCATCTTGATTGGAATAAACTGGTAACACTTAAAACATTTAATTTAAAAATGAACAAAATGATGGGGTTCATTTTGTCATAGAAATTATGGTTAGTGCTGTAGAAAGAAAAATTAGGACATGTTTCAAGTGTGATCTCAAATATCTTCCTGTTATATTTCAACAGGAGCAGCCTGTCAGTTGATGCCTTTGTGTTCTACTGCAGCTTCCCAGAGTGTTCTAAAGAACAACTAGAGCGCTAACAGTCTTACTTATGACAAAATTATGGCACACCTGAAGCCATCTTGATTGGAATAAACTGGTAACACTTAAAACATTTAATTTAAAAAGGAACAAAATGAGGGGGTTCATTTTGCCATAGAAATTATGGTTAGTGCTGCAGAAAGAAAATTTAGGGCATGTTTTAAGTGAGATCTCAAATCCTCTTCTATTTCATTAGAAAATTCAGACATGCAGACTGAAACAATCACTTTCAATACCAGCAGTAGACTTCCAGTTAACTCCCTGGTGAGCAGTAGCTTTACTACAGTGATCTAATGAACAACTAGAGTGCTAACATTCTGAATTTATGGCAAATGTGTGACACATCTGAATGCCTTCTTGATGGAATCAAAGTAAAAAACTGAAAGCATTTCCTACTGAGGAGACTGCAGTAAATGACGAAATTAGGAAACTTCATAACAAATAAGTCTCCCAAGGTTGCCACCAGAGAAAAAAGAGCCCAAATGTAGCACAAATATCACCCAGATGTAGCCCACATATAGCCCAATGACAGAAGTGTGCAAAACACTTTTTATTTTTAGTTTTTCTGCAGTTTTATATAGTGCAAACTGGTCAGGTATTGGAGCGTTACATCTTACTTGGACCCCTTATTGCGTATTTTGCACGGAGTACATGAGATTGATCTTACGAAACATTGAACTTTACGATTCTGTTAACCTGAAGTTGCTCTGAACCGGACTTTGTAACACCCGTTTTTACCTACTGGTTTTAATTAATTCTCACTGTATTGTATTAGGAAAGAGGATTTACTGTTTTTATGTACACTTTTATGATCTATGTTTCTAAATCAGATCAAATAAAGTTTAATGAATTCTATGGCTGGACGGAGGCGAGGATTATGCATATCTTTCCTCACTTTATTAACATAGCAGTTCAAAGAAAACATAACAGAACAATCATTAAACAAAAGACTTTACAACCCATGAACCATTAGGGGGGTAGTCTCCAAGGCAACTATAGTCCAATCATATCACAGTCCATCGTATATAATATCGTGACATCCCTTCCGCTTCCTCTTTCTTCACTGCTCATCAGTTAAGTGCATTCCTTACATTCTTAGCTTAATCTGACGTTGTTGCTGTTTGTATAGCGGTTTCTTGTGCACGTTATTAGCATTATTGCCTTGGTATTGTTTCATATTCCCTGCGCAGAAGGCTCTTGCCCGAGCGCGTTCTCCCCCTTGCAGTTTCTCCCGCTGTGTGCTCTGCGCGCGGTGAGATCCTGTCAGGCGCGTCTGGTCCGAGCGAGGCAGCTCCGTCGAGCGCTCCCGCTGGTCTTTACGCACGTTTGGGAATCCGGTCACTCCTTTAGTGTCCGCTTGATTCCCGACCAACCCTCGCCTAATTTTGACACCGCTACGCGGTGATTTCCCCACACGGCCACGTTAGTGACCAGCGCCACCTGGTGGTGGTAATTGGTATTGCGCCTGAGTCTATTCTTATAACAGCTTAGGGGAAAGCCCAGCTTTTGGAGCACCTGCGACGGGGCTGTCTTAAGGATTTTAAGGGCATTTGTTCTGTGCTCACACCCTCTGCTATCATGTCTTCTCCAGAAGACCATTTTAACTCCTCCTACCAGGAAGTGGAGGAGGAATGGCCCCCCAACTTCTCCCTCCAGCAGTGGACCAAGCCCTCTCTCTGGCTATTTCTAGGGCGCTGGCTCCTCTTAGGGATCAGGTTGATAAGCTGGCGAAAAGCATCCCTGGGGTGTTCAGTGACCCAGATCTGGTGGTGGCGGGTCCAAGTAGCTCCCAGATGGGGAATAAAAGGGCCGTTAAGCATAACGCGGGGCACTTGGAAGGATTTGATAAACTTACAGAGACCTTCCTCAAGAGTGCGCGAACGCTAAAACATGCACCCTTCAGGGAGGAGGAGGGGCCCGGAGAAAATTGCGACACTGTCACCACTATTTTAGACCCCGACGGTGGGTTTCCCTTAGAGGGAGAGGGTGTATCGGAGGACGATTTCTCCTCCGATGAGGATAAGGACTCGGGGCGTCCCTGGCGTCCAGAGTCCCACTCTTCTCAGTCCCCGGTTGGGGACGGGGTCCACTCGGACATGTTCGAGCCTACCCAAATTTACCATCCTAGGTCGGCAGAGTGGACACCTGACGCCAAAGTGGCAGAGTATGTGGTGGGGAAAATCCATCAACCCCTTGAAAGGGAGGTCAGGAATAGGATGAGGGAGAATGCCCCAGGCCCTCACTGAAGGGGAAGGTGGCACACACGCCTGAAATTGATGAGAAACTATGTATCTTTTTCTCCAAGTATATGAGGGATCCCAAGAAAGGAATTGATAGGTCTTGGACGTGGTAGGGCCCTTGACCCAAATTATTCAATTGACGGAGCGTTCCAAAGAGTCAGGATCCCCTTTGTCCACAGATATTGTGGCTGGTTGGGCGCACTACCCTAAACCCTAAAACACTACCCCCTCCACTACCCAAACACAACTGCACAACCCTAAACCCTAAAACACTACCCCCAGCACGACACCCTACACTACCCAAACATAACTGCACTACCCTAAACCCTAAAACACTACCCCCAGCACGACTCCCTACACTACCCAAACATAACTGCACTACACTAAACCCTAAATATACCCCCAGCATGACCTCCCACACTACACAAACACCACTGCACTACCCTAAACCCTAAAACACTACCCCCAGTATGACCCCCTACACTACCCAAACACCACTGCACTACCCTAAACCCTAAAACACTAACCCCAGCATGACCCCCTACACTATCCCAACACCACTGCACTACCCTATACCTTAAAACACGACCCCCTACACTACACAAACACGACTGCACTACCCTAAACCCTAAAACACTACCACCAGCACGACTCCCTACACTACCCAAACACCACTGCACTACCCTAAACCCTAAAACACTACCCCCAGCATGACTCCCTACACTACCCAAACACCACTGCACTACACTAAACCCTAAATATACCCCCAGCATGACCTCCCACACTACACAAACAACACTGCACTACCCTAAACCCTAAAACACTACCCCCAGCATGACCCCCTACACTACCCAAACACCACTGCACTACCCTAAACCCTAAAACACTAACCCCAGCATGACCCCCTACACTACCCAAACACCACTGACCTACCCTATGCCCTAAACACGACCCCCTACACTACACAAACACGACTGCACTACCCTAAACCCTAAAACACTACCCACAGCATGACCCCCTTCACTACACAAACACCACTGCACTGCCCTAAACCTAAAACACTACCCCAGCACTACCCCCTACACTACCCAAACACCACTGCACTACCATAAACCCTAAAACACTACCCCCAGCACAACCCCTACACTACACAAACACCACTGCACTACCCTAAACCCTAAAACACTACCCCCAGCACGACTCCCTACACTACCCAAACACCACTGCACTACCCTAAACCCTAAATCTACCCCCAGCACGACCCCCTACACTACCCAAACACCACTGCACTACCCTAAACCATAAAACACTACCCCCAGCATGACCCCTACACTACACAAACACCACTGCACTACCCTAAACCATAAAACACTACCACCAGCATGACCCCCTACACTACTCAAACACCACTGCACTACCCTAAACCCTAAAACACTACCCCAGCATGACCCCCTAAACTACCCATACACCACTGCACTACCCTAAACCCTAAAACACTACCCCCAGCATGACCCCCTACACTACCCAAACACCACTGCACTACCCTAAACCCTAAAACACTACCCCCAGCACGACCCCCTACACCACCCAAACACCACTGCACTACCCTAAACCCTAGAAAAGAAACCCCCACCCCATGCCCAATCCCCCTTACCTCTCACTCCTCATGGTTCCTCTCTCCTCGTGGTTCCTGCTTCACGTCATCTCTGAGGGGCGGTGCACGTCGTTGTGAGGAAATGGAGCAGCCTCTGTTTCCTTACAACGACATGGATCATCTACATGTTTTTTAGAACGCATGGTCATTTACCATACATACCTTTATAACAAAATTTGTTGTAAATGCATGCGTGGTAAATGACCATGCGTTCTAAATAATGCGTAGTAATGACTTCGTTATGTACAACGCATGCGTGGTAATGCATGCGTTGTAATGGTATCGCAAAGTAAAAAAGTCATTGTAACGGCTGTTTACCGATCGAAGCTGGCCCCTGTTCTTCAGTGAGACATTTATTTGATTAATTAGGAGGAAGGAATGTGGTTTTTTTACCGAAAAGTGCATTTCCGGCTGTTGTATTGTGAAAGTGTCCGTGTGGCCTGGTTTCACTTCCGGTGAGAGAGTGGAAGAGTCTGTTTGGATCTAAAGGAGTTCTGTTGTTGGACGGGGCCGGCACGACATGTCATCAGAAAACATAGCTAATGGAAAGCGTCCTCCCTGAAGTGTAGAGCAGTGCCATGAGAGGTCAACGAGTGTGCGTCCCACCGCAGTATGACCGTACCGCGTGACCCATGTGCCGCCTCCAGGGTACGGGAGGCAGAAGCGGCATCGCAGGTCCTCTTGAAGACCGTTGTAGCACTAATTCTACATTTTGGTACTAGGGCATTTTAACTTCGTTGTTCCTGCCAGATACAAAGAGAAGATCCTGTGTTATTCAGCGCCCTCGTTACCTTTTTTGTGGGTTGTGGTGCTTGTCACTTCGCTGCCCCACCGGTGCACACGACTGGGCACCCCACCTCGTGTGCCATCTGCAGGGCCTCTGCCCTCGGATCACTGGTTTTGGTTTCTGGAGTGGCAACATAAACAGTTGCTCCCAAAGGACTAGCCTGAACACTTAGGTGAATATCCCCTGCACCAGCATTCCACGGAAATTCTTTCCTAGCTCTCCCACGTCAACGAGCACGGCTCCGCTCGCGACACCGTATGACGTCATCGGAGCCATAAGAGGACCTCGTCCGCCTGCTGATGTCAGTTCCACCCATTTTTTCCGTGCCACCGAGGCAAACAGGGGACTGAGACATTTTCACATGTATACATAGTATAATAAATATATATATATTCACTGAAAAAACCATAGGTTTCAGGCACGTTATAGTTAGAAATTAGCATTTAAAAAACCTTAGAAATTCACTGAAAAAACCATAGGTTTCAGGCACGTTATAGTTAGAAATTAGCATTTAAAAAACCTTAGAAATTCACTGAAAAAACCATAGGTTTCAGGGGCGTTATAGTTAGTTGGACATTTCACTCGTACAAAACCATAGAAATTCCCCCGTTATAGTTAGTTCAGCTAACTATAACTCGTGCTGATGACGTCACATATTACATCACTCATGACATGGTCAGTGACATCACTGATGACATCACTGATGACATCTCAAATGACATCAGTGATGTCACTGACCATGTCATGAGTGATGTAATATGTGACATCATCAGCAGTGCATTGCGGGGGCGCGAGTTATAGTTAGCTGAACTAACTATAGCGGGGAAATTTCACGGGTTTTGTACGAGTGAAATGTCCAACTAACTATAACTGTCCCTAAAACCTATGGTTTTTTCAGTGAATTTCAAAGGTTTTTAAATGCTAATTTCTCACTATAACGTGTCTGAAACCTATAGTTTTTCAGTGAATTTCAAAGGTTTTTAAATGCTAATTTCTAACTATAACGTGCCTGAAACCTATGGTTTTTTCAGTGAATTTCAAAGGTTTTTTAAATGCTAATTTCTAACTATAACTCCCCTAAAACCTATGGTTTTTTCAGTGAATTTCAAAGGTTTTTAAATGCTAATTTCTAACTATAACGCCCCTAAAACCTATAGTTTTTTCAGTGAATTTCAAAGGTTTTGTAAATGACAATTTTTAAATGTATTAATTGTTATATTTATTTTTTTGATACTGATTTACTACATTTTTTAAAACTATTTATTTTTAGATATTTTATTTTTTAAATTACATTGTAATTACATTATACATTACATTACAAAATATACTTTCTCAGAATGAATTACTTTAGTTTAAATACTTTGCAAATAGGCAATAGACTTTTAAGTACAGTAGTTATAGTTGTTGCAATGGGCAACACAATTTCAAACACAATGCAACATTGAGCTCAATGTGAATTTCTAGTTAAATGCAATTAGTTACTTTATGGATTACTTTTCTAACCACAGGACTGGATCCTAGATTCAGTCCTGGGACATCTCCTGTAAACAGTTGAGTAAAAGCGTTTTGGTTACAGTAGTGATTTTTAAGGGATATTATTGTATTTTAAAAGTTGACAGAAACTTTTTCACATAGAATCACCAATGTTATCCTATGGGAGGAAATTCACTTAGCAGGTAAGTAGTGTTATCGTTACTTTTTCTTACTCAGTGGTGGATCCTGGATCCAGCACTGGTGCATCTCCTGTAAACAGTTGAAAGAATGCGTTTAAGTCATACAGGCGATTTTTAAGGAATATTTGTAGTTTGTGAAAATCGACACTTTGAAACTTTTCTGCTGAAAACCAGACAATGGATTCCAATGGAAGGAAATACAAGTTACTGGTAAGTACGGTTAGAATTACTTTTCAGGGTCAGTGCTGGGCTAAAAGATGCAGCACTGGGTTCTCTCCTGATAACAGGTGAGTAAATCGGAATTCGTAGTTCGGCTGATTTTAGAGGAATATTATAAAGTTCCAAAACTCCACACTTAGTAGAATTTCCAAGTGAAACCAGTCAATGTTAGCCTATGGAAGGAAATTCAAGTTACTGGTAAGTACGGTTAAAATTACTTTTCAGGATCAGTACTGGGCTCAAAGATGCAGCACTAAGGTCTCTCCTGATAACCGGTGAGTAAATCGAATTCGTAGTTCGGCTGATTTTAGAGGAATATTTGTATGTTTCAAAAATCGACACTTGGAAACTTTTTCAGCAAAAAGCAGGCAATGATATCCTATGGAAGGAAATTCAAGTTACTGGTAAGTACGATTAAAATTACTTTTCAGGATCAGTACTGGGCTCAAAGATGCAGCACTGAGGTCTCTCCTGATAACAGGTGAGTAAATCGAATTCGTAGTTCGGCTGATTTTAGAGGAATATTATAAAGTTCCAAAACTCCACACTTAAAAGAATTTCCAAGTGAAACCAGTCAATGTTAGCCTATGGAAGGAAATTCAAGTTACTGGTAAGTACGGTTAAAATTACTTTTCAGGATCAGTACTGGGCTCAAAGATGCAGCACTGAGGTCCCTCCTGATAACCAGTGAGTAAATCGGAATTCGTAGTTCGGCTGATTTTAGAGTAATATTATAAAGTTCCAAAACTCCACACTTAGAAGAATTTCCAAGTGAGACCAGTCAATGTTAGCCTATGGAAGGAAATTCAAGTTACTGGTAAGTACGGTTAGAATTACTTTTCAGGATCAGTACTGGGCTCAAAGATGCAGCACTGAGGTCTCTCCTGATAACAGGTGAGTAAATCGGAATTCGTAGTTCGGCTGATTTTAGAGGAATATTTGCACAATAGTGAAGGAAGGGGAGGGGCCTGAAGTGACATGTCTGCAAACACGCCCTGTGGCGCGTTTTAAGTTGGAGAATTAATTCCTCCTCAATCCCGAGGGTCCCTAGGGGCCAACTGGCCCACCAGATACCTCCAGGATGTGCCAGAGAGCTGCGTTGCAGAGAGGTGTTCAGAGGCCACGCCCCTTTTACAACACTCTGCAACGCAGCTCCATGGCGCTTACTGGAGGTACCTGGTGGGCTAGTTGGCCCCAGGGACCCTCAGGATTGAAGAGGATTTAATTCCCCATCTTAAAACGCGCCACGAGGCCTGTTTACACACATGTCACCTGAAGCCACGCCCCCTCCCTTCACCACTGTGCAAACGCGCCTGTGGCGCGTTTTAAGTTGGGGGATTAAGTCCCCTTGAATACTGAGGGTCCCTGGAGTCCAACTAGCCCACCATGTACCTCCAAAGCGCCACAGAGCTGCGTTGCAGAGAGTGTAAAACCTCTCTGCAACGCAGCCCCTGGCGCATACCGGAGGTTCCTGGTGGGCTAGTTGGCCCCAGGGACCCCAGTATTCAGGGGAATTACTTCCCCTTCTTAAAACGCGCCAGGGGGGATGTAGAGAGGCCACACCCCTTTTTACACCTCTCTGCAACGCAGCTCTGTGGCGCTTTTTGGAGGTATATGGTGGGCTAGTTGGACTCCGGGGACCCTCAGGATTCAAGGGACTTAATCCCCCAACTTAAAACGCGCCACGGGGCGCATTTGCACAGTGGTGAAGGGAGGGGCGGGGCTTCAGGTGACATGTGTGCAAACAGGCCCCGTGGCTTGTTTTAAGATGGGGAATTAAATCCCCTTCAATCCTGAGGGTCCCTGGGGGCCAACTAGCCCAACAGGTACATCCAGAAAGCGCCACAGAGCTGCGTTGCAGAGAGGTGTAAAAGGGTGTGGCCTCTCTACACGTCTCTGCAACGCAGCCCCCTGGCGCATATTGGAGGTTCCTGGTGGGCTAGTTGGCCCCTAGGGACCCTCAGGATTCAAGGGGACTTAATCCCCAAATTAAAACGCGCAACGGGGCACGTTTGCACAGATGTCACCTCAGGCCCCGCCCCTCCCTTCACCATTGTGCAAATATTCCTCTAAAATCAGCCGAAATACGAATTCCGATTTACTCACCTGTTATCAGGAGAGACCTCAGTGCTGCATCTTTCAGCCCAGTACTGGTCCTGAAAAGTAATTTTAACCGTACTTACCGGTAACTTGAATTTCCTTCATAGGCTAACATTGACTGGTTTCACTTGGAAATTCTTCTAAGTGTGGAGTTTTGGAACTTAAAATATTCCTCTAAAATCAGCCGAAATACGAATTCCGATTTACTCACCTGTTATCAGGAGAGACCTCAGTGCTGCATCTTTCAGCCCAGTACTGATCCTCAAAAGTAATTTTAACCGTACTTACCAGTAACTTGAATTTCCTTCCATAGGATATCATTGCCTGCTTTTTGCTGAAAAAGTTTCTAAGTGTTGATTTTTGAAACATACAAATATTCCTCTAAAATCAGCCGAAATCCAATTCTGATTTACTCACCTGTTATCAGGAGAGACCTCAGTGCTGCATCTTTCAGCCCAGTACTGGTCCTGAAAAGTAATTTTAACCGTACTTACCAGTAACTTGAATTTCCTTCCATAGGCTAACATTGACTGGTTTCACTTGGAAATTCTTCTAAGTGTGGAGTTTTGGAACTTTAAAATATTCCTCTAAAATCAGCCGAAATACGAATTCCGATTTACTCACCTGTTATCAGGAGAGACCTCAGTGCTGCATCTTTCAGCCCAGTACTGGTCTTCAAAAGTAATTTTAACCGTACTTACCGGTAACTTGAATTTCCTTCATAGGCTAAGATTGACTGGTTTTCAGCAAAAAAGTTTCAAAGTGTTGATTTTCACAAACTACAAATATTCCTTAAAATCGCCTGTATGACTTAAACGCATTCTTTCAACTGTTTACAGGAGATGCACCAGTGCTGGATCCAGGATCCAACACTGAGTAAGAAAAAGTAACGATAACAGTTTTTACCTGCTAAGTGAATTTCCTTCCATAGGATAACATTGGTGATTCTATGAGAAAAGTTTCTAAGTGTCAACTTTTAAAATACAATAATATTCCTTAAAAATCACGACTGTAACCAAAACGCTTTTACTCAACTGTTTACAGGAGATGTACCAGGACTGAATCTAGGATCCAGTCCTGTGGTTACAAAAGTAATCCATAAAGTAACTAATTGCATTTAACTAGAAATTCACATTGAGTTGAATGTTGCATTGTGTTTGAAAATGTGTTGCCCATTGCAACAACTGTAACTACTGTACTTAAAAGTCTATTGCCTATCTGCAAAGTATTTAAACTAAAGTAATTCATTCTGAGAAAGTATTTTTTGTAATGTAATGTATAATGTAATTACAATGTAATTTAAAAATAAAATATGTAAAAAAAAATGTTTCTAAAAATGTAGTAAATCAGTATGAAAAAAATTAATATAACAATTAATACATTTAAAAATTGTCATTTACAAAACCTTTGAAATTCACTGAAAAACCGTAGGTTTCAGGCACGTTATAGTTAGAAATTAGCATTTAAAAAACCTTTGAAATTCACTGAAAAAACCATAGGTTTCAGACACGTTATAGTTACAAATTAGCATTTAAAAAACCTTTGAAATTCACTGAAAAAACCATAGGTTTCAGACACGTTATAGTTACAAATTAGCATTTAAAAAACCTTTGAAATTCACTGAAAAAACCATAGGTTTTAGGGACAGTTTT